>QEPC01002381.1:252534-459836 GCA_003113815.1 Sphenodon punctatus
GAACCCCTCCTTACCCCCCAGCTCTGCGCCCTATGATGATAGGGGTCAATGTTCAGAGTGCGTAAGCACACGAACATACCCAAATACTATCCTGACGGGCTTCCTTTCTACCGCACCTCGTAAGCAGAGCCTCCTCGTGTGCAAGTGGCGTGAGTGGGTGGTGCTTCTCCCTTCTAGACCCCCTCCCACTGACAGTTCCTTAGGATCAGTCCTTCAAAACCATTGGGATTACCCCAGAGTAGGTTGACTGAGGACAATTAGAAAATCTCAAAATTTTATGTTAAGGTCCCATTCCAGGGTTTGCAATTTGCATGTGTGAATTAGGTATGTTGATTATGAATTTGGATCAACCCGTGATGGCCCGAAATGGGCCGTTACAGATTGATCCGAACCAATCCGAACTCCATCCATGCAAGTTATGGATCTGGAGTTATTGGTCCCCACCCCTACCCTCCAGGGTCCTGCATGTACTTCCTGGCCTTGGAGGACTTGATTGAAGTTCTATCGGCGCATGTGCCGCTGCTCCTCTCCCTCCCCACCTCTGACTGAGTGAATGGCACTTGGAGCGCTTCACAAAAATAACACATTAAATTAGAGCAAAACAACATGAAATCAATTTGAAATCCATTTAAAAACAGTTGCAAAGGGAAAGACAAAAGCATACTAAAGGTGCAATGGTGAGATCTCCAAATAGTGAGTGGTTATTCAATGCAAAGAGCCACCAGGGGCAAGGTTTCGACTCGAGGTTGCTAGTTTTGACCCATTCAATAAGTCCTCTTTTCATTGGCCAGGTGAGCTCCATGCCCGGCTATCAAAGCCGTGGCCTTGTTAGGAAGAAGAGAATCTGCTCCTTTCTTGTTGTCTTGATGTTCCCAACATAGTGGTGCCGTTTGACATTATCCACCCCTCCAAAACACCTGCTATCAAATGCATCAAATCTTTTCTTGTCCCCTTGCGTAATGCCCCAGGTCTTTGCAGCATCGAGCAAAACTGACACCGCACAGCTGTTACAGAGCCTTATTTTTTGTTTTGCGGACATGTCGCTACCCCACACTTTTGCCCTTGAATTTATTTACATTGCTCTTCACCTCACGCTGGTCAAATTGCCAAACCCAGTCCAAAATCATTGGCCCCAAACACGCACAAACAGCCTCCTTTTAGGACCAATCAGTAAGACGTGTGTGTGTGTGTGTGTGTGTGTGTGTGTGTGTGTGTGTGAGAGAGAGAGTGAGAGAGAGTGAGTGAACTGGGAAAAGAAACCAAATTAGTACTTGGCTTGAAAGCCCAAAGAGAAATATTGTGACAAAAAAATGGACATTTCAGTTGCTAATTCAAGTATTGTTTTTGGTTTCGAAATGATCATTTGCCTTCAGGAACCCTCCTTGAGAAGCAGATGGTTTGTTATCTCCAGTTGTTTTAGAGAAATTACTTGAGTGAGGTGCATTAGGAAAAAGTGGGGAAGCATTGGGAGGACAATATTTATTGTAACCAATATTAAAATCCTTTTTTCCCCTCAGAAGGTTAAGTTCAGTGTTTTTAATTATTTCACTGATGTGATCCTGTCTGAGCTCATTTTCAGAAGAAACTAAAAGCATATCGCAAAAAACATGTTTGCTAAGCAAGTCTCTGCGCTGGAGTAACTTAAATGATTGTCCTTTACATTTCATACCCATCACAGTCTTTATCATATTTTAGCTGGGAAATTAATGTCAAAAGAATCATAGAAGGACAAGGGCAATTTTTAAGTTACTCGTTTCTTGCGTCATTACCTTCTTTTATATCTTGCTTGCTGGTGTAGATATCAAGAAGGAAAACAGGGCATTAAAACACAAGTATATAATTTCTCAACATATGTAATGAAAGAGAAAAGCTGCAGGATGTACATGACTTAATTTACAGGATTTTCGGGAAAGAGACATAATAATCACAGTCTAGATGTATAGATTAATTGTTGCACCTATTTTATAATCCACATCAGCAAACAAGTTAAAAGAATAATGCATAGAACGTTGGCTGCCATTTTCAGAGTAACATTTTTTTAACACGTGTGTGCATCTGTGTTATGAAGGACTGGGGTGCATGGATAGAGAGAGGATGTAATTATACATTCATTTATAATGCAGAGGGAACAAATCACAGTTACTGAAGATACAACATTCAACTTCCCTCACAGAGGTTTATGGGGGGGAAAATTGTACACTGTATATTTTTGGGGGGAAAGTTATTCCCCTACATAAGAAAAATTACATCAACTCCACATTAGCAATATGAGCAGTCTAGGCTATTGTTCATGATTATTATTTATATTTAGAAAAATCAAGCTGAAAGGATCATTTTTCCATCTCTGATCTTGCAAAGACGGATGCAGTAAAAGCTAAACTGAACTGTCTGTACAACCCCTGGATGCTTACTGGAATCACGTATTTGTTTCATCCTCTGGTCAGGGGTTAGTAGGATTTTCACTTTGCAATATCTCTCTTTTAGCCATTGATACAAATCTTAATAACCATGTCTGGGTGATTTTAATAGATGTTTAACATTCCAGTGTCTCCAAGGAGACATAATACGGACATGTCAATGAGATGGTAAATTATTCTTGTCCGTTACTCTTGCTTTTTTGTTTTTATATACTTGTAAGAATATTGAAATTTATAAATTTTACTCCTATTGATCAAATTTATTGTGGACAAAGGACGTCAGTGATACCCTCCTCAGCCTAATTATTTAAAAAGATCAGTAGCAAATGATGTCTATGTAATGCTTATCCCAGACACGTCAAATTAATATAGAATAGAATAGAATATAAAACTGAGAGGTATCAAAGACATTTCAAATGGTATTTTGGCCTGATTCTGCTGCTTGATTTGGAATTATTATTCACAGCAATAGTCCTGATAATTTTAATGTATTATCTTCTGAAATTAATGGGTTATGAGATCAGAAACGTTCAAATTAAAATTTTTCTTTCTTGCCTAAAAGTATATTTTATTGATTTTTTCCCCTTTCTCCCCATAATTTATATTTTACTGAATTTTTTCCCCTTAAAATAAAACCCTAACACAAACATACCAAAGAAGGAGTAACACAAAAGGTGAGCAATAGGGTCCATCATCACAACAAATGGGAATATTTAAAACCTTACTCCAATGTGTACATTCTCCCCATGTACCTCTTTACTGGGTTGTAAATTAATTTCTTTGAGATTTCTCTTAAAAATGCTTGCTGCTTACATGATCTCATGTTCATAAAATCACACACATGCCCTGCTGACAGAAAGGGCTCTTTAAAGATATGAGAAATGAAATGAAAAATAGAGCATGTCAACTGTTGTCAGGATGGCTGTTTTAGCATAATAAGGATACATTGTGCCATAATCTATCTAACAGCGGAATCTGAGCCTGATTCTATGGGTGGCAGTTAATTAATTATATGGAAAGGTGGATCTGCACCCAAAAGCCAGAGTCTGACCATCTTTAAAATTCTTCCTTCCTTTCTTAACAGCCCTACTCAACTAAAAAATTGGTGGTAATTAAAGGCAATAAGGTTAAGCATACAGCTCTACATTAGGGGAAGTAACACAAAACATTGAAGTTGTGTTTTTAAAATAATTTCATTCTTTTTATCTTACTTTATTCAACTATGTTGATTTTCAAAGCAGATTTTTTTGGGGGGGTGGGGGAGGGAGTCGTCTTGTATTTTTGAACCAGTGTACAACATACCAACCTGACATCGGAACAACAACAGGACTTTTGCCTTTGACTTTAATGTCTGAGGGTTGTGCCTTCTCCTCTGTAATTATTATTTTAACAAAAGGGAATCTGAATTCTGGGGATCTAGAAAACATTTCTCTAATCTATCTATCTAATCTAGCATCTTCATCATTTAGAATTCATACGTTTCACACAACTATGATTGTATATATGCAGGGAGGATGTATCTATATAATTTAAAACAGGTCTATGCTCTAGATGTATATGATCTAAATTATAAAGACAGACAGATAATATTTTATTTAATCTATGGTTGGGAGACTTATGGGATATTACTTATTATCTGTCTATCATGGTTGCGAAATGTATGGGTTGTCAACGAGTCAAGTGAACTGCTGAACTCATGCATTTAAATGTTTATTTCTTAAATTTCAATGTTCATGCTTTTATTGAGTTTTGCTGTTTTGAAAATAGGCACCTTTCTAGATGTCAATCTTTTGCATTTTATGGGCCCGGTTCTAAACCCCCACATGCTCGCCAAAGAATAATTCATTAAAGCAACATCAATCCAGAAAGAGAAGAGCCAGAGATTCTGTGACGTCCTAGACGAAAGATTATTGTTCTGTCTAGAACTTCACAATGAACATTACTATTGACTGTACATGGATTAAAGTCCCACAATCTGGTCAGCATTATAGTTAGAGAGAATGTAATATCAAATGCAGAGAGAACTAGCTGCAATTGCTTTAGTATGGAGGCTGGAAGTGCTAATCAATTAGTCAGCCAGATTAATGGATAAATGCATTGATTGTAGATTAAAACAAGACACTGTAAGAAGAATAAAAAAGTAAATAACATTTTAAGCATTATTTAAAAACCTATGATATTTTAAATTAAGTCATTAGAAGATTTGAAATCTTGGATTTCTACCAAATTTCAAAATAATTTAAAAAGAACAATACTTTAAATTAAATAATAAAGTCAAAACCAGTGCATTCTACTGAGTGCTTTTATAGTACAAAACTATGCTACAAAGCTACAAAAAGATTCTGCAATGTTCTAGTCCTCAACTGATTAATTAACCAAGCAACCAGAAATATCAATCAATAGTGTTTATTGGGGAGCTATAGAATTTTGCTAATTCACAGGTTGATAAACCATTTCAGAACAAACACAGTGAGCCAACTAAAACTGTGAATTAGCTGACAGCCTGTTTACTACTAAAAAATAATAAACGCATGAAAGATGGGAGTCACATACAGGAGTGAGGGTTACAATCTCTGGCTATGTATATATTAAGCGTGCTAATTGTTCTTTAATCAAAACTCATACCCATTTCAGGCTACATTAGAGCTAAATATTCACTCTAAATCCTGTCAATTTTTAGTATTCTGTTTCAGTATGTTTTGGTCTGAACTCTACAGTAGCTCTAGCAACGAGGCAGAACGTTTTAAAAGCTCTAACTTGGGATCTGGATATTGTAGGCAAAGCAATTTTGGAGTTACAATGAGCTCAGATGAAGCTGCTTATGAACTGTCTTTAGTGCCAAGATAGTGTCAAGAGAAGCAAAAAAATCCCAAATCCCACTAGCTGACAATGAACATGTATGTGTCTGAGATCATTATAGTTCGGAGGCATGAGGTAACAAAAAGTTTGAACTGCAGAGTTACCTGCCCAATCCAGAAAGGGCTTAAAGGGACAGTAAAACACAGATGATTTAACTGGCCTCATTGAGAGTTTGCAAGGCCATTTTGCTTTCCCTTAAATCATGCATGTTTCTCAAATGCATTAAAACATTCCTGCAGGCCAAATAGTTGTTCCAAATGGCTGCTACTGGCTTTCAATGAACTGGATCAGAAGAATCAGAAAGAGTTAGTGCTACAATTCTTGCACAAAACAAAAGACAGGAACAAATTAGACTCCAATTCTTATTGAAACAAGTAACTGCTGATACCCAGTATCCGAATGTGGCAATATCCGCAGTATTGAATATCCAGTCGGATACCGATTGGTATCCAGTTTAGTATCTGGCATTTATCTGGTTATCTAGATTACCAATTACCTCCCTCAGTCCACGGTGGTCTAGTTATGTGGTAATGTAGAAAATGCGGTAGGTGGTAATTTGGTAAACAGCAATTCAGTAAACAGTAATACCTAGTATTCCAGTTTGATGGTCAACCTTCTTGGTGATCAGATCATTTCCCAATAACTGCCAAATTATCTGGGATATCGGATATTAACCACAGATAATCCCCCCCGATCTATTTTATCTCTAGTTATTATTACTATCTGTATTGTATGTTGCATCTTTGTGTTGAAGGGACACAAGCAGGAATTTTGTCTGCATGGCTCTGTTTTGAGATTTAAATAAAATTCCATGACTTTGGATAGGAATATAGGGGGAAACAATTTGAGACAGAGTGGGGAGGCCACCACGCCTTGGGTAGCCTTAACCCACTCTGGTCAGCTGGGCCATGCGATGCAGTGGATCACGTAGCCGGCATCTGCCAGATGTTCCCCCCACTCCAGAATAACGTGATGCGTCCTCAGAAATTGGCAGGGCAACTCGTGTGCCCGGGCCGCACTTGTCTCACCACGCGAGGAGCACCACTTCGGGGCCTTGAGCAGTGCGCACGGTCGCTCGCTGTGCATGGCCACATCATGGCCAGGAGTGGGATCTTGGTTGGACGGGGCAGGGCCAGGAAACTGCTTGTGTAGCTGGTGCTGTGGTCTGCCCTGACCATGGTGGCAGCTCCGGCAGCGACTGGCCCGCTTGGCATCTCCATCGACATCTGCCCAGCACCCCACACTAACCCCAGAGCGTGACGGCGGCAATTGCCCACCACAAGGCCATGCGGGGATCGGGCTACCGCAGCTTGTGTGGCTGCACCCATAGACATGTAAGGCATATTAATAAATATCTTTCAGGGATGGATCATGATCCCATCTACAGGTGTCAAGACCTCACTTGGAGGTCATGCTTCAAAGTTTGGAAACCTCTGTCTTCGATAGCAAAGTGGTCAGTTTCAATAGGAAAAGCAAAGGATAGGGAGAGGGAAATGGACCTTGGGGAAGAAAGAGATTTTCTGGCAGTCGGGCAGAAGGCCAGTTTCACAGCTAGAGCTAGAATCCAGGTCTCCCGGCTCCCAGTCCAGTTCCCTGCACCTCACTAGATCATGCTACTACACTTCAGCTCAAATTCTCAAATTGCTGCAGTGGTGGAAGTCCACTCATTTCAATGGGGCTTCCACTAGCAGGGTGCTTTCAGAATGGGTCTGTCCATGAACACATCAGAAAACCCATAACTGCAATCATGCACCTGCACCTATGGTGGAAGTTCTGAAGCTGGGGATTTAGGACTGCAAATAGGGTTGTGTCATCTGCAGATGACAGATGGTCACAATTGATATTTGATAGACTTTGCATGACTTGGGGTATTTTCAAACGTGACACCCCAGCCCGTGGCCACGCTTACCCCAGCATGGCCACAGGCCGGGGTGTGACGTCTGCTCCCGTGCTGCCAGAATTTTACCATGGGCGGGAGCAGAAGATAGCCTGGACCGCGGCAGGACTAACACAGGATGTACGCCGGGCTCCCAGCCAGCACACATCCCAGGTTTAGCCCTGCCACAGTCTGGGGTAGGCGTCCCCGGACAGTGGTAGGGCGGGCCATCATATTTGATGGCCCACTCCACCTAACCCTGGCCCGTGGCAGGAGCAGTACCAGGAGGGCCTGCCCATCAGGGAGGAGGCAGGGCCACGCTGAGGAGCGCAGGGGGCAGGGCCATGCAGACCCACGTCCGCATGTCCCCCACCCTCTCCTCACCCCCTCCCCTGCCCCGGCCACCTGTTTGTTTGGCGGTGGGATTACCCCTGCCCAGGGTGAGGGCTCTCACCTTGGGGTGGGTTTATGCGTGGCGGACGAAAAGCCCATCACATTTTAAAACACCCTTTGTTGCTGTTTGGGTCAGAGGATTGTACCTCGGTTGCAAAATGGAGTCCCACAGGCAGAAATGTAGGGAACCACTGAACTAGGAGCTAGATCTGGTTAAAAACAAAAGCAAATCTTGTTTTGCTTCCCTGCCCTACCCTGGGAAGGGCGGGGGGGGGAGGGGGCAAGGGAGACAGCTTGCTAACCACCCAGATTGCAGTCACGTTAGTTAAGTGCCACCTGCCAACTTGGATAGCGGCCACTGTGGTTTCCCACCCCACCCATGCTGGGGTGCCATCATGCCAGTGTCGCAAAATGTATCTTGGGCAGGCATCTGTCTGAGATACGGCAGGTAGAAGGTATTCCTGCCTTGAAGAAGGAGGTTGAACTAGATGACCCTTGAGTTCCCATCGATCCGTACGATTTTGGAGCTAAAATGAGTACCTGCAAAATGGGTATACTCAATGAATTTCCAGTACCTGAATTGACCTGACAACATCAGGTGCCGCTAGGTAGTTATGAAACTATTTGCGTGTCTGATGTCCCAGAATGTCGACTTCCAATACCAATTGTTCGACTTCTGTACCAATTTTTCAACTTCCGACACTGTTTTTGTCAGTTTCCATTCCCAAAAGTGAACTTCTGGTTCCAGAAAATCAACTTCCAGTCCCAATTTTTTTACTTCTGGTCCTGTTCATTTTTGTTTTCTGTACTGATTTCTCAGTTTTCTGTCCCAATTGGACAGAAATTGGAAAATTGAAAAATCAATACCAGAAATTACAGTTCTTTTGGGTATACGGGTACCTGATTGTTAACTGGATAGCCCATCGAGTACTCATTGCAGTACTAAAAAATGCAGGTATTACCCACAGTTATTAAATTAAGTACCCATTTCAGTTCTAGATTATATCCATCAGCAGGAAATCCTTGCTCAACATAAGGAGCAACAATAAAGTGGCTGATCTTGAGCTCTGATGGCAGAACTAGGCTCAGAAGCCCCTGTGACTATCAATAATATATCAGAGAGGAACGCCAATGGGACAAAAACAAAACAGGACAAAAATACTATTTAATTGTTGTAGCTCATTATGGCAGCTTCTGAAGAGCCCCTAGATGTTAATCCATATGCCATCACAACTAGAGCTGAAACAAGTACCCACCAAAAAAAAGGAATACCCATCGAATTTGTGGTATGTGTCTTGCCCCACCACTCTCGGGTACTAATCGGTACACAATTAGCATTCAATATGGTTACCCAAAGTCCCAATTTATTAATTTTTGTCCCAGAATACCAATTTTTGGTCCTGGAATACTGACTTCCGGTCTTGGTTTTTCGAGTTTCTGTCTTTGATTTTTCACTCACTATCCCAATTTTTGCTATGTTCCTATACCATTTTACCAGTTTACTGCTCAATAACTGGTATACCGGTAACAGCAAAACTCAATTTTCCCAGTAATTGGGTTCCCAATAGGCGCTTGGGCCGCCCATTGTGAACTTGACACAGTACTTGAAATTGCGGGTACTACCTGTCAGTACTAAGTCACGTGTTCTATTGACAACACTCCCACGAGAAAGAGGAGAGTAGCAGTTACAATCAGGTAGCACAATCCTCTGGCAGAATAGCATGCACGTTAGCAGATGTGCCAGACTCATTCCTTTAATTGGGACTCATTCATGTTACCTGCTAGCGCCTGCTCTTCCACTGGAGGGTCATGATCTAGGAGTTTGCCCTGCTCCAAATGCAGACACAGGAGGATGGGGGAGGGGCCATTAACAACAGTTACCAGCCCTATTTCAAGCTTTGAAAAACATCGGGGAATCACTGACTCAAACTCAAGTCACTCTTAAATGTCAGTTTTACTGGGTGTCCAAGTCAAACACACCAGACTCAAGTTTTGCATAATCCTCATCAGAGGCTCACGTGTTCCGTTTCTGAGCAACACAAATGCTGTCATGTAAACAGCCTGCTGCCACTCCAGTTTTATTAAATAATTGGTCTTGATTAACAAGATTTTTTTTAAAAAGAACTGCATCCAATCCTACACGGCTGCCCTTGCTAAATCTAGTTTGATACCCATGTGCGTTTCATTATCCATTGTTCTAGACTAATTAACATGATTAAGCCATAAATTGTGAATATCAAGAGGAAGGTTTAGTTATATAAGCTTCTTGCATTAGTCATAGTAGACACGGCTTCATAATTAATCAGTATGCGGGTTCCATCCCGTGATTGAGTTTGTCAAACTGACTGTTCAATAATGGCTTTAAAATTATTTATTAAGCCTACTCTGTTGGATTCTGTAGAGACACCATCGCCTTAGGTCCCAAATCTTACCCAAGCATTGTCCCATTGAGGTCAAAGGGTGCAGCCACAAAAGCTGTGCAGGGCCCGATCCCAGTGCAGTCCCGTTGCGGGCAACTGCAGCCGCCACATTGTGGGGCCAGCTTGGGGAGCTGGGCAGAAGGTTGTCCCCCCCCCACCCCGGCCATGTGGTAGCCAGATGGACAGACCGCTGTCCGATCTCCCACCACAGTTGGGGCGGGCTGAGGTGACGGCTGCGTGAGTGGGTGTCCGGCCTTGCACCGCATCCCTTTCCCGACACTTTTCAGCACTAGATGGCATGCTTTGGAGATAATAAAAGTCCCCAGTCAGGGACAGGAAGGAATTTCATCCATAACCAAGTTCTTTACATGTTTCTTTAGCGCAGGGCTGACCAAGATGTCAATCGTAGTCAATGGTTCAAACATGAATGTCGTCCTGGGGGTATTATGTGCTTGACGACAACTTTGTGGGACAGAGGAAAGGCGACCTCTGCCCTGGCTGTTTCAGGATAGCCACCTCTTTTCCACGTGTCATGACGACACGGTGCTCTAAAAGCGGGTGTGGCTATGCAGGAAAGGGGCCAGGAAGAGTTCCTTATCCCTTCACCCTGCAAAGTTGCTGGTGGGCCGGCCTGGCGGCCAGTCACTCAGAGTTGACTTACCGGCAGAATCAATCAAAGGGCGTTTTTGTGTGTTTAATTGTGTTGTCGCTGAACTTGAATGCACAGCCCTAGTAGCAAATATCATGGAGGCCAATCTGTCCCCTTCATCCTGTACTGTATCCAGATAATTTTTTACCTCTGTAACAGGACACTGATTTTTTTTAATCACAGCACTAACTGGCAGTTGCTCCAGAAGAAATAACTCCTTTGTTCATAGCAGTTGCGTAGAAAGATAAAACAAGTAACCACATTTTTAGTAGTCTGCTGAGTGCCCAGTAGGGACCCAGGTACTGTGTTGAGCACCCAATTACCAATTAAGACACCCAAAATGCAAAAAAACACCAGAAGTACCAGCTATTACTGTTACCAAGTTACTAGCGAACATGGGGAAAAAATTGGGACAGGAAGTCAGAAAAATGATACTGGAAGTAAAAAAATCTGGATGAAAAAGCGTATTTTGGTACTTCATTAGCCCGTCCACCCTTTGTTCTTGATGGTGGAAGGAGAAACAACAGCAGGGGTACAGCACTGATTGTTGCCCCTTCGCAGAAAAAACTGGTACCCGGCAGTGGGGAGAAGAAGGGTCCCAAAGTTGTTCTGTTGGGACTGTGTCCAAAGGGAATGCCTTGACAACCCCCAGCCTCCCTCACCCTGTGTGACTCCTCCTGGAACTTGTAGGGTCCAGTCCTGGCGTATGTCCACCTCTGCTCCTCTGACTCAATGCGACTCACTAAATGTATTCTAACATACGGGCTTGTTTTGGTGATGAGCAGTTAGTCACCCTTTCTACTCACCTCTGCTCAAGAAACAGAACTCTCGCTCAACCCTAAGATTCTGAAACCACCCAGCAGGAGACATGCATGCTTCCCTGCTAGCCGATGCGGATGTCATTATGAGTAATGTGGTTTTGGAAGCACCGTTGTGAGTTTTGATGTGTCATTTCACCTTAGTCAGCAGGGGAACTTAAGCAGTTCCAGTTTTTATTAGCATAAATGTCCAAAATCCAGAAATGAACAAAAGAAAAATCCCCAAACAACTGAAATTGCAAAAACTTGGTTGCTTGGGTTGACTACCCATTTTAGACAAAGCCCTAACTCCTAGGAGTTGCCCATTAATCGTCCTCCACCAGGGGGAAGCAGGGACAGTTTCCCTTGATGTACACTACACCATAATAACCCATGCTGAGCCCCGTCGATGGAGGATTGCACAGCCTGTGTTCCCTTGCCTTCCACCCCTTGCTCCTCATGCAACATGTTGGTCCTCCATCCCTTCCAGAGGGCTGTGCTCTCTGCCAGCTCCTTGCTCTGGGAGAAAAATGTTTGGGACAGCTAATCATCAGCTGTCTGAGAATCAAGGGATCTCTTTCTGCATCATTAATTTTCATTTACAAAACCCACTTTGTTTGGGGGAGTTTTGGGAAACGACCTCTTTGTCTTGTGGGGGGGGGGGATATTTTTTCCCCCTTTTCTTTTATTAAAAATAATAATAATAATTTAAAATAATCACTTCATGAGCAAAATGGCCAGCAGACCATTCTGCACAGCACTTTTCTAAAATGGCGCCAGCAGCATCAGCACCATTTTGGAAAAGGGCAGCCGGTCAGACTGTGCACGAGCCAAATGACCACTGCACACGTGTAGACTGGCTGCCTTTCTCCAAAATGACACCAACGCTCCCTATGCCATTTTGGGAGGAGGGGGGGGGCATGTGCAAATGGTCCCAGCAGCCTTTTTCGCATGTACAAATTTAAAAATAAATTTATAACAGAAATGGATGGTTTTTTTGTTTGTTTTCATGCGTTTTCATTACCTTTATCATCCGTTTTCATATTTTAATTCCTAAAACAAACAAGACTTTGTTTATTTTAGGAATTAAAATAATGAGAACAAATTGGACACCCCGATTGCCTACATCTCTGAAAGCAGAGAGCTAAAATTCCCTAAAATCGTGGGGACCATTCTTTTCTTAGCCCCAGTGGTGTAGTGGAGCAGGAACATGGGGGAGCGGAGCTCCGGCACTTTCCCTGAGCAGCCATGGAGGCTTTCAGGGGGGCGGGGGGAGACACATGAAAAGTTCCTCTACTTTTAAAATTACCACTACACCACTGCTTAGCCCCTTAGCTGAGGGATGGACTCAGGGTTTAAAGCCCAGGGCAGGCAATCAGGAGAGTTAGTTTCTTTTCACAGCTTCGACGTAGCTTTCCATAGGGCCGGCCTTATAATTTGTGGGACCCACAGCAAAGACAAAATGCGGGGCCCTGGCAGCTCCTCCCCTTCCTTATGGTCCCACCCCCTTCGGGGCACCCTCTGCAGAGCCCTATAGGGCCCTTGCATTCCAAATGGCTTTCATGTCTTTCTGTGCCTCCAGGTTCGTCGCTATGGAGCACTTTGCCCCTTACTTTCTAGCGACGTGTCTTACAGACAAGCTACTCCGTAGCAATCTGCCACTCTCTGCGTACAGCACAAGGGAGCTTGGGAATCACAAACCAGGTAGTCCACTCAACCTGCCCTTTCCTGACCCCTCCATTCCCTGCCTCAGAACACAGGGCACTCCAGCCAGAGAAGCCAAGATCTTAGCTCTAGGACTGCCTCTGCTCCCTGCCATTGCTAAGGCACGGGTGGGGACTTGTAGGGGCTACATGGGGCTTTGGGATGGGGAAGCAGAGGGGCCGGGGCTGTGGCAATAAGGTGGGGACCAAGGGAGATGTAGGGGAAAATAACCACCCCTTTCCTTAGTCCTTTCTCCCTTGGGTGGACGAAGAGACAAAGCTTTAGAGGTGTGCACCAGGGGCCCATGTCATTTTCGTTTTTGTTATTTAAATACGTCGTTTTCATTTTCATAACTATCAATTTTTTGTTTTCATTTTTGCTTTCGTTTTCAATTGGTTTAAATGAAAAACACATTTTTGGCTGTAACGTTTTTGTTTTTAATTATAGTTAGCTAAAATCTGGAGTGTGTATACCTCCAATAGAAGGCATTATGTGTGCCACATTTCAAAAAGATTGGATAAAGTAATCCAATTTTAGAAGCAGATGAATGGTAGTGGGGAGGGCAAAGGAGGTGTCGGCTCCTCCTATTGGGGTGGTCTGCCCTCCGGTTGCCCAGCAGGTTTGAGTCTGGGGGTGATTTTGGATGCGGACCTCCGCCTGGATCGGCAGTGGAGGCGGTGGCTAAAGCCGTCTTTCACCAGCTGTATCTGTTGCGGAGGCTGCGCCCATACATCTTCAGACCCGACCTGGCCAGTCTCATCCATGCCTTCGTTACCTTGAGGCTCGACTACTGCAACGCGCTCTACGTGGGGCTTCCCTTGATATTGGTTCGGAGGCTGCAGCTGGTGCAGAATGCGGCGGCCCGTCTCCTTACGGGGACGGGTCGCCGTGAGCACATTACACCAGTGCTCCGTTCTTTGCACTGGCTGCCTATAGCGTACCAAGCCAAGTTCAAGGTGCTAGTATTGGTATACAAAGCCCTATACGGTCTCAGCCCCTCTTATCTTGGGGACCGCCTCGCCTTCCGTGACTCAGGACGAACCCTCCAATCCACCAGGGGTGCCTATCTGGGGGTCCCCTGTGTAAGGTGGGGGGCCACCATGGAGAGGGCGTTCTCAGTGGTCGGGCTACAGTTGTGGAACTCCCTTCCGAAGGAAGCCCGCCTGGCCCCGAGACTTTTGGTGGGCATGCAAGACTTGGCTGTTTGCCCAGGCCTTTGGAGGGGAGGAGGGAGGGAGGGGTAAATGGGGGAGATTGGTGGGGTGGGGAATTTTGGGGAATTGGAGGGTAGGGTTAGAGTTGGGGGTTTTAAAATAATTTTTAACCTGATGTCGGTTTTAATGTATTTTATTGTTTTACCGCATTGTTAGCCACCCCGAGATGCCGTGGGCATGAGGGGGCAGCATAGAAATGTCAAGAAATAAAATAAATAAATAAAATAAATCACAGGTCTTTGAGGTGCCATACAAACCCAAGATATTAATTATTATTAACCCAATCATTAAGGCCTGGATGATAAAAGATAGCTTGATGGTGATATCATTCCTAAACCTCTGGTCCGAACACAAATAATTGACACTAAGGAAAAATACTGAACTAGTCTCTTGGAAGGATTCCTTCTCATGATGTAGGCGATCCAACGTTCACGAGTAGTCTCAGCATTTGAGACGAGAGCTCTCGGGGGGTTTACGGAAGCCTCATGAAATACCCACGTCTTGTTATTTTTACTATCCCAGCTCCAAGTAGAGCATTAGCACAAAGGCAAGATTCACGCTTTCTATCTCACATTTTATTCAAGTTTGTTTATTTCTCCTTGAGGGTTATTGTTTCTAACAGGAATGCCAGCATTCTTCCCGTGCCTCTGTGACAAATCTATGCAAGCACCGGCTAATTTTTATTAGACCATTTCTAGGGACACTCTCTAATAGCTTTTAAACAAACTGCTTACTGCTTTCCTCCTCGCCTCCCCGTGCACTTCTTTTACTTCTGAAAACACAACACACACAGCTAGCTGCTGCCCGAGTTAGAAACATCTGGTGGCTATTTTAATTGCTCTGCGGGCTAACCGCAAGATTGTCTCTTGAAACGGCTAGAAATATTTCCCCGGTGCAATATCATATTTTTGAATTCTTCCCTTCTGAATCAATGTCAGAGCTGATTACGATACAATGAAGTCTCTGTTCTCGTGCCTGAACCTCCTTAAGTACGGAATTCACAGGTGCAAGAATCCCAGAGTTACCTCAGAATATCATCAGAGGAGAGGACCCCAACACTAGGCTGTTAATGCATAAGTCATAGTTTGCAAAATCCAAATAAATCATCAAGCAGGTTTTAGTGCTTTTACACGGGAACACGGTGGGTTAGTAAGCAAACACATTATATATATATTTAGTAAGTACTAGCTAAATGTGAGTAGAAAAGCTCGTCCACAATATACTTGCATGAGTTGTACATGGACCTTCTAAAATGTCTGTGCTTCTTGAAGAGGCCAAATGACCTCTTTTTACAGATAGTAAGATCAAAGGACTCAGTTTAGATACTCCAGCTGTCTCTTGCATTGGCATTTGACATGTAACCAGTCCATTTAAATTCAGGGGGTATGTAAACATTTTAACCCTTGGCAGTGGTATCCGAAAAACGTTCAAGCAATAAAACGTACCCTCACTAACTGAGCCAGCTTGGGGCTTGCTTGGGCTTTGATGTCCATGGAATGACACCAGCCCCCATGAGCTTGGCTACATGATTCTGTTGGAAAATATGTATGCATAAAGTGGGGCACTGGCATTTTTAAAGCTCTTTCTCTCCAGTGGATTGGGGCTCAGACAAAGGGGGCTTTCACCTGCATGTGGTGGATGCGCCCAAGTTAGCTCAAGTCTAGTAGTGTCCAAAAGCAGTCACCGTCGAAAGACTGGGAGATGAGATGACCTATGTGAGATGAGTTGTGGAAGTCCAGAGCCCGGGACACAGAGAAAATGAGCACCGGTGCCATAAGTCAGGAAACTCGACAGAGAGTCGAGGCCGAGTTGGCTATGCTGAATCTAAAACTAAAACTAGTGTCTACAAAACTGAGTATACCCATCGGAATTACGGTACCCAATTCAACCCGCTAACATCAGTATTAAATCAGTCTCAAATTCATGTCTGACAGGAGACCCGATGTACTGATGGACCATCCTCCCTTTCGGATTTACCGATACCAGTTTATCATTTTGAGATTACCAAAATTGGTCAATAAATGGAAAATCGGTAACTGAGGCTGCTTTCACACATTATACAATGGGCTACTAAAATAACTGGACAGAATACTGGGTATTATAACGCTGCAATTTTTGTAATGTGTGAATGCACCATTCCCCTCTTATGCTGCAAGATCTCCAGTCGTTGGAAGAGCCATAACCATAACAGCCAGTATTTTGGGTAATAATCTGCGGAACCACCTCACTCCCCCGGCTCTGGATCTAGCCCTGCGGTCGGTCGGAAGCACCCTTCTCGAAGCCCTCCGGGTATCTCAGGGGGGTGTGTGACGAAGGAGAAGGCATTTTTGGTGGCTGCACCAAGGCTGTGGAAGTCCCTCCCAGCAGAGGCCTGGATGGCCCCGAACCTCTCCTTTTGACATCAATGCAAGACCTGTCTGTTCCGCCAGACTTTTGGTGAGGGAGATGGGTGAGGGTTGGGGGGATTGGGTTAGGGTTAGGGTGGGAAGGGGTCTGGGGTTTGTTGCCTCCATTTAATGATTTATTATATATTGTATTTATTGTTTATTTTATTATATATTTCCTGTGTTTTGTTAGATGCTCTGAGCTGCTTTAGCAGGAGGGGCAGGATATAAGTCTAATAAATAAATAAATAATTGGGTTCCCAATTTGGTACTCAGGCACCAAACAGACCAAACCGATCAGGCACCCGACAGCCTACCCGAAATTGCTGGTATTGTGCTAGCAGCAATTCTGCTGCGTTTCAACTCTCGAATGATTTCTAGTAGGGTGGAAAGTGGAAGATATGCCATTTTTCACGAGTTCTAGATTCTCTCTCTCTCATGCGCACATACACACACGCACACACACACACACACACACACACACACACACACACAGAGCACTTGTGACACTGCTGCATACAGCAGTGACCACTTTATCTTCAAGAGACATGTCCAGATTAAAGAGTTGTCCAGATAAGCAAAGCTCCGCTGTAATTGTAAATTGTAATTGTTTGTGAGTTGTGGGCACATAGGACATGTCTCTAGACATGCTAGCACATGTTCTATTTGCAAGTAATACAGCAATTTCAAGTAAGACTGAGTTGGGCACCAGATTGCCCCCAAATATCCAGTATTCCCGTTATGAGTTAACCCTTTACCATTTTGCCAACCAGAAAACCAGAAGTTTGATATAGGAACCCAGAAAACTGGTACTCGGAGTCGGAAAATCCATGCCGGAAATTGGAAAATCAGTATGGAAAACGGGGAGTCCTTCAGGCATTAAACAAGTACTGATGTTATGGGGTCAGGTCAGGTGCCATAATTATGATGGATGTCCCCTGGTTTGCCGGTTCTCATTTCAATGCTAGCCATGTCTGGAATAAGGAGAAATCCAGATGAGAGAGGTTCAGATAAAGGAGACCCTAATGTTTATGCTGTCTCCACGCAAGCCTACTTTTGAGATCCAGTGAAGCCTCGTCAGAGACCAGGGTTCAAATCCCACTCACTGGGGGGCCTCTGGCAAGTCTCTCTCTCTCATCCTCAGTTCCCCATCTGTAAAATGGGAATAATAATGACCTGTTTCGTGGGTTGGGTGTGAGGATGAACTCGATAAAGACTGAAAAGCTATTGGATACATTGACTTGTTAGTTTGGTCCAAACCTAGGTTCATGGAACCACAGAGCTGGAAGGGACCGTGAGCGGCATTGAGACCAACCCCGTTTGGTGCAGTACCTACCAGACCTGGATTATCCCAGAGAGGCTTATCTCCAGCTACTTCTTAACCTCCAGCGCTGGAGAATCCACACCTTCCCAGAATAGCCCGTTCCATGGCCCGGCAGCCCTTACAGCCAGGAATCTTTGCCTGTTCAGTCTAAAGCTCCTTTGCTGCAGTTTTTACTAGGGGTGTGCAGAAGACACCGCTACCGGTTTCATTTTTGTTTGCAAACCCCCCCCATCCTTTTTAGAAGGTTTTCATAAATGATCTTGCCATTTTCAAAAAAAAATTCTATTTATTTTATTAAAATTAATTGTAAAAAAAATAAAAAAATAATCACTCTGCATGTGAAAAAATGGCCACCGGACAAATCAGCGCATGCGCTGCCTTTTCCCATTGGCGCCATTTTGGAAAAGGGCTGCATATGCCCAGTATGGTCCGGTGACCATTTTACACATGTGCCATGACTTTTTAAATTATTATTTCTAAAATGAAAAACAAGCAAAACAAACAAAAAACCACCGTGCACATGAAAAATGGCTGCCAGGGCTGTTCTGCGCATGCACCGTTTAATATATATATATATATATTTTAAAAACAAAACCAGACGAAAAACAATAATTCATCTGTTTTTTTATTTTAGTTACTAAAACAAACAGGGCTTCATTTGCTTTAGTAATTTAAATTCTAAAAAAAATTAACTGCACCCCCCTAGTTTTTACCCATGACCTCTTGTCCTGGCCTCCACAGCAAGAGTATACAATTGTTCTCCAGCTGCCTCTCAAATGTGTGCAGACTCTTCTCATATCCCCACCCCCTTAGTCTTCTTTTCTCCAAGCTGAACATACCCAAACCCTCCAACTTCTTCTCCTATGATTTATGTTCCAAACCTTTTGTCTACTTTGTGGCCCTCTTCTACGCCCTCTCCTACTTTTCTAGGTCCTTCTGAAGCTGTGGTGCCCAAAACTCGACGCAGTACTCTATCTGGGCCCTAACCAGAGCTGAGCAGAGTGGCGCAATGATTTCCCGTGTTGTGCATACATTATGCTTCTCTCGATGCCGCCTAAGACGTCATTAGCCTTCTTCATAATGGCATCACACTGCTGTCTCATGGTCAGTTGGTGAACTATAACTACTCTTAGATCTCCCCCACCCCATGATCTACCAATCCAGTTATCTCTCATTTTATATTACCACTTTCCCCCCCTATGTATATAACTGTACATTTGTCCTTATTTAATTTCTTTTTATTGTGTACAGACCAGGTCTCCAGCTTGATAAGATCATTTTGGATTTTTATCCTATCCTCCAGAGTGTTAGCAGTTCCTCCTAATTTTGTGTCATCAGCAAATTTGTCAGGTATACTTTCTATTCCTTCAGTCAAGTCACTAATAAAAAATGTTGAACCAGTACTGATCACAGAGCTGACTCTGCTCGAGACAGTTTCCCAAACTGACATTGACCCATTCATGACTACTCTTGGTTTGTGATCATTCAACCAGTTACTTTTCCACCTTATGGTGGTTCCATCTAGGCCACATTTCTCCAATTTCCTTATGAGGTTCCTGTTTCTTCGTTGGGTGTTTTTAAACGAGCAGGGCAGGTGGGAGGGGATGGGGAGGCGTCTGTGGCCGCTGAGTGGCACAGCTGCGGGGCGCCCACGTGTATGGGGAGAGCGTCACATTGGTGGCTACTGGCATGGCTACTGCAGCCACAGAAGCCACCTTCACACATGTGGCTGGCCCCACATGGAGCACTGCCAATTTTCCAGAGGTGCACCATGTGGAGCCAGGAGTGGCCGCTGCGTGGTTCATGGGGGCCTGGATCTTGTTGAAAAACACCCTTTCTCGTCTTTGTTTATTTTTAAAGCAACATAGATGTAGCAGGGGGGTCTTCCCAGGGCCCCATGGGGGCGCTGGGGTATCTATGGGAGATTAGCAAACCCCTCTGCTACGCCTAAACAGCCCTCAACCAGGCTGTCTCTCACCCCCAAGTGGGTGTGTGTGTGTGTGTGTGCACTCTGTGGGGTTCCCCTGTAGGGGTCCCACCCTTGGCCTCCTTCCGCCCCTCGCAGCCAAGGCCGACACCACCCTAGTGCACACATGGTCTGTGCCGAGGACTTGACCCCAAAAGCCGTTCTTCTAGGCATGGACCTCTGCTCTGAGCAGACTTGTTATTTGTCCAGGAGTCGGGAGCTCACAGCCCTTGTTCCTGCACCTCCACTGCCCCCCTCTCAACTGAGCCTAGGCTCTTCATAGGCCCCGAGCATGCTCAGTTCACCCAGTCCCCACTGAGCGTGTCTCCGTACTCGGAGCTCAGAGCGGGTTACAGAGCTCTACTGAGACCCTCCTTGGTCTGCCTGTTCCAATCTCAGCTCCTCGGTGTCTCCCTTGAGGGCTAGATTCTCCTCTCCAATAGCCTCAGCAATCTCTGTCATCCTCCCTCTCTCCTGCGTCTCCAGCCTCCGTGCTGCCAGCCGTAGCCCCAAGGCTTCCACCTCTCTATGGAGAGCCACGGTCTCTTGGAGGAGGAAATCATGATGTGCCAGCGTAGCTTGGCTCATTCTTTTTAGGGCCTCTATTTCTTCAGGACTAGCCTCCTCTGCCTTACCTTTTCCAGCTATTTCCTGGCTGCCTCCAGGCGCTCCACCAGGCTTGAGTTCCTGATGGCCGGCCGGCCAAGTCTATTTGGACAGCAGCCTTCGCTTTAGGGGCAGCTCCTTTCGGACCGCTGGTCTGTTTCTGGGCTCTCCTGGGAGGTGGTTGCCTCACCAGCCAGCCCAGCACTGGGCCCCCTTTGCCCGAGCCCAAAGGGGGCTTGGGTTCCCGGCATTGATCCCCTCCAGTAATGGCCCAAGTTCCCACAGGCAGAACAGGCTTTCCATTTACCTCCCCGTTTAAACCTCTTCCCGCCAAGAGACTTTTTATGCAGGGTTCCCCCAAAATCCCTGGCCTGTTCCCTCGCAGGGAACCCAGACCTCTGCCCTTCTCTGGCTTCCCCAACTCCCGCTGCCTTTCCTAGCCCCATAGGGGCACTCTCTCTCTCCCGAAGTGTCCCCATTGCCTGCAAGAGCAGCCCCAGCCCCGGTACCTTCATTCCACCGCTGTCTGTCTCGCATCTCTGGCTCCACAGGCCGAGAGCCCCTCTCTCACCAGGGTACGGCCATCCTTGGGTTCTCCTCCTGGACCCACGTGTTGGCGAGCGTGGGCAAACCCCCTGGCTCCCAGCCCAGCTCCAGCCCGTGCTTGGCTCATGTAGCACTCCTCCAGTCAGGCAGGTCTGGGTGTAAGCCTCCTGCAAAGCTCACTCATCCGCTCCTTTCCAGTCCAGGCGCACGGTTCTCCTGCTCTTCCTCTTTCTCTTCGCACAATCCTCCAACCAACTCTCATCTCATTCTGGCAGCTCAGTTCAAGTCCCAAACAAAATGGTGCCTCACCTCAAAATGGCTGCCAAAGTAGGGTGCCGTTCCACTTAGCACCAGTCTTTGCTTGGACAAAAATAGAGTATTAATTATGGGTGTTAAGCCATTTAATTGCTAACACCTCCATGCGAACACTTACAAAGTGAGTAGCTACCCCCAGTTAGCCCGTAGCAGCCTTATGGTAACAAAACCTAAGCAATGTGTTTTTAATCACATTCCTGGCCTGTAGAATCTTGTGAGAAAATCCGATCTTGCGCTATTTCCAGCCTTGGATTGAATTCTCTGTCGCTCTGGTGTGAACATGACTTTCTCTATTTTGATAGTTTTTTCCTTATTGAAGGTCTGTGAGAAACCTCAAGAGCTCACCGGTGGCTTCTGAAAGTCAGAACTGATTGTGCTACATCTTCCTTCTGAATACAAAACAGGGTGGCAATTAGGACCGGATTCACAGAATGGACTCAAAGTTAGGCTACGTTCCAACAAACAAGGGAAAGTGAACTAACTACTTTGATTTAATTAAATCGAAGTAACTACTCTACTTCAGGAGTGTTCAGAGGAACAGTGAAAATCATGCTTAACTATCCTGCTTTAATTAAATTGAAGTAACAACTTCCCTTAAGTGGCATTCAGACAAAGAGCAGAAACCAAAGTAGGACTATGATGGTTAGGGGTGAAAGTCCATTTTCCAACCAGATTCCATTTTTGATGGATCCAGTCGGTCTAATTAGCCCAAATGAAAATGAGAATAAATGAACATTCCCAAGTTCATTCACTGGAACAATTGAAAAACAGCCATTCTATTTTCATGGAACTCTTCCATGGAAACGGAAGGGCTGTTTCATTTCAGCCGTAGTGTCAATTATTTCCTAGATGAGGCATAATGATCACTGACCCGAGCCCACCACTAGAACTGTAACTGGGGCACCTGAAGATTGGGGCAACCTCCGATGGAACTGGGGTGCTCAAATTGACCCAGCCTTGTTTGGGCACCATTGATGCGTGAACGGAATCGGATGGACTGCTCAATTGCGCCCACCGGCCTTTGAAAGTGAACAGGATCTGGTCAGTCCAGGTCCTATCACTTTCAAAGGCTGCTTTCCCCCCTTTATAGCCCCGCTCAGCTGAGAGGCCCTGGGGGAGGGGGAAGCGCCTTTGAAATGGACACTCCCCTGCTGAAGCACTGGAGAACCAGGCTCCGCAACGCTCCCGGCTGGGGCGTGTCAGTTTCCCTGGTAATGCCTGCATTTCTGGGCATCGAGCACCCAACTGGCCCTCAGCTAGCCCAGCAGGTACCCAATGGGTTGCACAAAAATGTGGGCATTACCTGCGGGTATCGGGTGCTAGTAATTTTAGTACCCATTGCAACTCAAAACTCACTGCCATCACACTGATAAACATTCATGCAAACGGTTACTTCGACACAGATACCGAAGTGGGGGAGGCTATGTATGCCTGATTTTTCAGGAATGCCTAGTTCTCGTCCTGCTCCAGAATAACTTCACTTTAGTGCTGTGTTCATGTGAACCTTTCAGCAGTAAAACCACAGTGAGGCCCATCTACAGGGAATGAACGGCCTGTTGGAAAGTGGCCTTAATAAAGTGTTTATCTACATGCTGGGGCCAATCTCATGCCTCACAGATCTTGCAAAACTGTGCAGACCTGCATTGCGGGCACATTGTGCTGCCCGCACAGGACCCACAGGGCACAGGATCAGCCCCATTCTCTCCCACATATAATACAGTATTCATTTCTATAGACACGCACGTAATGTACGCACATGCATATGTTGAGTGTGGAGTCCTCCCCCACTACCATCAATGGGAGTTTTGCCATTGACTTCAATGAGTTCTGGATTCCAAATACACACAGAGAGAGACACAAACTTGCCATTCCAAACTATAACTGTCCCAAACACTCTGAGGTAAGTATTCCAGTCATTTTATGAATGAGCAAACTGAGGCACACAGAGTTTAAGTGCTTTGCCCAGCACCCTACGCCAGAGAAGTACTTCTCTACCCTTCATGCCTTGCGTGAGCTATTTAAACCATGCTGCCCGCCCAACTGTTGAACTTGTGTGGATTCAAAATTACCCTCCAAGATGAATGGATAACATTTAATCCAAGCAGACTTCAATCAACTTTCGGTACATTTGAGTATTTAAAGGCAATGACAGCTCCTATTAACTATAAATAAAGTTGTCCCTGCTATTGTAAGCACTGGGGAATGCCTCTGCATTCAAAATCTATCGTCGGCAATAGTGAAAGTATTTTATACTGACAAATGATCTTAGGGGAATATGATCTAAGGCGTGCAGTGAAGGGGTGTAAGTGTAAAATAATGCTAGCTTCTGAGGTTCCTTTAGCTACTCCCTTGGAGAAACTGTAGCCTTAAGTGTCTTGTTAAGAGTTGTAGAGTTGAAATAGGCACACACCGAGTCAGACTTGGTTATGATTTAATATCCATTTTAAAACGTATCCTTGTACCAAAAGGGATAAAAAAAAAACCTGATTACAGCATCTGATAGCCTCAAGAATTATTTTTTCCAGCTACGGTGAACTAATTTGGTTGTCATCCATAGTGCTGTTATTTATACCAATACATTAATTTCTATTTGTACCTTAAGTTGTAGTTGGTACTATTCATTCAACTCAGCAGGGAAGAATTTACTGTTGTTAGCTTGTGAGAGGAAAGAATATCAAAATGCAGCCTTGTTCAAATTCCCAAGTTAGCGTTTGGCCTGCAACAAGCAATTACAGTCAAGCTATCAGCATACCTTCTCTGAAATTGGCATGAACTGTCTGAAAAGCCAAGGCGAATTCATCCAAAATTGCCGGTATACATATCACCCAGTTCCATATCAATTGTTATTACGGATCGCTGGTCATAGCACTAATTGGCCAATTGCATAGAAGTACAAAGAAACATCTGCTACACTGTCCAAATTGCAATTAGCACAGACTGGCTGCAATATTGATTCAAGGGTTTGTATAGAAATATGTTACTTGCCAGGGTGGAAATAATTGAATTGACTGGCTTACAATCTTACACACTTGCTGAGACTGAAAGAGCAATGAATGGGGTTACCCCATGCCAACAAACCACTTGAAGACAAGGGCATAAATTGGCTTCTTTATTGCAGTCTGTGTGGAAGAAAGGAGAAATGGAACACGGAGCCATATCAAAATTGGAGTAACATTAGGTAGTAATCGGTATCTGATTAGTGTCCAACAGGTGACCTGAGTTAGCAAGTTACCATTTTTTGACCTGACTTTCCAACTTGCTGGTACTGATTATTCTACTTCCAGTACCATTCCCCTCCCGTGCAACTTTCCTTCTTGATTTTGGGTCACATTAAGCCGGATACAGTTGAGTGTTTTGTCTGTGAAAAGGGGACTGTCGGGAGCTGGGCGGGAATGGCAGGGAATGCATCTCTATTATGGCCTATTGGGGCATTTATCTGAAACAACCACTGTCAGAGACAGAATGCTGGGCCAGACAGACTCCCCTGTCCTTGCCCGGTCCACTGTAGTCGCTTCGCCTCACACCGAGTCTCACGATCCACCCTGTGTTGATGTCGGTTGCGCCACCGGAGACCCCGCCATTGCATCTTTGCCTGTGCTGAAGTCGCACTACTCTTGCACTGCACTGAAGCGGGCGCAGTCCTCCATGCAGTTTCCCGTAAGCACGCACGCAACACCCCTTGAGCTTCTGGTGCTTTCAGGCAGTCCAGAGGGGTGTGTGCCCACATTCCCCACTGTAATAGGGCTGCCCCCCGTGGGACACGCACATGCAAAATCAACCCCCAGAAAGCCAGTCTTAGGCCACAGGCTCCGCTAAACCCCCTTAATAGCACTCCTACTAAAGCACCTCCCTTCTGGACAGGAACCCACACCCCTTAACAAACCTCTAAGGTTCCATTCTGAGACCATAGGCTGGCGTGGCCATGGCCCAAGCCCAGCTGGCCTCTGTTAGCCCACTGGATTCTCAGTCTGTCATGGCATGCCCCAGCTGTGGGGAGTGTAGGTGCTCTCCACCAGGCTAGGCTGCACCTGCACTCTCTTTAGCCCCCTACCTAGGAACAGCCCCAAGCATAGTAGGAGTGCCTGCAACTCCCCAGTCAGCACCATTTTAAAGGGCCAGGTGATCATTTAGCCTGCTCAGTCACAGAGTGGTTTTTCCACGAATCTTTCATCAACCTGAGTAAACAATCCCCATTGCTTCGATAACAAGAAGAGCACGTCAATCCCGACTGGAGCTGAAATGAATAACTACTACTATCCAACCAGGTATTTCAGTATCCATGGTATCCGATATCCAGTCAGATACCATTAGTATCCAATTTAGTATGTAGTGGTTTTCTAAGTAACTGGATTACCATCTACTGTCATATACCAGGTTACTGTTTAATTACCATCTGGCTCTTTTTTTTTTATGACTCCCTCTATCTGGATTGGACTGGTTTTACAGTAATGCAGTCAATGGTAATTCAGTAAACGGTAATTGGGGAACGGTAATATCCAGTATTCTAGTTTGGCAGTAAACCTCCAGTTACCAGATCATTACCAGATAACCACCAAACTATCTGGAATACCAGATATTATCCGTGGATAGTTTTTTCTTATCTGTTTCAGCTCAAATCCTGACAGAGCAGGGTTTTGCTCTTTTCACTTTGGGGTTCCGAAAGTCGATGAGCCAGTTAAAACACAAAGGCCGGGGGGTGGGGTGGGGGGAGAAAGCCGTATTCTAAATCTTTGCCAACTTTCAGTTTATGGGAAAAGACAAATATAATTTGGGACAGCAGATCCACATTAAAACGTGACCCTTTCCAATTGGAATGCTCATAATGTGTGGCACTTGAAAGCTCTGCTTTATAAGCCCTGTCACTTCTTTAACAGCCCTGCATGCAATAATTTCTGCATTCAATTTCCTGTACATGTGTCCGACAGCTTGCCCCAGGGAGCTAGGCTTCTCCCCACCCCACGGCCCCCTCTATTTCGGAGCACTTGCAATTTGTAGTGGCTGGACAGAAAAACCTGTTAAAAAAATAAACAACACTTACTGTATATATTGAATGGTGAACAAGCTTGCATTCCCTCTGGGGACCAACACTAGACCCACAACCACCTCCTCCTGGTGACCTCCGCGTAGCGCTGCTCAGAAGTATGGGCATAGGCCACATTGGGGGAAAGGGGTGGGAGCAGCAGCAGGGGACCTTTGTCAAGAGTGGTAGCCTTCTGGAGTTGGGCATGGCCAGCAGCACTGGTACCTCCAGTTTCTCCATGGCTTCCTCTACTCTTCCTCTAGAGGTCCCATCTTTACCGGTTATCTTGGGGGCACTGGGTGGGGTGGGGTGGGACCATGTTGGGAAATGGGTAAAGCAAGGGCAGTGGCTAGAGCCGAGTACCTGATTTGGTACCCATGAGTAATACTCGCATTTTCCGTACCGTTCTGGGTGTCCAAATTAGGGCTGAAACTCACCTTCGCTTTTCTTGCAAATCTCAGTGAGAACCAGTTTCTCGCAGAGTTTTGCAAGAATGTAAATGGGTCGAGAATCAGCCGATTCTTGACCCATTCTTGTGTGAATCTCACACAGCAGAAAAACCGACTCTGTTCATGCACAAAATGGCCGTGGTGGCCATTTTGCACGTGTACGGAGCATTTTTTAGAATCTCGCAAAATTCTCGCAAACTATCACAAGATCTCACTGGGTTTGCAAGAATCTTGTGAGATTCTCATGAGACCTTTTACAGTTCTTATTTCAGCCCTTTGAAGTTACAAAGGCATGGCCGATGGTGGCCAGATCTGAATCTAGAAAAATACAACAACGTTGCAGCCTTCTCACTAGATGGAGTTGGTGAAAAGCGCTCCTGGCCACCACCACAACCTTACAATCCAGGTGCAGCGATGGATCCAAGAGCACCCCAAGGCTGCAAAGTGGCCAAGGAAGGCTGGACCCCATCAACGACAGGGGTCTATGTCCCACATCCCTCGTCCGTTCAGAATGTAAGAGGGAAAACTGTCTCTTTACTGTTTATCCTCAATACTTTAGCCCAACAAAATCCCAATCTTAGCTGCTCCCTCTAGGTATTGCTGTGATATAAATAACTGGAACTAAGGCACATTAGCTGCTATGGTAAACAGAGCTAAATTTATCACTGATGTAAACACTTTGGGCTTCAGGAAAGTTACAGTTTGATCCAGAGATTCCTTTTTAAAAGATGGATTTGCCAGCAAATGTGTTATTTTCCCATTGGTGATAAATCCAAGGAGCTTATCGCAAGGTTAATCATTACTTAGGCCGGAATTGCTCATTATTCTCTCAAAAAATGCCCCAATTATTTGGTGAGTGACATGCTCCGGACAGCTCATCATTAGCAATTCTGGAACAGGGAGAAGGCTAACCACAAAATAGCCCAAGCTGGCTGGCTTTGAAAACGTCCCTCGGATATTTATTTCCTCCGAGTCTTTCTTCTGGCGTTGCCAGATGCATTCCTTTCAACCTCCAACATCTCAGTTTCTTGAAAAAATAATGTGCGTGCGCATACACACAAAGAGGCAAAGCAAATCTTCCTGCCAAAAAATACATGCTGGAAAATATATTAGTTAAATAACATCTCATTCTGTTACCACATGGCAAGGAGGTTGACAATCATGCGGCCACGAATCAAGGCTTGCGTCCATTAGCTTGGCTGGTGTCAAAAGCTTTTGCACAATTTTCTTCTGCTTTACGCTAGGGCTGCACAGCAGAGACGGGTAATTTTTTTCAAACTAATCATGGGAATATAAAGGAGTCACGCTGACATTAAGAGAAACTTTGTGCCTGCGAATTCCTGTTAAACACTTATCGAAAGCCAGCACAAGCTGGACTGTGTCGGAATTCAAACGACTTACATGCACAAATGGCTATGCCCATCGTACTTCTGATAACTGAATCAAACAAAAAATTGTGGGTGCTTTTCGGTGCCCGAACTGGTTTTCAGTCAGGAACCTGAAATGCCAAAATGGTGAAATACCAACCAAACTGGTATCCTGAAATACCATTTTAATCCCAATTTCAGGACTCTTTTCAGGTATGATTTCAGTTTTCCGAATACCCAAAATGGTACCAAAAATGTAGGTATTACCCAGGGATATTTTTAATGAATAATTATTATTATTTTTATAGCACCAGGTATCATCATGCAGCCTATCCCTCAGGCCCGTAGCCTGGGATTCATTTTTGACTACCTCTCCTGTTGTCAAATCCTGCCGCTTTGCTATGTATAATATCGCTAAAATCCAGCCCTGCCTTATTGTTTCTACTGCAAAAACCCTAGTCCACGCTCTAGTCATCTCTCGCCTTGACTACTGCAGCTTCCTCCTTACTGGCTTCCCCTGCTCTGATCTGGCCCCCCTCATCTCCGTTCAATACTCTGCTGCCAAAGTCACCCACTTTGCCCATCCCTTTGACCACATTCAGCCCCTTCTTTCTACCCTACACTGGCTCCCTCTACGGGAACGCATTCAGCACAAGCTCCTGGTCATCACCTTCAAGGCTCTTCATGGCCTTGCTCCCCCATATCTCTCTACTCTTGTATCCTGCCACCACACTCCTGCCCAGGAGCTTCACTCCTCATCTGCCCCCACTCTCGCCTGCTCATGACCCTACCCCTCCCTGCTCCTCTGTCTTCACCCCTTCTTTCTTGCTGCCCCCCAGGCCTGGAACTCCCTCCCTGGTTAAGTTCGCTCTGCTCCCTCCCTCCCAACTTTAAAATCCCTCCTGAAAACCCACTTTTTCCATCAGGCTTTCCCTCGTCATGAGTCAAAAGGTTTGTCATGAGTGAAATTGCATCCTCATTCTTCCCTCTCTCAGAATCTCTTCCCTGTAACTAAATTTAGTTAAATGCAGCACATGCAACTGCCTTTCTCCAATCTCATGAATGTATTCTTGCCTTTCCAGATGTTCACCTCTCCCTCATTTCCCCCTTAGGTTGTAAGCACTTTGGCATCTGTATGCACTGAAAATCCAAATTCTGGGGTTTGACAATCACCTGACCTTTACAGTGAGATTTTTAGGCTGGATCCTTATCTGTCGCTAGTCTGCAGAGTTCAACTGGTTGAAGACTTTGCTCCACTGTGCATCCTCCCCCCCCTACATCTACAACATAGACTCCAATCTAGCTAAGATCACTGGGGGAAAGAAACCATCCTTCAGACCGATTGTTCTTTGATGGTTTGTGGAAAACAAATTTTCTGCCTCTGGTCAGTTAGACCTGAAGCAAGAATGGATTGTTCCCGTACCATTGGGAAGTACCTACCTTTAGGGAGCATTTGCAACTGTGCATTGGTATTTCCTCACTACCCACTGAATCCGCGCTTCCACTGTTGTTGAGATTGGCAACTGTGCCTGTCCATCATTTTTAGGTCTTTAAAAAAAAAAAAAAAGATATTTTTTGCCATTTAGTTTCTGGTATTTTCATCAGTGTCCAGAATTTTACCAGTTTTCGGCATCAGAATGCAGAAAACAAGAGCTAGCCCTTGAAATACACCAATCAAAACACAATTTACAAGGAGCCAAAGCAAGGACCAATAAGAGAAATGATTAAAGTTACATAGGGAACCTGCAATTGTACACTACGAAACGTAAGTAGCACGTAAGTAACTTTACGTGATGTGCGGACTGCTCCAGCCTAGGAAGAATGACCAGAAATACCGAACAATGGCAATTACCGAATGGGAACTAGTGAGAATACTGAAAAGGCTGCTATGTTTTCTCATTGCGCAAGTACCGGTGAATGGCCTGTTTCCGACAAAAATAGCTCTCACTGGGATTGCTCGATTCCGCACTAAGGTCAACATTGACTTCAGCGGTTTCCAAACTTTTAGGCCACATCTCCCTCCCGCTTGTCTGCGGCAAACTGTGGCAATGTTCTGACGAACAGATGTAGACCAAAAGAACGACTTTGATTTAGTTAAATTCAAGTAACCACCTTCCTTTAGTGAGGAAATTCAACAGAGACAAATGCAAAGTTCTGCATTTAGGTAAGAAAAATCAAATGCACAAATACAAATGGAGGATACCTGGTTTGGCAGCAATACGTGTGAAAAGGATCTGATCTGAGGATTGTAACTGATCACAAGCTGAATATGAGTCAGTAGTATGATGCAGCTGCAAAAAAAGCTAATGCAATTTTAGACTGCATTAACAGAAGCAGAGGATAATTTTAGACGTTATGAGACCATGGTCAACCACAGTGAAACATCTGTGGTGACCAAAAGTCCCATAACGTCTAAAGGATTCCCGCCAGAAGTTCATAACGGTGAACCTCTGGCAGGAATCTTTTTGACCACGATCTGGACCTCTGGCTGCCCGAAGGTCCAGAATCGTGGTTAGCTGGACCACAGTCCGGAATCGGCCAAAAGTAACGTCTGTTACCTTGGCCGATTCTGGATCGTGGCCCAGACCATGGGACGGGATCGGGCGCAGCAGCCGGATTGGCCACTGTGCCCACCCTGGAGGGCGGGTGGGGAAGCACCGGGAGGGTGGGGCTGTGCGGCCGCACGTTGCGCTGCACAGCCCCACTCCCTCCCCCGATCCCCTGTCTGATGGGATGGACGTCTGATGGACGGCCGGGCTGATTCCTGTCCGGGATCCGAAATGGATCCCGGATCGTGGTTGAGCATGGCAGGCCGAGTGGCCCATCACGTCTAAAATTACCCATAGTGTCCAGGTCACGAATAGTAATAGTTCCACTGTATTCTGCACTGGTCAGATTTCACCTGGACCACACTTTAAGGAGGACATTTAAGAAGGACATTGAGAAATTGGAACGAGTTCAGAGGAGGGTGACAAAGATGGTCAGAGGTCTGGAAACCAAGGGTTGAAAGAGCTGGGTGTGTTTAGCCTAGAGAAGTGAAGACTAAGGGGAGACAAGATAGCTGTCTTCAAATACCTGAAGGGCTGTCACAGAGAAGATGGCAAAGACTTGTTCTCTGTTGCCCCTGAGGACAGAATTGGAGATAATGGGCTCATAGTCACCTGACATCCTCCAAGACCAATGGCGAGATCTAAAAAGAGCCCATTAAAGCAGCAGAATAGGGAGCGCTTTCATCCCAAAATGGCAGGGACCGAGATGGTTGCACGTAATCCTGGCTGGCTGCTGTCGGTAATGAGCAGTGTCATTATTTTTTATGGCGCTCTAAAGTGGAGTAACTATTTTTAGTCTTTCCCTTTCGAGTAGCCGGGTCCAAGGGTGTTCTGCTTAGGATGCGATTAGGCCGAGGCTTCCTCATGAAACTGACTTTATGTTGCCCGACGCGCTTACTAAAGCGTTAGCCAGTGCAAAATGGAATAAAAAACTGGAAGCCCCTCTTTCAATTAAAATTCCTTGCAGCGAGTAAGTGATTTCTCTCTCCTTTAGCATGTGGTCTTGGTTTCTTCCGTCGGCAATACTGCCTTATTTTATATCTCCTCTGTGGTTTGCTGCCTTTGGTTAAATAAGTTCTACTTTGTGTCTGCCAAGGAAACCCTTACGGTATAATGATCTACCCGTTCCCTCATTAATTGACGGGATTATTCTGTGTTTATAGCCCCCTGTATAGAGGTGAAAGGAGTACCCGCAAAAATGGGTATACCTGTCAAATTTCCAGTACTTGAATTGACTTGAAAATATAGATTTTGGCCCAATTCAAGTCCCCGATGTCCCAGAATATGCTGGAGTTTTTACGTCTGGTCCTGATTTTTCAACTTCTGGTCCCAATTCTTTGCTTTCCCATCCTGATTTTTTGGTTTTCCATCCCGATTTACTGATAAGTAACTGGAAAACTGAAAAACTGGTACCAGAAATGGTTGATTTTGGGGGCTATTCAGGTATCCAATTGTTAATGGGGTAGCCTGTTGAACACCTGAGACAGTACTTGAAAATATGGGTATTATTTATTTATACAAACTTAATACCCCACCCCTCCTCCTGACATAGCAGCTCGGGGCGGCTTACAACAATAATAAAAACCCATTAAAAACAAATAAAACAACTAACACAACAGGTTAAAAAGTCCCTCCCCCCACACCCTAACCCAATCCCCATACCCGCCACCCATATCCCCTGCCAAACACCTTGCAGAACAGCCAGGTCTTACAACTTCATTGAAAAGAGGGAAGATCCAGGGCCAATCGGTAGGAGGGAGTTCCATATCCTCGGTGCGGCCACCAAGAACGCTCTCTCCATCGTGGCCCCCTGGAATACTCGGGGGACCTCCGGGAAGGCACCCCTGATCGACCGCAGGGGCCGATCCAGGACCCGGGGGGGTGAGGCGGTCAGATTGGCCAAAGGCCCTGCTGCACACAGGGCTACCTTGGAAGCTGGTTGGCAAGGGGCCCGTGCCAGAGGTTCTCACAAGGGCGTGTGAACTCCAGGAATAGGAGCCTGTCTGCGGGAGGGGGTTTTACCTCAGGAGGCATTGAGGGAAAGAAGAACCGGCTGTCAGGGAAGTACATAAGGCCAGGGGTGCCCTACCGCCCAGAGGGGAGAGAGACGTAAGGACTTGGTGTCGTGTGAAAACAAGACACTTGCAGGAAGAAAAGTGCCTTTGGAAAGACTCAGGGTAGGGATTCTGCACAGACCTACCCAAACAAAGTGCGGCCTTGTTACTCAGCTCTCTCAGCTGCAAGTCTGGTGGGCACACAGTCCGTCCGCTGGTCCTGCACACCCTTCAATATGGTTAAAAATAGCTCCTAGGAAGAAGAGAAAAGGGAAGAGAGATGTCTTTCTGAAGAGCAGGCAACCCAAGGCAGGACTGCTCCAGCTGAGAGCCTATTTAACATGATCCAGGCTGGGACTTGGAGGAAAAAGGCATCCTATGATGGATGCATACTGTACAATACGGCCCCCATCACCACCTCCAGCTGGTGCTAGAATCATTCTCTCCCAACACGTTCTTTGGAAAACAGCCCTTTCAGCATGACCGTCTCAACATAACTGGGGTGTTAACTTTTCAGAGTATTCTGTTTGATTCAGGTACCGGAAATTCGATGAATAAGGAGCCACTTTCACCCTCCTGGACTTTGCTGTGGCCACGCCCCCTTTGGAATCTTGTGATTCCACAACGTTTCGTAGGAGACGGAGCCATGTCACAGAATGGGAGTGAAGCAGCTTCCCATCTGGGCCCAAGTCCGGCTCTGTGCTAAGCGCATGGTCCTACCAGTGACCTACATGCCGATAGAAAAGCACTTTGAAATCCTTGAATGAAAGGCAGCCTGATTATTGCTCCTTTGCATCTACAACGACACGGTTACATGCCCACGGAGTTCGGGAGGTCCAGCTTGGGGGGGTGGGGGGGGAATGTGAGAACATTTGGATTGACAATGGGTATTTTCAGACGTTACGAGATCACGCTCAACCACGGGGAATTCCCACATGGTGATCGTGGTCTTGTCACATCTGTTGGAGGAAACGGAAGCTCCCCGCCAGATGTTCACCCCCGTGAATCATGGGGGGAAATCACATTGAACACGCAAACAGAGGTCCTGCCTGGACTATCTCCATTTGTGTGCTCAATGTGATTCCCCCCCGTGATCAAGGGGACCATCTTGTCTGTCCCCGGACCACAGCCCGGAATCAGCGGCGGGATTCTGGGCCGTGGTCAATGCCCCGGGGGGGCGGGCGGGTGCTGCGGCTGCATTGGCTGCGGCGCCTGCCCGTCTCCCAAGAGGGCGGCCGGCCTAGGGATCATGGGGGGCGGGGCTGTGCGGCCACACATTCAGCTGCGCAGCCCCGCCCCCTCCCTGATTCCCCACCGGGATCAGCCGGCACGTCTGTTGGACGTGCCATTTTGATCCCGGTGCGGGATCAATTGGTGATTCCATGACGGGGCCAATACAGGCCCCATCACGTCTGAAAATACCCAACGGCATCCCACGTTTTGTTGTTGTTTTTGAAATCTTTGCTTCTTGTGAAACCTGATTGAATGTGCAGAGGGAAGCGATCCTGGGTTGCTCACTGAGTAAAAACAACAGACAAAAATCCAGAAGTGCAAAAATGCCCCATAAAAACCACTTTCCCTAAACGGCCTGCCAAGAACATCCGAGCTCTCTCTCTTTTTCCCCCTGTTCTCCCCATTTGAATATGAAATCCTTACAAAGGCACATGGATGTAGGCTGCTGGCCTCTAAGACTTCCAGCGCTCAGCACAAGTAATTCAGCACTTTAAAAAAAATAAATCAGAAAGGTAGAGTACTTTTGGAGGCAACCAAAACTATGAATGAAATCTTAGTCTGTTGGCTAGGAGGTCCTCCTGGAGGACTCGAAACTGTCGTCGGGTCTTAGGAAAGCTTTGAAGATCATTCATGTACAAGGGCAAGTTTTTTAATTATTATTTTTTTAAAGGGGGTGGCTTGTAGCAGTCAGCTTAAGATACCTTAGGGTCTTGATGTTCAGATATCATGGAGCACCCATTGTCTGTGAACCTAGGTCACTTTGGGTGCATGTGTTATTAATAATAATAATAATAATAATAATAATAAATTATTATTATTATTAATTCAATTTTTATCCCACTTTTCCTTCGAAGGCTCAGAGCAGTGTACAGAAATATATAAAATACATAAATCTAAAATGTATACAAGCAATTAAGAGAAATCCTAAACCCTACCCTATGAATAATGGTAGCCACTAGCCAGGGACTGGCGTTAGAATTTGCAAGGCCTAGGATAAAGATAAAATGTGCCCCCCACCCCCCGGTGCCCTCCCCTCCTGCTTGAGAGCTACATCTTTGGGGCCCTAAAGGTGATTGTGTCTAAGGTCCTGCTGGTAGGGAATGGGGCCCTCACACCCTGCCCTGGTAAAGATGGGGGCCACTGAGGGCCCCCCCAGAAAGATCAGGGCCAGCCCTGAAGGTGGCCCCCTGGACACCTGTGTTTTTACATGTTGTCCACGCAAACACAGGCATGACTATTTGATAAACGCGGGTGCAGTTACAGACCGAGGATTCGCTCCGTACTTAGCCCATCCGGTGTATCGACCGACAGGGTAAAGGGTGAGGGTGTGGGAGGTGTGGGGACAGTCAAAGCCCACCATGGGGGATGGTGGTGTTTGGGTCTCTATAGGTTTTGGGTGGGAGATTGGGGTTTCCCTGTGTGCAAGACAAGGGAAGTATTGGGCGGCGGTTGTTTTAATACAAGATTCATATTTTTGCTTGGGTGAGGAATGAGCCAGCGAGAGGGGTGTTGGGACACTCCCATGAGAAGGAGGCGGTGTGCCTGGGCAGACTGTTTTGATACTAAACTGTGTGTTCTGGGAATTGGTCGTGAGGGGGTTTAGGATGGAGGGGAGTTAGGATTGCCCCTGTGAGAGAGGGGGTGGGGTGGGGTGGGACTGGGCAGGTTGAAATGAAGCACTGAGGTTTGGGGAGATTTGATGTATATTTTGCATTTGGTTAAATAGGTCGGTTGTTATTGTTGTTCCTTTATTGGGCTGGCCTATCTGGCCTTGACAATCAAAACAATACACAGAAAGAAAATCAATATCATTAGTCAATCATTACAAAACCATATTTACAAAAAATAGAATAAAATTATTTAAATTAAAAATAAAAACACCTCAATAAATCCACCGTATCCTCAAGTTCGCCAAAAGTTATTGTCATTATCAATTCAAGTAGCCTAACATCAGGCATGATTGAAAAGTTTCTACTAAGTAACACAGTGGGCATTTTTACACACACGTTAAAGTTCAGGATTTTTCAATCTTCTGGGTTTACAAGTCCACAAGTAAGTTCCAGATGCATTTTTCACACACACTCACTGCCCTGAGGCAGTTCCTGGATGCATTCTTCACACACACACTGCCCTGAGGCAGCCTAAAGTAGCCGCAGCTGTAGACTTGACAGGCTGCCATGGAAACCAAGTGACCACAGCTGCCTGGAGCAAAGCAGTTTACCAGGAGAACTTTTCACACACAAAAGTTCTAGGAGAAGTTCCACGCAGAAGTTCAGAGATCTGGATGTTTAAGATCTGGGTGAGTGATTTAGAGACACAGAAAGTTCAGGATGTAACAGCAAACATGCAGGAGAAATGCATGTGTAAAGACACCCAGTGATATACAGATGTAAAAATAAATCATACTAATATTGCACAGACACAGAGAATTACCTCTCAGTTTAGATGCCATAGCAGCGAATTCCGCAGATGCTTCAGTTACCTCATTATTCTTATCATTTAACAGATAAATTAATTTCTGCTGAATTGTCCAGTGCTCCCTCATTTTAACCTTCCTCATCAGTCTATTTCTAGGCTTTAAATATAAGATACAAAATAACAGATAATGTGACAAATCTTCAATATCCCCAATTGCAGATACAGAACCGCTCTTGCCAGGGGCTAGTTTGATCCCTGCCCGTTATTATGACAGTTTCTGTTGTCTGCAATCTCAAGGCAGTCAAAACCTTTCTTTGATTAGGATTAAAGAGATTCTTTAAGTAATTGGGGGCCTCCAATCCTGGCAGTGTGGGTTGTTGTTGTAACCATTGTGGCCTGCTCCAAGTCTCTTTTGGATAGAGCAGATGGGAAATTCCATTTAACCAGACAACTAGCCAGGTTCAAGGTATTGGTGTTGATCTATAAGGCCCTTCACGGTCTGGGCCCCTCATACCTCAGGGACCGCCTCGCCCTCCGCGCCCCAGAGCGGCTCCTTCAGTCTGCTGGGGGTGCCTTCTTGGAGGCCCCCGTGTTAAGCGGGAAGCCACAATGGAGAGGGCATTCTCGGTGGCCAGGCCGCACGGTTCGCCCAGGCCTTTGGGGAGGCGGGGAGGGTGGATTAGGGTTTTTTTAATCTCCTCCTACCCTTATTTATTGTTTTATTGTGTGCCTAACCCTGTTTTAATATTATTATGATTGTTTTAAATTTTATATAATTGTATTTGTATGTTTTAAAATTGTTAGCCACCCCGAGCTGTTTTCAGGAGGGGCGGGATATAAATCGATAAAATAAATCAATCAATAAAACTATAAGCGATGGGCAAGGGAGGGAGGGGCTGGTTTTCTCGCAGGTGGAAGTAGGCTAGCCCTGCACTGGTGTGCTCCTGACAGGTGTCCCGACACATTCCCCAGCACACGTGATCTTTTGCGATGGGAGGTTGCTCACGTTGCTGAGGGTCCAACTCCTTTGCTGCAAGGGTTGACAGTGTGCGGAAACACCCCTTAAGTTGTCCTGAGCCATCCCAAATCCCCAGGCATTATTGTATGTGCATAAACGTTCCGTCGTTGGCAATGACTCTGGCTACTTTCAAAGCTTGACTGCTTGGGGGCCGTTTGGGATGCAGCACAAGATGTTGGTGTTGCACGCCCAGTGCCTCAACACACTATACAGCCACAAGCCCCATTGAACTAGTGGGGTTGGTGCTTTGCCTGGGGCGTGAGGGGCAGGATAAAAAGATCACAGTAAGGAGTACTGCCCTTACCTGGTATCTGGCTGGATAAATGTTGTATGGCAATCTGGTTAACCAGACTACCATTTACCAAATACTGTTTACCACATTACAACTTAAATTACCATTTGACCTTTTAAAAAAATATTATTGTTTAAAAAAAATAAAAAAATCCCTTCCTCCCTCCAGACTGGTTTGCTTATGCAGTCATGTGCTAAAAAGGAAACGGGTGATTTGGTAAATGCTAACTGTCACTGGCAGGGGTGTGCAGCAAGCACATCATTCATTCATTCATCATCGTTGCCATCCATCAACTGCCCTGAGCTGCCTTTGGCAGGAAAGGTGGGCTAATAAATTAAAATAAATAAATAATTGTTGGTTTTGGTTTTGTTTACAAAAAATCCTTTGTTTTCACAGGGGTGGGGGGTTGTAAACAAAAATGTTTGCTTTCAGGGTTTTTTTCCCATTGTTTTCTCTTTTTTGTTTAATTTTGTGAAAACTAATAAAAAATAAATCAAGAAAATCACAGTGCACACGCAAAATGGCTGCCCGGCTATTCTGCGCAGGTGCAGAAGAGTTGACTTCCAGTCTTTGGTTTTTAAAATTATTTTAAAAATAAATACATTTTAAAAATTAATTTAAAAATTCACTGCACATGCGCAGAACTGCCCCGGTGGATGATTTGTGCATGCACAGGGTTTGTTTGCTTTTTAAATTTAATTTTTTATTTTTATAATGAAAATTGACACTTTTTACCCTCCTTTTATCCATTTTCATTACCATTGTCTATAGTTTTAATATTTTAATTACTAAAATGAATGGGGCTTCATTTCTTTTAGCAATTAAAAAAACAAAAAAAATTGCACACCCCTATGGTAATATCCAGCATTCTGGGTTTGTTGGTTAACCTCCACCGTTACCGGCATTCTGGGTTTGTTGGTTAACCTCCACCGTTACCGACAACAACTAAGCTACGTGGAACATTGGAAATTAACCGCAGATCCTTTTGTTGCTCTCCATTTTAGCTCTTACCAGTGCCTTAAGTGTCATATTCATAGGGCCACATCAAATTTGGCCTAAGTCCATGCTCTTTTTAGTGCAAATCAGGAATAATTCCACTGTGGCAAATGAAGTAACTAGCATAAAAGAGGTCAGTGGGTACTTTCAGACGATACGGGGCCCTTTGGCCCCGTACCAGCACCACCGGCTTCGTTCCCCGCCGGGGTCACCCCTGCACGGCCCAACAGACGTGCCGGGGGGATCCCGGCGGGGAAAGTGGGAGGGGCCGGGGCCGCGCGGCGCAACGTGCGGCCGCACGGCCCCGCCCCCTCCACGCACCCCGCCGCCCGCCCTCCGAGGAGACGGGCGGGCGGCGGGGCCAATGCGGCCGCCGCGTCTGGCCGATCGTGCCACGGCCCGACGTTACTTTTCGTTGGCCACGGCCCGGGGTCCATTTGACCACGCTTCCCGGGACCTTCCCCCGGCTAGCCCGGGAAGCGTGGTTCAAATTGACCCCATGTGCCGATTGAGCGTGGCCAACATCTGGCGGCCGCCAAACAGATGTACGGGACACGGTGACCCCAGGTGGGTATTCACCGTGGTTCACCGTGTCAACGTCACGTCTGAAATCACCCTATGTAAGTGAATGGAGAATCCAGCTCAGTGGGTATACCCCCTAAGACATTTAAACCAGTTTTAACTGGTGTAAATCTGAAGCTTATTGTTTCTCAGACTATTTTAGGAATCAATAAGCTCCGGATTTACACTGCTGTGATGAGATCAGAATACAGCTAGAGCTGAAATCAGTACCCACAAAATCGGGTATACCCACCCATCGAATTTCCAGTACCCGAACAAAGACTAGTCTGTATCCCATTAGTGCCCAATTCAAGTCACTGGTGTCCCGGAATGGATTTTCCATTCAATTTTTGTTTTGTTTTGTGTCTCAATTTACTGATCAGTAACTGAAAAGAATTGGTAAATCAGCACTGGAAATTACCAACTGGGGGTGGTGGTATCTGGGTACCCAATTGGTGACTGGGTAGCTCATCAAATACCTGACTCCTAGCTTGTAAGCCCCTTGGGGTAGTGACCTGTCTATAACTACTGATTGTACAATGCCAGGTACACCGCTGGTGCTATATCAGCTGTACCTCTCATTTTCGACCGACCCAGGTCCCACTGTCTCGTTGCTTTCCCAATGCTTGGAGGCCGTGGCGGATTGGATGCGGCAGAGCAGACTGAAGCTCAATCCTGATAAGATGGAGGTGATGGTGGTGGGTAGGGTGAGGGAGGTGCCGACCCCTCTGGTGGGGAGGGAGGGTCTGCCCTCCCATAGCCCAGCAGGTTCGGAGTCTGGGGGTGGTTTTGGATCCGGGCCTCCCTCTGGATCGGCAGGTGGAGGTAGTGGCTAAAGCTGCCTTTCGCCAGTTGTATCTGGTGCGGAGGCTGCGCTCATACATCTCCGGGCCTGACCTGGCCACTCTTAATCACGCCTTCATCACCTCGAGGCTAGACTACTGCAACACGCTCTACGTGGGGCTTCCCTTGGTTCTGATTCGGAGGCTACAGCTGGTGCAGAATGCGGTGGACCATCTCCTTACGGGGACAAGGCGACGGGAGCATATAACACCTGTGTTCCGCACTCTGCACTGGCCGCCTATAGCGTACCAAGTCAGATTCAAGGTGTTGGTGTTGGTCTATAAAGCCCTATACAGTCTGGGCCCCTCATACCTTGGGGACTGCCTCGCCTTCTGTGCCCCAGGGCGGCCTCTGCGGTCTGCCGGGGGCGCCTTCCTGGAGGTCCCCCATGTTAAACGGGGGGCCACGATGGAGAGGACATTCTCGGTGGCCAGGCTGCGCCTTTGGAACTCCCTCCTGGAGGAAGCTCGCCTGGCTCCGGGTCTGATGGCTTTTTGTCGAGCCTGCAAGACCTGGCTGTTCGCCCAGGCCTTCGGAGGGTAGGGTAGGGTAGGGAGGGGAACGTTTGGGGGGGTAGTTTTAATTATTCATATTGTTGTTTTTATGTATTTTATTGTTGTTTTAACTGTTGTGAGCCGCCCCGAGATGCCGTAGGCATGAGGGGGCGACCAATAAATATAAATAAATAAATATCAATAATAATAATAATAATACTTGAAAATGTCAGTATTCCGTACAGGTATAAAATTTGATACCCGTTTCAGCTCAAAATACAGCCCTCCCCATATTTTGTTCCGAGTTTTTCATCTCTGTCCTAGGCACAAATCTCCACTGAAGCTCAAATCTCACTTAGAAATGGTTAATTGAAATGGGAATTCTGACATCTGATCAATAAGAGACGTGAAGTACAATGCTGACTTTGTTTTGGAGACATTCAGTCTCCAGATGTGCAGGACCAAAAGCCATCTTGAACTGTATTTGGTATATCTGGCTCAGTACGAGCCATTTCCATGTCTGTTTCTGCCGTTAAAGAGCAGCTTGCCCAGAAGCGCCCATCAGGACAGAGACAATAGTGTGCATTGATCAAAGAGAAAGCCCGGATTTGTCTATTCTTTACATATGGAATGGGGGCAACAGCTGCGTCAATGCAGCAACACTTCTCTCCGGGCCAAAGCAAGCAGGCTATAATATGGGTAGATTCTACCCTAAATGTACCAAATTTGTTTGGGGTTGTCTGCCCCCCTCAGCTACCCTGCCTCCCCCGCTTCCAGATGTTGGCAGCAGAGCAATGGAAAACAGAACATGTTAAACATGTAGGAGTGTGTTTACTCTTGTCATGACACAATTTGGATTTCCCATTTGAGCTAAGAAAAAAAGAAAGAAAAGAAAAAAGTAATCCACCCAAAACTGTAAGGATAATTTATGAGGAAAATAGTATCTATGAGGTAAACTTTATGTCAGTGAATGCCAGGAGGTCAAAAACATGACATGTAACATTTCAGTTAATGGGTTGTGTGTTTCTCGAAGCCGGGCAGAAGTTGACTTGCAAACGATTTGTTGGAGAACAGCGCTGTCTGGAAAATTGAACCAATGCAAAAAAAAAAAGTTTCCGAGGTCCGAGTTGTGCCTGGTATTATAACAGAAACGGTTCCCTCAGGTACTAGTCCAGAAATCATATTGACATAAAATCTGAAGCACGCCTACAACATCTCAATTGATGCTCATGTGTGTCTGCTCAGGACTGTTCGGTCTGCTTTCTGTAATTACTCTGTCTTTTGGCCTCATTCTACTCTTTTTGTCAGTTTGTTCACCTGTTGCATTTAGTCTGGACTTGAGCTTAAATGAGAACCCAAAAGAACATGCAGACCCTTCAAATTTCCGGTACCAGAATCGATGTGGAACAGTCGGGTACTAAAGATTCTCTTGGTGTTGCCAAGAGGCGAAGTGCTGGAAAAGTGACATCTTTGCCAAAGCACTAAAGCAAGAAGAAACATGCAGGAAAAGGTTCTCAGTCCAGTAAAATGCCTCGAGTACCTGCAAAAATGGGTTTACTCATCTAATTTCCAGCACCCGAATCAACTCAAAAATACCAGGTATGAGTCAGTACCGCATTATGCCATGGATTTGGGTACCTGATGTCCCAGAATGTTCTGAAATGTTGACTTCTGGTCCTGATTCCCTCCCCCACCCCCATTTTTCCATCCCATTGTTTTGATGGGTAACTGGGAAATTGTAAATCAGTAATGGAAATGACCGAATTTTCAGGTAACCAGGTACCTGATTGGTGACTGGGTAGCCCGTTGAACACCCAACACGTACTTGAAAATGTGGGTATTCCTCATACGAAATTAGGTACCTGTTTCAGTTCTATGCTACAGCTATGCAGGGAAGAACTGCTGTATAGCCATCAGCTAGTACAGTCTAGCTTTAATCTCAGAAACCACCTTCATCTCCGATCGGTGAAAGGCTGAAGCTCAGCTTTGAACCTGCGGTTCCAAGGATTCTAGACATTTCAAACCTGATCCTGAGGCCCCACTAATGCGGTAGACAGATGCCCTGTTGCTTCCCAAAGTACAAGTTCATCTGCAGGGAGTGGTACCTTGTTTTTCAAAAAGTCTCCTTGATTTCAGCAGATTGTTAGGACAAAACTCAACTCTCCTTGGCCAAAGCTGGGAGAATCCAACCCGCAGTGTCATATACTTTTCACATACAGTGGAAGCATGGAGATCACCTCTCTGAGTGGACCCTTCCAGACTATCCAACCTATTCTGCTAAGAGAGTAGGTACATCCCTCCTTGCTCCTCCAATGGAGACACAGATGGTGAAGGAGGTTGGGAGACAGGAGACTGATAGACCCTACTTCCCTACCTCTTGTTTACACTAGCCCCACCTCCCATCAAAGCACACAACCCTCTTGATTTAAAGTGGCCCAAGAGCTTTTCCTTACTGGGCAGTGGGGAGCTATTTTTAATTTTTTGAAAGTTAAACCAGCTCTGAAGCCGGATTAGCAATGGCAGATCCACCCTAAACTATAGGCACGTAAGCAAAGGATGGACAGCTGCTTAGACGTTCCTGGCTAGGAATCCAGCTTTGAAGCACACTTGTTGTACATACATGGCTTCTTGGCTACCCTGTTTGATGCCCATCTGTTATGATGGCATCGTGCCTGCTTAGGAGCTGGTCAGATTGTTGTGCTTGGGTAATACACCAGGGCAATGATGGATATACAAGGACAGCTTTTGATGCATGGCAAGAGAAACCTTTTCTTCCAGAAGTCCCCCTTGTCTCATCTGCATCCACAATGCAGTGTCGGTAGACAATGCCTTCTTCTTACCCCTCCAACACACCTGTTCATAATTGTGCCCCTACAGAACAACAAACAAACAATAGAAAAGAAGCCGTGGAATTCATGGAAAAACTCTTGGCTGTCAACAATCTGGCAGGTTCGATTACAGTGCATTCTTGAAATATGCACCGTTATCAATTGGGATATTAACATGAAAGCACTGCCCCTTGTTGCTCTGTACAGCAGACAACCGGATGGTGGAGGGCGGGGGGGGGGGGCAAATCAAATTTCAAAGGAGTGGATATAACTGATACTCAGGATGCCACTTGTATACTCGACTCAAGGAGGAAAGAAAAAGGGCATAAGCTGAGCCAGCCTTTGACATCATGGAATGTGATGCCCTTTCAGGTGGTGGAAAGATGAACACAGGATAATCTAGGGTAAAAGGCGGCATTTTAACGTGCTCTTTAAGGAAGACAAATGTGTGTGGCTTTCATTAGGGGGCATGGAGAGAGAATCTATTTTAACACTTTAGGATCATCTGATCCAAAGCTCATTAAAGTCAAAGGGGAGGCGACTTTGATGGGCTTGGAACCATGGCCCGTCAAACAATTCAGGACACCGTGTCATTGCCCCTTTGCTATAGAGAGATATAACATCACTTTTACCTCTCCCCAATCCTACCTTTGCCAGAGGCAAATACCTTGGCCTAGAGGCAAAATTGCCCTTATTTTAGCATTGTACAATGTCCATATTTATCAACTTACATTACAGCTAGAGCTGAAAATGCATTTGTTATCTGTGGGTTATACCCACATTTTTTAGTACCAAGTTGGGCACCCGATTACCTGAAAATAGTGGGTATTGTGTTACCGATTTATCGACCAGTAAAATGGTAAATTAGTACAGGAATCAAGATGGGTAGTCCGGAAATCGGTACTGGAAGTCATAAAACAATAAAAACACGTACCACAGGCAGCCCATCGGCCTCTAATTAGTTCACCATGTTACCTGATTGGATCTAGTACTGCAGTTTTGATGGGGATACCCATTATTGCAGACACTCTCTTCAGCTTTAAATCTGGAGCCACTCCTGTCCTGATCCACTATGGCACATTCCCAGGTTCCAGCACCAAATCTCTTTCCATCGGAGAGGGGGCCTGGCTTTGCTGTTTTGGTTTAGCCACCGTCTCTGGTTGAGATCTAAAAAACTAACCTTCATTTCAGGGCCACAGAGGAATAAGCACCATGTTCCTTGGTTGCTTTTTTTCTTCATTCGGCAACGTTTCTGTAAACATTTTGGACACTGCTGTTCTGTCAGCCACCACTAATAAGAACCATTCCTTTCGAATCCTCTGTATTTCCAATGGATATTGTCAGAGGGCAAGATAAGTGAGAGTTCTTCGATGCTGCATCAGTCAGAGACTCCCCAGAGGATGTGGTGTAATCAATTTCTCCAGGTGTAATCAAATCTGACAAGTTCAGTTTCTCATTCTACCCGAAACTTTTGTATTCCTCTAGGACTAAAGCTTTAGCGCAAGCTTCAGTCTCATAATCAGAGGTAATACAGGCTTGGGTCTTTCTTGCCAGACAGAGTATTTTCACTAATTGGATCCATAAGCTTGTCTCTACTCTTGAGATGAGGCAGACCTTTAGTAACCTTCATGTCACTGGAGAAGATCTAGCCTTATTTATACCAAACGTATGAGCATTGGCTCCTCAAAATGAGTCTTCTCATAATGTAATTTGCATGGGACCGGAATCTGGAGCCTTTAAATGGCAGGGGGGTGGGGGGAGAAACACCTTTCTACAGACGAAAGAGAGAAGGTGATTATTATTATTATTTATTATTAACAAACATTTATATAGCACCAGCAGCATACCTGGCACTTTACAAAGTAATAAAATAGACACGGTCCCTGCCCCTAGGGCTTACAATCTGAGAGACAGGAGCTGGGGGAGAGACTTAGGAAGGGGAACAGAGGGAGAGACAAGGGGTCTAACATTCATGAAGATGCGAGGTCTCAAGTGCACGTACTTGGCTTGGTTACGATGAGAATGACAGCAGGCAGGTCCATGTTGCAAGGATAAGGGTAAACCGATCGTAGGTATAGGAATAGTGGCTCAGCAGGATAAAGAGTCAGACAGAGCAGAGCGAAAGAGGTGAGTTTTAAGGAGAGATTTGAAGGTATGAAGGGAGGGGGCAAGGCGGATGTGGACAGGGAGGGAGTTCCAGGCATGGGGGGCAGCAAGTGAGAAGGGACGAAGGCGCTTAGGGGAGCAGGGAAGGCGTGGAAGGGTGAGAGAAGGGACAGAGGAGGAGCGAAGTGCACGGGCTGGAGTATGGAGGGCGATAAGTGCAGAGAGGTAGGGGGGAGCAAGGTTGTGAAGAGCTTTATAGGTGAAGACTAGGAGCTTGTGCAGGATTCGTTCAGGAAGGGGAAGCCAGTGAAGCGAAGAGAGGAGGGGCTGCACATGGTCGAAGCGACTGGCGAGGTAGATGACCCTGGCAGCAGAGTTTTGGACAGAGATGAGGGGAGAAAGGTGAGACCGGGGAAGGCCAGTGAGAAGGAGGTTACAGTAATCGAGGCGAGAGATGACCAGAGCATGAACAAGAGTTTTGGCAGACGAGACAGAGAGAAAAGGGCGAATCTTAGCAATGTTATGGAGGGAGAAGCGACAGGATTTAGCAACAGAGTCAATGTAGGGTTTAAAAGAAAGGGCTGAGTCAAAGATGAAGCCTAGGCTACGGGCTTGGGGGACAGGCAGGATGGTGACTCCATCAATAGTTATTGACAGTGAGGAAGGAGAGGAAGGATGAGGGGGGAAGATAAGGAGTTCAGTTTTAGCCATGTTGAGTTTGAGTTGACGTTGAGACATCCAGGTAGAGATGTCAGAGAGACAGTTGATGAGACGAGCTTGAACAGAGGGAGAGAGAGAGGGAGTAGAGAGATAGAGTTGAGTGTCATCAGCATAGAGGTGGTATTGGAAGCCATGGGAGGCAATGAGTTTGCCTAAGGATGAGGTATAGATCGAGAAGAGGAGAGGGCCAAGAACAGAGCCTTGAGGAACACCAACTGAGAGGGGGAAGGAGGAGGAGGTGGAGTTGGAGAGAGACACATTAAAGGAGCGGTCAGAGAGGTAGGAGGAGAACCAGTTATGGACAGAGCCACAAAAGCCAAGGGAGTGAAGGGAATCCAGCAAGAGTGAGTGGTCAACAGTATCGAAGGCAGCAGAGAGATCAAGGAGGACAAGAATGGAATAGAGACGTTTAGATTTAGCCACCAGAAGATCGTTGGTGATCTTAGCGAGAGCAGTTTCAGTAGAATGAAGGGGGCGGAAGCCAGATTGGAGGGGGTCAAGGGAGGAGTTGGAGGATAGGAAGTCAAGGCAGCGGGAGTAGACAACACGTTCAAGCAGCTTGGAAGCAAAAGGAAGGAGTGAGACAGGACGATAGCTAGAAGGGTCAGAGGGGTCAAGAGTGGACTTTTTGAGAATAGGAGAGACTGTGGCATGTTTGAAGGCAGAAGGGAAAGAGCCAGTAGAGAGGGAGAGGTTGATGATGTGCAGGAAGGAAGGGGCGACAGTGGGAGTAATGGAGGTGAGGAGGCGGGAAGGAATGGGATCAAGGGGGCAAGTGGAAGGGTTGGAGGAGGAGAGCAGAGAGGAGATTTCCTTAAGGGAGGCAGGGGAGAAGGAGGACATGAGAGAAGGAGGGGGAGGAGGGAGAGGGGTGGGAGTGGGAAGAGAGGAGTGGGAAGCGATGTCGAGGCGGATCTTGTCTATCTTGGAGGTGAAGAAGGAGGCAAGATCCTGAGCAGAAAGGGAAGAAGGAGGGGGAGGACAGGGAGGCTTGAGGAGGGAGTCAAAGGTAAAGAATAGGCGGCGAGGGTCCCGAGAACAGGACTCAATATGGGAGGCATAGTAGTGTTGTCTAGCAACACTAGTGATTGGCTTGTTGGTCCCAAACAGAAGAGATGGAAACAAAGTAGTTCAGATTATACCTTTTTATTGGAATAAAATACATCATCTGAATTACTTTGCCTCCACCCCTTACTGTAGAGGATCCCATGTTATAATTGGGAATCCCACAAGGGTTCATGCCATCTGCAAATGAAGTCATGATTCTTTCCAACTGCTATTGGATAGATCAACACGTCTTTGTTCCAGTCTGGGGTTACAGAATGATATCTGAGTCTCAAATATGATGGCAAAAGTTTTGGAACTGTTCTCTTTCTAATTATCAAAACATTTCTCTTCTGAGTGGCTCTGTTTATTTACTGTTCTTACCTCATTAACAACAGTAAGTTCTTAACAAAAGTAAGAACGTACTGTTTAAGTCCTTACCTCATTAACAACTTGACTTTTGCATAGGTCGCCATGTCTGACTCATTGGAAACATGGAACTTCATGATGGTAACAAGAATCGAATTCTGATTCTCCTCCTAGACGGCCTGGGGAACATGACCATTGAGGTCTCTCTTTCTCTTTCAATCCTTCAATTCTATGACCCTTCTAAAGAGGAAAGGTCCTCCCAGTTGAGTTTCAGCAGAAATACCATGAGTTGTTGACGCAGAGTTCTGCAGCTCAAATAGAGCTCAGTGCCCTCCATACACACTGGCCAGGTCATTGCATTAACAACGATGATCACTTCCTTATCATGATGATGATGATTAATAATAATTACATACTTGCAGCATTGTCCAGAACACCAGTCATGGAGAAGAACCTCATTATTATTCGGATAATGAACCACCATGGTCAGGCAACACTTTGACACTTAAAGATGGGTAAATAATATATAGATATATTTACTATGCTTTGGGAGGGCTGGACAAAAGGGGTGGTTGCCACAGGCCTCTCATAATGTCTTCTGGAAGGAAGATCAGAATTTCCAATTTCTTGGACACCTTTACCTGGGCACTTGCCAAAGCCTTTCCTTTTCTGCACTGTTGACAAAAAAAAGGTAATGGTAATGGGAGGTGAAATTAAATTAGGTGGAACAGAGGAACATTTTATGTTTTCCCACCCCCCCCAGCATTAATCCTTCATTTGAGCTTTTTGGAAGAATTGCAGCATTCTAAGAAATGAGGCCTGACATCTGGATTGGTAACCTCCATCCAACAACTAGCTCTTTGTGCAAACAGGACAACAGAGGAATTGAATGTTCACTGCTGACTAGGACTGCTGCAGCGACTAAAAGCACTATCTTGTTTACCTCCATGCAATCACCTGGCCAGCAAAGGATACAAGGTATCATACAACTGTAGGGTCATCTAGTCCAGCTCCCAGGCAGGATAACGTCATCTCAAAAAGATGCTCATCCAGAAGACATCCGAGGAAGAAGATTCCACACAACCTTCCTGGGCAACCAATTCAGTCGCCATCAGTTCTGACAGTTAGGAAGTTTCCCCTAATGATTAACCAAAAACGACAGTGCTGCAATTTAAGCTCATTTTCTCTTCTCCTACCTTCTGTGACAGCAGAGAACAAATTGTTCACCACCTTTTTTGTGGTGTACTATCCTCCCCCGCCACCTTAGTCTTCTATCCCCTAGGCTGAACATACCCAGTTCTATTAGCTTTTCCTCTTCTGCTTTGTCTTCCAGCCACTTTATCATCGTAGGGTGAAAAAAAAATGTGACACGTGGGCCTGCGTTATGGCTTGCCTGGGCCAGGGAACCACCCACATGTTTGGTCCCTGGCCGCCAGATGTTAGTCCGGGACTATCCCATGCATCCTCTGGATGATCCTGGGCTAAGGGAAACCCATGTGGGCCAACATGGGCCAACGCATCTGTTCGGCCCCACCGTCCCCGCTGTGATGGAGAAGCTGCCAAGGCTAGGTGCCATGGCTTCCTGTCATGGTGGAGAGCAGGGGCGGACACCTGCATGCCTGTTGGGGGCCCCCCTTCACAGGGCGTAGAGGTGGTGGGAGGGCTCTTGGGCCGCGGACACGGTTGGTCAGTGTCCCTCTCTGACCTGGAGAGTAGCGGCCACTGCTTCCCTCCCCACCCTGGGCCCAGGATCTGCTGTGCTGTGCACACATCTGTTTCTTTCCACCTTTTGTTGTGCTCCTCTGAATCTTTTCCAATTTTCCTACGCCCTTTTCGAAGCAAGGTACCCCAAACGGAACACAATATTCCAGGTGAGGTCTCACCAGGGCTGAGTAAAGATGATGAAGGGATAACAGAGCTGAAATTGGTACCCACAGGCAAACTTGGCAAATCCAAATAATCCAAATAAAATTGAGTGAAACTGGCACAGAACAATATCTAATCACTCTTAATTGGATTCCCCGTATTTCGTCTTTTTGTGTTGTTCATCCATTCCATGTGTTCCGTTTGGCTTTTTAGATACTTGTTTCCATTTTGGTTGGCTTGCTCTGTACCAGATTTTACCCCACCCATTCTCATTGGCTACTGACAGTTCTTATTTGTCCCCCCCCCCCCCCCCGCCCCGGCAATCTGTATGCAAACAAACAAAACCCAGAGGTGGCAAAAAACCCAAATTCCAAAATCAGAAAAGAAAACAAATGAAATAATTCAAATGGCAGAAATTCAGTTACTCCCATTGTAACAAATGTTATTTGGGTTGAGTACAGCTTATCCAAAATCACAGAAAGGTGGAAGGAACTGGCCATGTCTAGCTGGAAGACAATGCGAAGGGAAGGAAATGAGGAAAATGCTGAAATATTTCAAAGGCTGCCGTAAAGAAGGTGGAGAATAATTGCTCTCCGATGCTATAAAGTCAGTGGGTTCAAGTCACAGGAAAGTAGATACAGGTTTAGCTTTAGAAAATGCTTCCTCATCAAGCTGAAACGGGTTCCTGATTTGTGATCTGTGGGTCATTCGACTCAGGCCCTGCTGTCTCCTTGCTATTCCGGTGTCTGGCCGCTGTGGGGGACTGAATGAGGTTGAGCCAACTGAAACTCAATCCTGATAAGGCAGCGGTGATGGTGGGAGTGGGGGTGTCGGTGATCTGAGAGAGAACACCCGTTATTGGGGGTGTTCGACCCTCATTCGTTCCGTCTGTGCGGAGCCTGGAGGTGCTCCTGGATTCACAGCTGCACGCCGGAGGGGCGTCTTTCACTAATTACATCTGGTGAGAAGGCTCCGCCCATACGTCTCGGACTTGGACCTCGCCACCCTCGTCCATGCATTTGTCACCTTGAGTCTGGACTATTGCAATGCGCTTTACGTGGGGCTGCCCCTGATGCTGGTTCGGAAGCTGCAGCTGGTGCAGAATGCGGCGGCCCATCTCTTTGGTGGGACGGGCCACAGAAAGCACATTACACCCATGCTCCATGCGCTTCACTGGCAGCCTATTGCCTTCCAGGCCCGATTCAAGGTGCTGGTTTTAACCTTTAAAGCCCTTAATGGTCTGGGTCCTGCTTACCTGAAAGATAGCCTCACCCCCTGGGCGCTGCAGTCGTCTGGGAGAGCCCTCTTGAAGGTCCCGCGTTTTGGCCGGGTCTGTACAGGCAGGAGGGAGTTCTCGGCGGCCACACCATCACTCTGGAATGCCCTTCCGGCGGAGATCTGCCTCAGCCCAAATCTCCTTGCCTTCCAGCGTAGTTGTAAGACCTGGCTCTTTCTCCAGGAGTTTGGTGGAGGGAGAGGGCTTGGGTGGGTTGGGCTACAGGGTTTGGGAAGGGTTTTTATTTTTTGTACAAACCTTTGATTTTTTAATTGTGTTTTGTTTATGTTTACAGTGTATTTTATATTGTATTGTATTTTGTATTGTATTTCTATCTATTGTTTTGATATATTGTTCTGATTGTGAGCTGCCGCAAGCCACCTGTGCAAGAGGTGGGATATAAATATGAAAAATAACTAACTAACTAATATCCGCATTTGCAGTTTACAGTTTCAAGTAACTAAATCAGTATCTGAATACCAAATGAGTACTTGAAATGCCAAAATTTCAGTTACCGATTTTTTGAGTTCCCAAAATTACCCCAAAACCTGAAATACCTGAAAAACTCCCAAAATTCAGGTTGAAAATTGGTATTTCAGTATACCAGTTGTCAGTATTTCTTTGGGTGATTTCAGACATGATGGTGGCCCTATTGGCCTCGTCATGGAATCACCCAAATGATTCCCTGGCGGAATCAGACCGGCCCATCAACAGACGAGCCAGCAGATTCCGCCGGGGAATCGAGGAGGGGGCAGGGCTGCGTGGCGCAATGTGCAGCCGCACAACCCCGCCCCCCCATGCTCCGAGGACACCCACCGTCCGGGAGATGGGCGGGCCCACCCGTCCCCCAGGGTATTGACCACAGCCCGGAATCGACAGCAAGCATGGCCGCCAATTCCGGGCCATGGTCAGGGGCCAGACAAGATGTTACCACGCTCAACTACGGTGAATCCCGCCGTGGTTAAGCGTGGTAACGTCACGTCTATTGGGGGCAAAAAGTGATTCCCGGCGGGAGTTCACCCCCGGCGGGAATCACTTTGACCACGCTTTCGGAGATGGTCCCCAGATCATCCTCGAAAGCATGGTTATTTTGATCCCCGCTGGAGGTTCACTGTGGTGAACCTCTGGCGGGGCTCAAACAGACGTTACAGGACCATTCCCCACCACAAGGGATTGAGCATGATCTCGTAATGTCTGAAAATACCCTTTATTTCAGGATACCAGTTGTTGGTATTTCAGGTACTCAGTCAAAAAACGGTTCAGGTGCTAAAAAGTACCCAAAACATTTGGTTTGATTTGGGTACCAGAAATTTGACAGGTATACCTGGTTTTGTAGGTATACCTATTTTATCAGCTCTACCTTCCCGACAATAAAATCACATGCAATAGAATAAGCAGACTTGAGAATCTGCAGAGTCTCCTCTGCTGGAAGTTTTGAGGAAAAGGTCAGATGAATCTATGGTCATTTTTAGACGGACCTGGCCTGCCGGCGGGTCCATCTGAACTGCATGCAGTGCCAACGCACTTCCGGTGAGGGGTGTGTGCATTCAAACAAGTGGGTGATGGGTGGGCACTGGGTGTGTGCCCGCCCCCACATTGGCTAGCCATGCCCCTGCACGGAGGAACCGGGAAAAACCCGGGCTGTTCCGTGTGGGGTCATGGATGAATGGTGCTGGATCATGGGAGCACGCCTCCACCCACGCCATCTTCAGATGGGCACCCGGGTCTGTGGGGGATGGATGGACGCATGTGGGAATGTCCCTTTTAAAAATGGCCTATGTCCACAATGGTTTAGGGTTTCGGAAATAGGTGTCTTTTAAAGTCCCATCTAGCTCTGAAACTATGAAACTCTTTGCCAAGTGATGGACACGTCTTTAAGACGGTGTTTTTGCTGAAAAGCACTGATTTGGGCTTTGTTTGAAGGGGTAAATGAAATACCGTTAGGTTTAATTAATGTTCGTTTTTGCAGGGGCCATTATTGGTGATTGGGGGGAAAAGGAAAAACCAAAAAACAGAGACAGCTTGAAAGAGAAAAGCAAATTCAACTTGTTCTTTAATTTGTCCTTTCTTTGAATCTCTCCCTTCTTTGTAGTTCGGCCCAGTGTTCCTTTAACCTGATTTATGTGATTGGTCAATTGTGAGTTAATGAAGGGGATAAAATGTTTTCTGGAATGCTGAGATAATCGACAAATCGCAATGACCAGTAACTGGAGCTCTGCCAGGGCAGGAACTTAATCCTCCAATGTCCAAGGGTATTGTAGGGCTGCAGTGAAGTGGGGACTGAAAGGAACCAATTACATCATCCCGCTTATTTCCTTCGACGGGGACAAACACATTCCCCTCCTGCAAGCATATTTGAGGGCTCATTATAGATATTTTTTTAAAGTGAGGGATTTCGCTTGGTACGTTTTAGACATATGCAATTTCAAGTGTGGCTTAAGAGTTTTTAATCCTCCCCTGTTTTTGGACAACCTTGTACTCTTGATGCATTCAGTCTGGTTCAGGTTTTGGGTTTCCCCCTTCCCCCCCAAGAGACCTTACATTTCTTTTCTTAACAATGCAAAACAGCTCAGTTTCCTTCTGTCGAATCTCCTTCTTGAAGTCAGACTTTCAATGCAAGCGTAGAGAGTGTCTCAGCTTCAAGGACCAAAGGGGAGATTTTACGATATACACCACCTTTGTTTTTGAAATTTAGATTGGAAAACAGAAGCGGCCTTACTCTTTGTATTTCATGTCCTGGGATTTCAATCCAGCTGGAATCTCACTGAGGCAAAGGGCATTACGCAGTAGGTGGATTGGAGCTTGAGTTTGTTGTAGACAAGATTCTCAAAACTAACTCTTGATCTTGCATAGGGCTGCAAACCCAAATTCACGCCTGGTTCTGATTTCTTCAGAACCAGACGTTTTGTTCAGTTCAATTAGAACTCAACTGTAACCTAGGGATCAAATTGTCGTTATCAGCATGCCCTGAGAAGAATAAGGTGCATTAAACTACTGCCCCCAGTAAGCTCTGAGAAGAGTTAGGTGCTAAACTTCAGGGGCCAAGCTGTTGCCGCCAGCAAGCTCCGGGAAGAGATGATAAAAACTAGAGAGCGAGGGAATTGTCATTATGACTTCGGCTTAGATGACTTTATTTCTGTACATTTTGTGTAGTTTTATTTCTCTATTTTTGAGAGAAAATGTTTTAATGAGAGTGATGTTCAGTGCTCAACAGGCCAGAGATGATGGAAACAGAATGAAGCAGACCTAAAACGGGTAGTGGGTTTGATGTTCATGGTTATAATTTGCATCTTCAGGTGCACTTCAAGTACCCCAAACCATGGCTGAAACGGGTACCCACATAGCCAGTGTTTTGGGTATTCCATTTTGGTTCCTTTTAAAAAAATCTTTTTGGGGGCGTTGGTTATTTCAGTTGGCAACAGCTCATGCACAATAGTGCTAATACTCTTTAAATGACATGATCAAAATAACAAAGCACTCAAGTAACCCCACTAAAACTGATGAACTAACCCCATCCCCAAACTGAAAAGAATCGACCAAAAATATCCAAACGCTATACCTGATGAAGTGTAAACAAATATCGCTTATTACCAATAGGTTAAGACTCTTCATTCAGAGAAGAGATGACTGAGAGGGGATAGGAGAGATGTTTCCAAAATCAGGAGTGGCATGGGATGAGTAAATAGGGAGTTATTATTTACTCTCTCAGCCTTTACTAGAAGTAGAAGACACTCTAATGACATGAACTGGAAACAGTTTTAAAACAAACAAAAGGTAGTACTTTTTCCATTAGACGTACAATTAACTTGTGGATCCTGTTGTCAGAGGAGGTTGCTAAGGCCAATAGTGTAACTGATAGGGGTGTGTATGTTGTTTTCGTTATATCAATAACAAAAATGAAATTTGTCATTTTTGATATTGTTATTGCAATAACAAAACCAAAAAATAATAATGAAATCAATAATGATAACAAAAGTCATTATTGATATCCTTATTGCCTAGCAAGTGTTTTTGGAGGGAAATGTGGCAAGGGGAGGAGGGAGCAGACGTCTCGGAGCCAGAAACAGTGTTGAACTTTTGAACTGGGTCTGTGATGGGAGGAGAAGGACCTGATGGATGTAAATGCTGGCCAATAAGCAGCGAAGGATGTCCCAGGCAGTTGAATGGCACCCTGTGATTGTTCAATGCCTCCCAGAACCAAGCAGGGGAGCTCTGGGGTAGGGCACTGCAACCCTTTATACTGCAGGGCTGGGCTGCTTGATTCTGGTTCTGTGTTAGCTATTGCTCTGTCAGGGGGTATTTGCAGAATATGCTGGTGCTTCCACTAAAAATCCTCCCATATATATCCCTACTACCTTACCTTTCCAATCCTTATTCCTTACCCTTACATTTTACCTTTTTCCTTCCCCTGCCTGTCTCCCCCTGTACACATACAGAGATAGATAGATAGATAGATAGATAAGAGAGATTTCCTTTTCTCTTTCCCTGTCTGTCTCCCCCTGTCCATATATTATATAGATATAGATATTAGTGGTATATAGATTAGATATTTAGATACTAGGCTGTTTTATTATATATATTAGGATAGGAATATTTTGTATTATACATAGGTTAGGTTTAGCTTAGATTCTGTGTGTATATATATATATATACATACATACACACACACACAGGTATATAATATATTATATAAATAAAACTAGATATTGTGTGTATACCAATACCAAAAACAAAATCTTTGTTTGAAATCAGTACCAATCCTAATGTTAACAACAACGACAATGAAAAACGACATTTCATTATTAACAAAAATGAAAATGACACCTTTTAATAATGAAAACGATAACAAAAAATGACATGGGCCCTGGTGCACACCCCTAGTAGCAGAGTTTAAAAAAAGATTGGATAAGTTCTTAGAGGGTAGGCCCATGAATGGCTGTCAGTCAAGGTGGTTGGAAGGGGCATAATCTCTGACTGTCAGGGACTAAGAGTGAACAGAAGGCTGGATCACTCTGGTGTGACCTGTTGGGTACTTCTCTAAAGCCACCAACGGTGGCCACTGTCAGAGGCAGGATGCTGGGATGGATGTACTCAGCCTGGTATGTTCTTACCCAAACTGCCAGTTCAGGTAGTGTATATCTGGGAGGTTTACCTGTTTTCTGTTGTTTTTTTCTTCAGCTCTAGGGTGGAGAAATATAGATACTTTAATTTCTATGTCGCCCCTCCTGCCCCTGACAGCTCAGGGAGGCTCACAGCAAAATAATAATTAAAACATTCTAATAAATAACAAGTTACAACAAATATAAAAATATTTAAAATCAAAGCAGGAGTCCATAAAAGACATAAAAAACTCAAACACCCCATCCCCCCCCCCCCAATCACACCAGGGGGACCTCCAACNCCCCCCCCCGACTACCCATCTCCCCCCCCAAAAGCCTGGCAGAATAGCCAGGTCTTACAATGGTGGCTGAAGGAGGGGAGAGCCAAGGACAAACTCCCAGCAGGGAGTTCCACAGCCGTGGTACCGCCACCGAGAACGCCCTCTCAAACATGACCCCCCCCCCCCCAATCACACCAGGGGGACCTCCAACAGGGCATCCCTAGTTGACCATAGGGGTCGATCCAGGACCTGGGGAGTGAGGCGATCCCGCAGATAGGCTGGGGCCAGACCATTTAGGGCTTTATAGGTAAGAACCAGCACCTTGAAACAACCCCAGCAAACTACAGGCAGCCAATGCAGCAAGTGAAGTACAGGTGTTATATGCTCACAGTGACCTGTCACTGTAAGGAGGGGCTGCTGCATTCTGCACCAGCTGCAGTCTCCAGACCGTTACCAAGGATAGCCCCACGTAGAGTGCGTTACAGTAGTCCAATCTAGAGGTGATAAATGCATGGACGACACTGCCTAGGTCACAGTCCAAAATATACATCCGAAGTCACCATATCAGACGTAACTGGTCAAAGGCATGCCTCACCACAGCCACCACCTGGACATCCAGGCAGAGCTGCGAGGCAAGGAACACTCCCGGACTGTGAAGCTGAGGAACCAGGGAGGGGCGAACCCCATCAATGATAGGGACCTCCACCCCCCCACCCCTCTCCACCAGCATCACCTCCATCTTGTCAGGCTTCAGCTTCAGACAGAGAGGTAGAGTTGGATGTCATCAGTATACTGATGACACTGAATCCCAAACCCTCTCATGACCTCATCTAGCAGCTGCCTACACACGTTGAATAGGAGAGGGGACAGAATAGAACCTTACGGGACACCACAGGCGAGATCCCGGGGAAATGAGGAACAGTCCCCGAGAACCACACACTGAGTTCTTCCAGCCAGGAAGGAACGGAACTATTCAAGAACAATTCCACCCACCCCAGATTGGCCCTGCAAGTGGGTCACCAGCATCTCGTGGTCAATGGTAGAGAGTGAAAAAGGAGCGCAACCACTGAAATTCTGTTCCATCTCTCTCTCTCTGGTTGGTGTCACCAAATCCCAGCCTGTTGCTCCAGAAGAACTAGGCTGCATTCATTCAACACACTAGCAGATCAAGTCCTAAACACTTCTCTGGTCCTTTGATGGTCCCACCTTCTTTGCCACTCTGTTCCGTAAAGTTTCTGTTCATGGGATGAGTCTTACTACTGGCTATGGGATCGTGAGAACCTAACTTCCCTGGGGTACGTCTACACACAGCCAGCCTCCCTTCCGACAACATTACTTCTGAACTCCAATTGGCCACAGAGTAGTGGATAGACTACAGGAGAAGTGACCAGCACTACTATTTACGGAATTACCATTTACAAATTAAACAGTATAAATTAATGCATTACCTCTTGACTTTAAAAATAAAATAAAAAAATCCTTCCCTCTGTCCAGATATGCCATAATGTAATAAGTGATAATGCAGTAAATGGTAACTTGGTAAATGGTAATTCTGTAAATGGTAATATTCCTCTGGAGCAGTCCAAGTGTAGGCCAGAAGATTGTGGTTGATTCGTGGAATGTGGCCTTAAGGTCCAAAAAGCTAGATAAAGAATTAGCCTCCGATCCACCAGCTGAAGACCCATCAGAGGGAATGCTGCTGCCAGTTCTTTGAGCACTGGGTGTTCAATGCTTTGGAACTGTGCACACTTCTCTCTGTGGTTAACGTCTCCAGAAACAAACAATCTATCCCCTCAAATGAAGTCCCCCACCCCCACCCCTTTCACTGGGGTCATCTTTGCAAACCTGTTTTTTTCAAGGTTTGACTGGTTCCAGGAATTACTTTCTCCAGTAATGGCTGGTTGCTATGGCAACCTGACTTGATGTGCTACAAGAGACACAACAATGGGAAGGTCTCTCATTAGGAATCTCGAGGGCTCCTGCTTCGATCACCTCTGGATGTACTTTGATTATTTAAATGCTTGCAGAGCAGTGATATCATGGACAATGACAGCTCACACTTTCCTCATGCAAGCAGTGTGGGATGCCTGGACAATGGAAGTAGGGTGAAGGTGGGAACACTTTTGTAATGAAAATTGGGGGGTGGGGGAGTGGGAGTTAGGATCCATGAAGATGTGGGAGATAAGATCCATGTATCCTTGTAGTCTCATTTTAATAGGATAGCAGTAACCACTCTTTTATGCTTGCTTGATGTGTTTATTAGAGTGATCAATTTTCAATTACTACACTTGTAATACACTTAGTTAGAATGTGAGTTCAGTTATAGGGTTGCAACAAGAAGTCATTTTTTTCTTGCAAAAATATTGCAAGAATTGTCACTGAGATCTCACTACAATCTTGATAACAGACCGAGATCATGGTCAAGAAATTTTTCTTGAAATACCGTTTACCATTTACCGTTATCCGCAATTTACCACCATATACTGATTTACCACGTACCACTTACCATGTACCACCTTCATCCCAGTAATGCACATGTGCAAAATACAAAATGCCACTTTGTGCATGTGCATTACCCTGATGAACGTGGTACATGGTAAGCGGTACACGGTAAACTGGCATATGGTCAATGGTAAATTGGAGTAAACGGTAATTCGAGAACAAATTCTCGACCGAGAAATGTTGAGAATCAGCATTTTGAGCAATCCTTGTTTGCCCATTTGTTTGTTTATTTGTACATTCCTTGGTCCCCTTGATCACAGATTTATGACAAGTTTCACCAGGCTTTCACTTAAGGGGAAGTAGTAGATATGAGGGCATGCAACTTGAGGACAGGAGATGGATTTGCGGGTCAGATCCATGACCTGGACTTTTCTCTCATCCTGTGAGTGTGTCCCTCCAGCTCTTATTCCTCAATTCTTATCCAGCCCGCAGAACTTGTACTAATTTTCAAAGTGGCCCTGTTGGGGAAAAAGTTCCCCCAACCCTGACTCCCTCATTTGGTGTCTGCTGGAGACAGCCTCTTGCAAGGTAAATATAACAAGCTGTATGTCTGCAAGGCTAGATGGAGCTGGTGTCTAGTGGGGACTGCAAGGTAAATGTAAGAAGCTGTATGTCTGCAAGGCTAGATGGAACTGGTGAACAAGCAAATTCTTATATGGATATCAGCCTCAACTCGGAGGGTGTTTCCAGAAAGCCAAAGTAATGCGTGCTAGTTTGAAATAAGTACGGTGTTTGTTAGTCCACACTAACACAGCGATGCCTTTTATGGACAATGTAGTGTGGACAAATGACTCAGAAAATAATTGTAACCTACCAAACAAGGACATTAGTGTGGACTACTTTAAGTACAGTCCATATAAAACCAAGTGGTTGGGGTATTATAAGAACCGTACTTATCTCTTAGTCCGCGCTAATAAGCGCCAGTGACAGCGTTCATATGGACAAACCAGTCCGCACTAGATTCAGTTATTGCAGACTCTTTCTGTCCGTGTGAAAACTCCCTGTGTAACTAGGGAAGTTTTGTTTTGCAGCAGCAGCAGCAAAATGGTAATTAGCACTGACCTTTTCCTCCCCTAAAGAGAGACCTTCCAGCGTAACAGGGCACAAACCCCCTCCTCAGTAGAGTCCCAGCTGCCTGCTGTGCTCTGAACTGCTCTCGTTGTCTGCACCCTGCATGTGAGAAATCATCCTCTCTCATTTTCTGTCTCAGTAACATGACCTCCACGCTGCACTACATCTTCCTGCTGCACAGCCGTCTGGAGAACATCTGCTCTAACCCCAGCTGCTGAAGCCCTTCTTTGGCTTGACATTTTTATTTTATGGTTTTTTTTTGTCTACAACATGTACAAAACCAATGGCAGGATTACCTCTCATAATCCCTCCCTGAAACCTCAGCCCTAGACAGAGACAAGGCACTGTGGCTGGACACACACAGCCAGGCACTGTACCACGGCAGATCACAGAGACAAGAAAAGCCATCATAGTTCTAGCCTTCGGACTAGAGTTGAAAACGGGCAACTTGTTTGTTACTTGCGGACAATGTTGGGTACTGTATTGGGTTCCTGGCGGGTTCTCCAAGTCCAGAGCGGAAAGCCAACTACTAAAAAATACATGATTACTGATACTGAGCTACCAAGTTACTGATAGGTATATTAGTAAATCAATTTTTAAAAATGGGAATGGGAACTCAAAAAACAGTACCAGAAGTAAAAAAATTGGGATGAAAAATGGCATTTTGGTATATCAGGTAGCCTGTTAGGCACAAATGGGTGCTGATTAACAGGGATGGGATTTTCAGTTTTGAACAGAACCAAAATTGCCTGAAAATGGCTGGTTCGCATTAATCTGAAATTTTGGATTTTTTTCGGTTCAGGCGTTTCAGTTCTTTTACATTGATTTTGTTTTGGGTTTTGGGATTTCTTTTTGCATTTCACTGGTTTGGCATTTTTCCCATTGCGGCTTGTTCCCATTGACTTCAATGGTAGAAAAAGATCCAAACCCAAAAAATCCCAAACTGAAACGAGATCCAAAATTCACTGAGAACCAAAACCGAAAAATCTCAAACTGAAACGAGATCCAAAATTCACTGAGAACCAAAACCAAAAAATCCCAAACTGAAACGAGATCCAAAATTCACAGAGAATCAAAACCGAAAAATCCCAAACTGAAACGAGATCCAAAATTCACTCAGAACCAAAACAAAAAAATCCAAAACTGAAACGAGATCCAAAATTCAGAGAACCAACACCGAAAAATCCAAAACTGAATTTCGGTTTGGGATTTTTCAATTTCGGTTCTCTATTAGTCTGACTCCCTCTGAAGTCCTATCCCTTCTGATTAGTATCTGATGTTATCGGATCAGGCCAAGCACTGCAAATTTGATGGATTTCCCCATTTTTGCAGGGACTCATTCAGCTCTACTTCAGAGCCCATAAAACCAATCAGCCTGCTCCAGAATAATGCTGCTCTTTTAGATGCTCAGGGCAATAATGATACTTAGCTTTTATCATGGACTATGTCAAACTGTCTCTTCCTTTAAGACAAGAATCTTAAAGGGAAGGAGAGTGGATTAAGTAGCAAGCTAGGTGAAAAATAAAGTTTATTCGTGAAGCTAATACCACCATAGACTGGTACCACCCACACTGATTTTGCAAGGATAAATGGATTAAGAGACAGCCAGATACGCGGGTAATATAAGCTGAAAGCTTCTGAGAATTCCACAAAGAGGGATACAGTAGCTCCTCGTAAATTACTCTGGAAAAATAATTGCTTCTATTGGAACACTCTGTGTTTAGAATGTTTGCAATCTTGACTCAGGAAGCTAACAGTGACATCAGTTAAAACGTTTGTAATCTTGGGTAGGGATGGGACTTGGGGGGTTTTGAACAGATTTCTTTTCCCAAGTTTTTTTCATTGACTTCAATGGTATTTTCTCCCATCGAAGTCAATGAGAACAAACCAGAATTTGAGAACAAACCACATTTCCAGGTGTCGCTTCGGATATCTGCATCGGTACCCAAATCTCGTTAAGAGTACTCAAACCAAAATTTCAGTTACTGATTTTTTTAGTCCCCAAAATAATACCTGAAAATTTCCCCAAACCTGGGATGAAATCGGTATTCTGGTTGTTAGTGTTTCAGTATACTGGTTGTCAGTATTTCGGGTCCCCATTTTGGGGTACTCATTCCAGTTCTGCTCAAAATGTATTTGCCCCTTCTCCCTTGCTACTCCCCCTCACCCCTGGCCTGGAACTTCCCTTTGAATATTAGGGGTGGGACTCCAGATGAAATTTCGGGTTTGATTTTCTCTGTTTTAGTTCTTTCTGAATTTCAGATCTAATTTTGGTTTTGGATTTTTCAGTTTTGGATCTTTTCAACCATATTATACTAAGGCTGAAGCTTAAGTTAGAGACTAAGTTGACATCCAAAATCAATGCAAAGAAACTGAAATGCCAGTGTACCAGTTTTTTTTTTTTTTAACAGATTATGGTTTTAAATCCGAAACAGCCATTTTCACACGATTTCGGTTCTATCCAAAACCGAAATCCCCATCCCCACTGAATATATCCTCCCCCATCCCCACTGAATATATCCTCCCTCCCTTATTATTAATTATTATTAATTATTATTATAAGCATTTGTATAGCGCCAGCTGTGTACCTGGAGCTTTACAGAACAATGAGATAGACGCGGTCCCTGCCTACGGCTTACAATCTAATAGACTCGGAGGGGGAGGACAAGGAGAGGGGACATAGGGAGAGACAAGGGATAAAAACATTCAAGCGGATGTGAAGTCTCAGGTGCACATGCTTGGCTTGGTTGCAGTTAGGCAGGAGTCAATGGGGAGGGCAGACCGTAAGTATTGAATGGGAAGTTCAAACAGGCGTTGGGAAAGGCGGCGAGGAAGAGGTGGGTTTTGAGGAGGGATCTGAATGTGCGGAGGGAGGGGGCAAGGCGAATGCAGGCAGGCAGGGTGTTCCAGGCATGGGGGGCAGCAAGGGAGAAGGGACGAAGGTGGTTAGGTGAGATGGGGATACTAGGGAGAGCAAGGGAGAGGACAGAGGAAGAGCGGAGAGTGCGTGCAGGAGTGTGTAAGGAGATAAGGGCTGAGAGGTAAGGGGGAGCCAGGTTGTGAATGGTTTTGTAAGTAAATACCAGGAGTTTGTGAAGGATGCATGCGGGAAGGGGGAGCCAGCGAAGTGAGGAGAGGAGAGGCTGCATGTGGTCGAAGCGACGGGCCAAGTGGATGATCCTAGTAGCGGAGGTTTGGATGGAAATAAGGAGGGACAGATGAGACCGGGGGAGGCCAGCAAGGAGGAGGTTGCAGTAGTTAAGGCGAGAGATGACCATGGCATGAACAAGGATTTTGGCTGAGGAGACAGAGAAAGGGGCGAATCCGTGCAATGTTACGGAGGGCAAAGCAACAGGACTTGGCAACAGAGTAGATGTAAGGTTTGAAGGAAAGTTGAGTGTCGAAGATAAAGCCCAAGCTATGGGCTTGGGGGACAGGACGGATGGTGACCCCATCAATAAGGATGGAGAGGGAAGAGGGAGAGGAAGGGTAGGAAGGAAAAATAAGGAGTTCAGTCTTAGCCATGTTGAGCTTGAGCTGACGTCGGGACATCCACGCAGAGATATCAGAGATACAGTTGAGGCGAGCTTGGACAGAAGGGGAGAGGGAAGGCGTGGAGAGATAGAGTTGAGCGTCGTCAGCGTAAAGGTGATATTGGAAGCCGTGGGAGGAAATGAGTTTGCCCAGGGACAGGGTGTAGATAGAGAAGAGGAGAGGACCCAGGACAGAGCCTTGGGGAACCCCCACCGAGAGGGGGAGGGAGGAGGTGGAATTGGGAAGAGGCACATTAAAGGAGCGGTCAGAGAGGTAGGAGGAGAACCAGTCAAGAACAGAGACGCAGAAGCCTAGGGAGTGAAGAGAGTCCAGTAGGAGTGAGTGGTCAACAGTGTCAACGGCAGCAGAGAGGTCAAGGATGACAAGAATGGAGTAGAGGCGGTCAGATTTAGCGACAAGCAGATCATTGGTGATCTTGGCAAAGGCCGTTTCTGTGGAGTATCTCTTCAAACCCCTCCTGAAAACCTGCCTCTTCCATCAGGCTGGCTCCTCATCAGTCTGTTCCCAGATTTACTCCAGGTCCCTTTCTCCCCAGTAACTAAATTATTTTGGGCATTGGCGTCCTCTGGTTGGTCCCAGTCTCTACTTGTAGCTATTGGTGGGAGTTCTCTGTGCAGAGTTGGGGTGTGGCAGGTCCTGCGGTGCTTGGTGTTAGATGACCCCTGAGGTCCTTTCCAGGACTTCCTGGCTGTCAAACTTTCGCAGTGGGTGAGGACAGTGCGCTGGTCCTGCTCCCTCCCCCTCTGAAAATTTCCTAGTGGCGTTTGGATCACTTGCAAACAGCGAACTGTGGTAACTAAGGGCATTTTCACACAAGACACTCTCCACCCACTATACGTTACAGGGCACCCATAGGGCAACATTGCAGCCCTGCAACATGTATAGTGGATGGGGGTGGGTGGGTAGTGAATGGAGAGTGTCTCGTGTGAAAATGCCCTAACTATGCCCCTGTTGTAGTGTGCAGCAAGAGTCCTTTCTCCTAGCCTGCATTGTAGCAGGATTAGGAGAATTATCCCATTCTATATTTATTTATTTAGTTTGATTTATCAACTGCAACCCTTCTACCACAGCAGCTCAGGGTATAATATTAGCGCCATCGCAGCCCTGCGATAAGCACTTCTGCCTCCCAATTCAGATGTGGCCCTGGGTGCTTCTACTAATTTTAACAGTGGGCCCTGGGAGGGAAACAGTTTTTGCTACTTTGTGGGTCAGGGTGCGCTCATGTCTGCGGGATTCAGACTGATAGCCCATGACCCTGTTAACTCAGGCAGGAACTACCCATTATGTCACTGGACGCTTCTCTTCCCTTCCTTTCGAATAAACACACGGCGGGGGCCAGGACGGACGTGTGCCAAAAGCATTACTAAAGGAAGCGACGGCCAAAGACAGAATGCTAATCGTAACAGACGGAGCGAACGTTGTTACCGAGGGCTCCTGATCGTATGGAACGAAGCCAGGGGTAATAAAAAGACTGTAAAAGATGTCAAGATGACGGATGGCAGTAGAGCATTGCCTTTTTATTGCTACAACTTGTGAGGAATTAAAAAAACAATCCCACCTGAAGGAAATGCCATTTTTGCTTAACCTTATTGTTAAGTTGAGCTGTTTTCCCACTGCAAGTTTGAGTGATTTTAATAAGAAAGGCGTTGATCAAGAACCTGGTTAATGGTCAAAGTAACTTGCTGCAGAGCACGATGGCAGGATCCTGCATGTATGTAATCAATGAGACACCTGTGGGAAAGTGGCTACGTGGTCTGCAGAACATGCATCGAGAGAGAGGTGCAGTTAGGTTTTCATTGCTTGGATTCAAGCCGTAAAGTTTCAGCATAATTCAGGTAATTCCACAGAAAGTGACTTTGGTGCGGCTCGAAAACGGCAGCTTGACATTTCAAACATCCAGATCAAGGAAAAGGATAGCTCCCAAAGCGTTATACCCACTTTTTTTTCTAAAGCAGCTCAGAGTTATGCCCTTCAATTTTGGTTTGTTTAGACAAAGGGGTAAGCTTTGTTACTATTCATAGGTCTTAGGAGGGAGGGCAGGGATTGGTTTACTGCCAAATTAAAGCTCCAGAAATGGGAGAGAGGCACAAAACACATACAACTCCAAATGTAAGCCATGCACCATTCCCTATCCCCCCGCCCCAACCCCCACATCTTGGGCCCTCATCCTGAAAAGATAAATACATGATTTACCAGTAGGAGCAACTCTACTGGAACTATGGAAGTGTCTGTGGTGAAATCCTAAACTTCCCTGCATGGATAGTCAAGCTCCCACTCAGGATATGGGGGTCCACCCAGGCACCCTCAAGTGGGTTGAGCTGGGAGAGTAGAGCCAGCCATCAGAATCTGACTGTTTTCTCACGTGCATTAATACCCACCTGTTGGTGCCACAGGGAAGTCCGGGACTTAAAAGACATGCAGCTTCAGTCTCGTGAGAAGTGTGGAAATGCGGCTCTTTGCCTGCAAACAGGCATGTCCAGAAGAGGACCTTTTCCTACCCTGCCGGATGCGCATGTTTGCCGGCCAAGATCCATTTCCCCGCCCTTCTCACAAGACAGAAGCTGCACATATTTGAGTCCCAGACTTCCCCACAGCGCCAACAGGTGCGTATTAACGCACATGAGAAAGCGTTCTCGTCGAACAGAAACTTATATTCAAAGCGAAGATTGAACTCAACAAATCTGGTCTATCTTTATTTATTTTAGTGCGGTAACGAAGTGGGATTCGCTTGGGGTTTCAAATCGGAGTTTGGGTATTTCATTCATTTTGGTATTTCTTTGTGATACTTTGGCTGTTCTTGAACAGGATGCGGCCATGCAGGTCCACCCATCCCGCACCCACTGAAGTGCCCATCTGAAGGGGGCGTGGGCGCGCAGCTCTTGTGACCCACGCACTAACCCTTCATGCCCACGCATGGAGCATCAGGGGAAACTCTGGGATATTCTGTACGGGGGCAGGAGTGGATAGGGGTGCACACCCATCCTGGCTGGTTTAAACCCCACCCACCCATCACCGTACGTGCGTCGGCACTCCACACGGCCCACATGGACCTGTGCTCATTTAAGCTTTGACCATTTAAAAACAGCCTTTGTGTCATCCTGTTGGGGTTCTTGAAGTGCTGAATGTGAATGCTATCAGTCCATCTGTACATAACGTAAGAACAATGTGGCAGGAAGGCACAAATGAGGCAGCAAGGAAGAAAAGTTGATAAAGTACCAAGTCTGGATGTACTGCAACAGCAAAAGGAAGAAACTGAGTTTATCACAATCTGCTTACTCCATTTTATAGGAGCACACACACCAGTTCATATTCACATCTGTCTTGCTTCCACTAACAAAACTCTTTCTCCTTTTGATGCCTTTAATTGCTATGCTTTTCCACAGTGTGGTAATTGTTTCAGCCTTTATTTGTAACGGGTCGATAAAGCTTCCACCTTGAATAGGGCCAACTTTACAAGACTGTCAACACAATGTTTAAAGACAGTGTACGAAAATGGACATTTAAGGCCATGATCAGTTCATCAGGATTGTTTTGAAACCCAAATCCTCTTCTCTTTTAGCTCCTCAGCTTGTTTGCAAAAGGGTGGCCGCTTCCAACACCTGGGTTGCATATTTCAAGCATTTATATTTGACGTGGGAATGGTGGTGGCTTTTTTCAGGCTCAATGACCTTTTAAAATGCCCCGTATTGAATTCAAAACATCAGGCCAGGATTTGTCTCTCCAAAGACAAATAGATTTACCCCTGGGTAACTAAGAGCAGGATGAGGTGGAGTATTTTTAGATAATGGGATATTTTGTAATTTATGCTACAATCCAGGCCTCCATAGGAACAGGTTAAATTAGCGTTGTGGATGGAAAACTCAGGGTGGAATGGAGGGGACACTCCTAGCCTGAGTTGTGGGAAGTCCCTCCCCTTACTTTTGACCCTCTGCAGGTATGTGCGTGTCAAAGGAATCCAAATTTCACAGCTGGCCCAGCTCTGTGCTGGTATTTGAATTTCCCAGCATCTAGGCCAAGCCATTGCCATTTTGTGGGTGTCACAAGGATGATCTGCTATGCCAAGGGCACCCACCTCACTTTGGACAGTTGTTACTCCACAGATGAGGGGCACAGTGCCCTTGATAGGAACTCAAGGAGGCTCTGTGTCTTGTGGGGACAAAATATCCCCTGCAAAGTGAAATGGGCCCATTGGCAGAAAGCCAGCACCCAGCCTACACAAGGCATTGTGTCCCCCCTCTCTCTACATGGGGGTAGATGATAGCTAATGAGAAGAGCTGTTAATTTAAGAGGCATGGGGTGGCGGCATGCGTTCCTTTTCTCAAATGACATAGGGAAGGTCAAAGGCCAGAGGAGTGGGCTAGGCCTTGAACACCATGGGTGTTAAAAGACATCATGCTGGTCCAGTTCGGTCCACTTTGACCCAACTGGGCCAGAGTGATGCCTGAACATTTGGTTCCTGGCCCGCCAGAGGTGGGCCAGGAACAAACCTGGCCTGGGGTGGCAGCTGGGCTGGAAATGTGAGCCCAGAACAAAGCGGGCCCACAGCCCGTGCCCAACCACGGCCCAGCTGGACCAGAGTGTGCGGAACCAAGCGGGAACATGTACTCCCGGCCCCAGCTCCTCCCGGCCTGGGGAGTTGCTATGGTGACCAGTCACGGCAAGAGGGCAGCGTGACGGCAACAGCATGGGGCCATGGCTGGGGAACCACATGCTGCTCCTCACTCCTGGTCAGGGGAGGCTGCAAGAATGTATGTTCCCACGGCTGGAGCTCACCCAGCCAGAGGAAGTCTGTCCCCACCAACTCCCCTGGGTGGGACAGACATTGTGATGTCTGTTTACACCCCATGTCTTCCTCTCCTCATTTGATGCAGCTATCACTGCCAGCAGGGCCTGGACTCCTAAGTCAAGATGTTCGGAAGAGACAAGCGCCTTAGGAAAGTGCTGTTTAGTGCTCAAAAAGGGGGGTACGAGTTTCCGAGGAGGAGAGCACTCAGACATTCAGGCCCTTTAAAAATGCCTAAGCAGGAAGCCAATAATTGAGCTTCCAGTCACTGTTCAAAGTCTTGGCTACGGAATAGGACCACACTTGGCCTCTGCACTGCCCCTGACGTGGTGGTTAGCGGCAGCTGGTCCTCTTGAACTTAGCCCTCTTACCATTCTTCCTATAGCCAGCCCCTGCCCTCAACTCCACACAAAATCAGCGTTATTAAGCTAGGAGATTTTAAAAAGAAGGGGCTAGGACATTTGGACTGGCACTGCATCAGGTACTAAAATTAGTACCCGTGGGTAACACCCACATTTTCAGGCTCCCAACAGGTGACCTGAGGGTGTTCAATGCCTCAAAAGGCAAACATTAGCCAGAGAAACTTACAAACCCCCGTTGGGAGTGCTGCAGCACCCAGCTCTGCAGTGCTCCAACTGGAGCCAACCGACGGTTCCCTTCAGGCAGCGAGGGCGTCTGCATGGAGCCAGGTCGATTTGGGCACCCCAGATTCATTGGGGGTGCCCAAATCTTCAGATGCCTGGTTGCAGCTCTAATTTGTACCAAAGAGGTTGAAGGGAAAGACCCATGGATTTCTTTTACTAAACATACAAGAGGCAAATTTGGAGGGGAACATATCCCTCCATGTCCCTCCTCATCCGTTACGTAGGGCTATTTCCAAGAGGAGACTGGGCCCCCTGGGAATACCACGAAAGCTGCTGGGGAAGTGGTCATTTCAAAGGTCTGGGCTTGTAGTGGAGGGAGGATTTAGTGCAATTACACTGCTATTTTTAGACTTGCTCCATGGCGGTCTATTGGCATCACTACTGCCATCTTGGAATGTACCAAGTGGCTCACCCACAGCAAGGACAAAGGAGGGTTGGGTCAACTGAGCTTTCAAAACAGTAGCCCCTCCCACGTACAGAATGCGGTACCACACGCCTCCTCTCTACAGCATGCAAGCACAAAATGTTGCACAGACCCTCTCTCATAGGATAGTCCTCCTCCATCATTCAACGGCAGTTTTGCCATTGGCTTTAACAACGGGAGAACGGAGTTCTGAATTCATATGTCCTTAATATCACGTCAGCATACTGAGCACAGCCACTGGTCTCTCTCTTTGGAATCAACCCTTCCATTCAAGTGGTGATCTCCAATGCAACTCCTACTGCCATGATGATTGCACACATACATCCACCCAAGATGTGAACTTGGCCCTTACGTCTGGGGCATCAAGGCTTGTCTGGGTTACCTTTGTATCTGAGCTTGACGGACACTGCCGGCTTCTTACGTCGATGCATTTGCAGTCTTTATATGGTATAATTAGGGACCTGCATTCAGTGTGTTTCCACCATTGCCGTTGATGGAAAAATGCAGTGAACATGGGTCCCAGAATGAAATATAAATTATACTGTAAGGGATTCATCCCACATACGGCATTTCCATTAAAATTAATGGAGTGTAACATTGCTGTGTTATTACAAAACCAGCAGGAAATAGTCAAACTGGAGTTAAGAGCTCCACCCGACCTTGCACACACTACTACGAGCTTGATTCTGCAAAGCACTCAGCATCCTGGTCTGGGATCAGCCTACACACATGCTTAACTTTCAACCAATTGGACAACCCAGAGGCCTACTACAGAGACCTTTGAAGTCAACGGTAGGAATCCCATTGATTCCAATGGGCTTTGATGCCACCCTATGTGCGGTTAAATGTGCTTACAAAGGGGGTCCAGTGCTCAGCACCATGAAGGATGGGGCCCTACTCCCCTTAAGATGAACCTTGGGTAGTCTAAAGGCTGCCGCACAGGTATGAGGTGTGATGGATTTCATTAGAGCCAGTGCCAGGGGAATGTCTTTGGATCTGGTTTGTGGACCCTCTTCCTTCAATGAACCCTTGAATTTGGACTCATGCCCCTTGACTCTGATTCAAGTGGAATTGCTCTGACTGTTAGTTTAATTAATTCAACGTTGCTTACATTTATGTTGTGGCTTAGATCCTGAACAAACAATTCTTTTGTTGTTCAAAACAGGGATGCGGAAGATGAGGCCCCGTGGCCAATTATGACCCACATTTTTATTTGACCCCTGTCCAGTTCCTGGATCCGGCCCCTGGATCCAGTTCCCATTCCCAAGCACTGAAAGACAGAGCTCAGGAGAAGGGAGAGTAAATGAGATGCACCCTGACCTCCAATTTCTATAGTCCGTGCCGGAAGGACAAGGGTCCCTCACCTCTCAGGCTTGTAAAACATGAAAAAGCAAATTCATAATGCTTTAGTCATGAACACTGAATTGCTGAACAACAAAAACACACATGGCGCTCACACATTCAAATTCACACTCTTGGTTTAAATCTGTCAGCTTAAAATGTTTGCACAATTCTAACTTGAGTCTTCGCTGAACAGGTCGTAGCCAGCAGCTGCTTTATGGAATGAAACTTGTCCACGGCGCAATCCTCCAGCTTTTTACTGCTGGCGCCAGCCCTTAGGGCAGAGGTCTCCAAATTGTGAGCCGTGCCCTCTGCAGCTAAAGATCATGATTTTGATATTGGCTATAGACGATATTTTGCAGGTCTCTCTCTCTTGCTGCATGCGGGGTGCAGGATTACATTTAAATTTCAAAATGGGGTCACCGTAGCAACAAAAAAATGGGAATTGCTTGCCTTTAGGTCCAGAGCATGCCCTATTCATTTCAACGGATTCCCACAAGTACTAAAGCAGCTGGAGAGTTTCACCGTCACCCAGTATACTTTCTCTCCCACTGTGCCTCCTTTATGGATTCACATATAGAAACATTTGAATTGAAAATAGGCATACGGAATCTTTTCCCTCCAAGGGGCCACCTTGAAAATTCACACAAACATAAGTGTCGCATAGAAAGGGGGAGCGATATGCTCAGACAGAGAAGGGTCCAGATCGTGAACTCTGTTACCTCATTTCTGCTCAATTACCCTGAGTGCAAACCTTTACTACTTGAGAGTCGCAACTAAAACGAGAATGCCATACGTTCTCGCAAGCCCCTGGTGAGATCTCGTGGAGCTGTCCTCTGTGCATGCGCAAAGTAGCCACCACAGCCATTTCCGTACATGCACAGGCCCCGGTGGCAATTTTGTCAATGCACAGAGCATTTTTTTTTAGGGTTCTTGAGAATCTCACGAGATTCTAGAAACTCTAAGCATGCTCTGTGCATTCAACAAAATGACTGGCGGGTCCCGCGCATGCACAGGAATGGACACGGCAACAATTTTTCACATGCGCAGAGTGCATCATGCGAGATCTCACCAGGGGCTGCATGCCTGCCCAGTGCCTGTTTTAGGCTGCATGCGAACGGGTCAAGAATCAGCTGATTCTTGACCCATTTTCATTCCTGCAAGTTTTGACGAAGAGCTGATTCTCGTCGAGATTTTGTGAGTTTCAAAACAAGTTGGAACTGGATCCAAGGACTAGATCCAGGAACTGGAAAGGGGTTAAATAAAAAGTAGCTGTAGGCTGCATTTGGCCCACGGGCCTGAGGTTCCCCATCCTTGATTTAAAGCCTTTTTAAAATACATGGTGCTTTTGGTAATGTTACAGGCCTATGAATGTAGTAATGGAAAAAAATAATAATCAAACACAGTTTTACTTCTTAATCAACAGTGAAAGAAATTTTCTTCTGAGCTGCGCTCTTTGTTAGAGGACAATGGAAGACAAAAGCTGCTGGGTTAGGGTTTGACTTGTAAAATGTTATCAGCTGGCTACAAAAAGGCAGAAACGGGCAGTTTCTAATAGAAAGGAGAGCACCCAGAGCACAGGAGATGAAGCTAGAAACATTAGACATGGCTGCTGTAAAAACAGAGACAGATTCGCGAGTTCAAGTTGGTTAAATAAAGTACTGGCTTAAGCTACATCATTTACACCGGAATGGGACAGCACCTAGGAAATTGGAAAGAAAGAAAGAAAGGGGAAAAAAACCAATTCAGCTTTATTTTCTTCAATCCAAAAATAGGTATAGAAACGCCTGTTTTTGCGGAAAATATCATACATTTTTGCGGAAAATATTATACTTTTTTCTGGTTTTAACAAAATAAATTAAATATACATGACTTCTGTTTAAACTCTATATAGAATTACAAAGTTTTTTGTTAATATTTGCGATTAAAATTTATTTCTAGTCCATAGGGGTATTTAATACAGTCCAGGTTTTTAACTTCTTTTGGCTACTTTTAAATTTATTTTTATTATTATTTTAAAAACTGAATTGAAATGAGATCGCTTGAGTTCAACTGCAAAAAAAAAAAAAAAAAAAAAAAAATTACTTGGGAGGGGGCTGGGAAACAAATACCCCCCCCCATACATCCCTAAGTGCATCTTTAGCAAATTCATTCTCCCTTAGTATTCTATTTTATTTTCTCTTTCTTTACTCTGCATTGAGACAATCGATCCAGAATATTGTCACGATCCCCCATGAGCATCTTACAAAATCATGGCTATTTACGTCTGAGAAGGGCAATGTGGTATGCTTGTTATTTTTTTCTTTAAAAAAAAATAATCCTTCAGCAGTTCAATTATTATTATTATTATTTCTTAAATATAAATATAAAGAAGATCTGTACAAATGTCCTTCCTTCCTGGGGGGTGGGGGTGAACTCAAAGCACGTTGACCGGTTTTGAGACATGCCCACGAGTGACAACAGCATCTCCCTTTGGATTTACAGAATGGGACCAGGCTCGGGCTGGCTAACGCCAACTGTTGGGCAAAGCTACAGCCGGTGAACCTTTTAAATAGAAAAATGTATTTCGGGGAGACCGTCTTGCTATTTTTTCCCCCTCAGTGGAAAGGGCTGTTGGACGCACGGAGACCTGGTGCTGCTTTGGCACCACACCTGTTATCTTCTCGTTTTCAGTCAGTCTGAGGTTAAAAAAAACCAAAACACAAAGCTTTTGTGGGCATGCCCCAAAGTAAGAAATCTGATTGGACGATGAACAGAAACGGGTGGCATACGGCAGAAGAGGCCACAGCAATGGAATAAAACTATGGCCTCCTCATCTTCTTCCTCTTTGCCATTGCGACAGGAGATTCATGTAATGGTTTACCTGTCACCATCTTGATTCTAAACGAAAGGATGAATCCATCGTTCAAAACGACCACCTCTACCCCGGGATTGGAAATTCCTTCATTATTCCTTGTTTTGTGTAATAAAAAAACATATATATATATTTCTCTCTACATTTCTCTCCTCTCTCTCTTCTGTCCGTTCGGGTTTTTTCATTTTGCTGGCAGTGGGAGCCGATTTGAAGCAGTCAATCAGGAGGCCCATGAGGAAAGTAGCATGGAAAATTACACCTTCTAACACTGGTAATGAATGTGCTGGTGCTGGTGCACCTTGCCTTCCACATGCGAGTGTGTGTGCGTGTGGATGTCTGTGTAAATCTTTGGATACATCTTGGAGGTTGCGGCTGGGGCCAGCGCAGGCCCCTGGGTTAGCAAGTGTTGCTGCTGTGCCACATATTCCTCATAGTTTATGGAGGAGACGCAATCTTTGTCCGGAGGAGCCTGGGGCACGCAAGCCCGGTCTCTGGGCTGCGGTCGGTGCACGGGGGCCGCAGCTGGGGGAGAACAAGGCTTCTTCTTGGTCTGGCAAAGCCACAAGAGAATCGTCCCAAAGATGAAGACCGCTCCGGCAGGGATCCCAATGATTACTGGCCACGGGAGGCTGCTGGCAGAGGAAGGAGCCACAGGTGCGCTGGGCGGCTTAGGATCTGGACAAGAGAAAGTTACAAGAGAGGAATGGTTAATTAGAACCAGGCCAGGAAGATTCAGAACAGATGTCAAGAGACAGGCTGGCTTCTGAGTGCACAACAGAGCAACGGCCAAGTGGGAGCTGGAGACGCAGCCAGCGCCTAATGTTTTGTTGTTGTTTGCTTTTGAAAAGTCTTGTGAGGACAAACAAATTGTTCCCCATTGGGAAGGAAGGAGGGCAGGACAGAATCCAAGGCTATTAATCCTAAGCCTCTTTATTCTCTGGCTCCAGCCAGCTGTGTTACAGCCAACTCAACACACTGCGTCCTAAAGCCAACAGGGGCTGGCTGTGATGGCCGGATCAGAGGAAGCCATGGGGGTGAATGGTGCCGTCGGCTGGTGGGCTCTCTTCCCATAGCAGAGTCCCCCCAGTCACAGCTGGTTCAATTCCCTGCCACAGGGCTTAGTACCTTCCCTGTTCTCAGCAACCTGGAAATCAGGTGTGCGACCTCGTTATGCAGGGCAACAACATGACCCACTCTCGGTTTTGCCAAAGATGTGATCCTGCTGAGGATTGTTGCCCAGGGCCGCACTGGGGCACTGACTGCCTGGACCTCAACAGGAGCGCCCATTGACCATGTTCCTGCTGTTTACTGGGGAACTGAGTGGCAGGCGGGAGAAAAGTGTCACACAGAGGTGTGCACCAGGGACCCGTGTCATTTTTTATCTTTGTTTTTCATTTTTATTTAAATCCGTCATTTTTGTTTTCAAAAACATCAAAATTTCATTTTCGTTTGATTTCCATTGGTTTAAATGGAAAACACATTCGGCTTTAACTTTTTTGCTTTTCATTATACGTGGATGAAACCTGGGAGGATTCTACCTCAAATTGAGGGCAGTACGTGTACCAAGTACCAGAAGGATTGGATACAGGAATCAGATTTTATAAGCAGTTGAATTATGCTATTTTGCAGAGATCTGCATACATATTCCTGGCTGTAACTTCTTTGTCTCCCATCTAATGTGGATGGGACTTGGCAAGTTTATACCCCACTCCATGATTACTACCTATGCCGTCTTTCAGAAGGATTGGATAAAGGGTCCTAGTGGTATAAGCAATTAAGTTATAAATGTATGTCTGACTAACATCTTCGTAGTCCAACCAGTGTACATGAAATTTGGCAGGTTCTATATCACACTTTCAGAATCATCTCTGCCAAATATCAGAAAGATGTGATAACGGGTCCCAATTTTATATGCCTGCACAGCATATGCAGAGAATGAGCCTATGCCAGGGATTCTCTTACGTGTCACTGTGGTATAAGATCTGTTTGTGATGCCACTTGGCCAGCAGAAATATCAACCAAATATCCTCATTCTGATCTGTGACCTTCCCAACATCTCTCCCCCACTTGTTACTGGGAAGTCAAAGCATCTGTTTAGGAAAGAGGCAATAGAGATTCTCTTTTGTCCTCTGTCACAGTGCTGCAGGGTGTGATTGTGATGATACTTGGCCAGCCTGGATGTGTAAACTATGTCTCCTGATTGCTGGGATGCTATCCCCAAAGTCCCAGTTATGTGTCTTCTATGCCCACCTTAGGGCTGCCCCCTATGCCCGCCTCGAAGCCACCATTGGTCCTGTAAAGCTGGAAGCATGCAGTAATTGGCCAGTGAATGTGTCTGTCAGTCTGTTGGGTTGCTCCCCATTCACCCTCCTACAGCCTCCCTCCCCCTGCCATGCCAGGTGCCTGCCTCTGACTGGCACTGCATGTGATGCTATTTATCTGAATAATGGTCTTCAAGGGGAGAACTTCAATTGCTTATAAAATTGGGTCACTTTATCAAATTGTCCTGTAGTTTGGCAGAGATGAAAGGGAACGTGTGTGATAAATGTCTGCCAAATTACTTGTAAACAGAATGGAATATAAAAATGTTACAGCTGGAAATGTATTTTCAAGTTAATAGCTTATAACATCAGGACACCTTATCCAATCTTTCAGAAATTTGGCAGGATTGGTACACTAGTGGAGGGACATAATTTTGCCAGGTTTCTTGTAAAGTAGATGGAAGATTAAAAAAAAAAAGGTGTAGCCAGAAATGCATATGGAGCATTTCTAAAAAATCACAACATTTAGAATCAGTCTCCTTTATCCCAACGTTTTGAACTTTGGTACACATAGTGCCCTCCACTGGGGGTACAATCTCCCCATGTGTCGCTAGAACTGAGTAAGAAACAAAAATGTTATAGCCGGAAATACATGTTTCAGTGTTTTCCCATTATTTAAAAAACAAAGTTTTGTTTTTGTTATTATTATTTGTTGTTTTTGTTATTACAACAACAAAAATGAAATGCACACCCCTAGTTGTCATGCCTTGCAGCACAGGATTTTTTTTTGGGGGGGGGAGGAGAGCAGCTCGGAGTGCTCCTCCACTACGGCAGAGAAGGGGGTCTCTCGGAGGGCTGTGTTCCTCTCCACTCCTGAGACCTGGAACACTGGAGCCAGTGCAAGGAGCCGTAGTAGCTCTGCCCGAGGTTGAACAATGTTTGAAGGGTCTGGCCACCTATGTACCAGAGTGATGTTCTGTACAGCGCCAGGTTTTGCAACTGGCGCTTTATAAATGTTTAATAATAATAATAATCCAGCCCCCAATCTCTCAGCTGTGCTGAGGAGGAATAAGTGATGGAGCCAGTGTAGTCTAGCGAAGAAGGCGTTGGCCTTGGACCTGGGAGACCAGGGTTCAAATTCCTTCTTCGTCATGCGTTTGCAAGTTGGCCTTGGCCAAACCACCGACTCTCAGCTTCTGTTCCCCATCTGCACTGCAAAGCCAGATCTGTCTCTGGATCCTGCTCTTGACTATAACTACGAATCTGGCACATTTTTCCAGAATCACCTTTCTGTGCAGACCCCCCAAAAGAAGAGCAGCAGCAGACAGCGGATCTTGTACTGTGGGGCTCAGCCAGGGAATGGATCATGGGCCTCGGGAACAGCAGAAAGCAGTTGTGGCTCTCGGCAAAACCGCTTTGCGGGGAATCGGCCTGTCAGACTTTAATGAGCTGATCATATTGGCTTTCGCACCCTTTCTTCTTCTTTTATTGTCATAGTTTACATTCTCCTCTCTTTTTACAGGCTTGTTCCACTGTTTCCTTTTACCAGCAGAGCAATAAAACAAAACAAAAAATCCTGATGCAGAGAAGAAAATGGGCAAATCAGGGCTTCCGTTTGTCCACTCGGTGCACTGCTCGATCCCCAGACTGGCACCATGACATGGCATGCAGGAAAAAAGTCTCTGCCAGGTAGTTTAATTTTGCTAAGATGTGTTCACATGAAATACTCCTTATCTGGGGTTATTGCCACTCGTGGAACTGCTCCCCTCCATGGGGTTCAATTAGTTCTGGGTGAATGAAACACGGTAAGAGAAGCCACACGAACAGTAAGGCCTCATTCACACAACACTCTACTCACTTGTAAACTTGCCCTTTGTTCCTTAATCTGTGTTTTCCTTACTCTGTAGAGATGCATTCACACCACTGAGGAATTCCCTGCATGTCAATGGCCTATCCCCTTGAATCAGGTGGTAAAGAATAAGGATCATGACACCAACAGTGTTGTGTGAATGTGTCTTCAATGTGTGGTAACTTACCCCATGGTTTAAGGTACCACACACTAGTTAATTATGTGGCCACTCATACTGGGTTACAGGCACTGGACATTAATCTAAATTCCAACTGGCATAATTGTGTTTACCTCTGGCTAAAATAACTCTGAGATAGCTTTACCCAGGGGTAATTTACCCTCGGAAAGGAGCATTTAGTGAGAATAGGGGATAAGCTAAACAGCCTGTGAGGAGGCGACTTTGGCCCCAGTCCAAGCTGTGTGTGTACACTGTGCATATGTACGTACCATGAGTGGAGTGGATGTAACCTTGGATTAGGGCGTGACTGAAAAAATACAGAAAACCAGCATTACTTCGGGCATTCAGTAAGGGCATGTTCGCACAACACTCTTTAAAGAGTGGGCAGTGGCACACACCCACATTCCAAGTGTTTTTGGAAATCCTTGCCACTCCCAGATGATCCCTGTTCTCTGTCACCTGGTGCAATGAACAGGCCAACAAAATACAGGCAAATCAGCAGCTGTGCAAATGCATTAACACAGAACGAGGCAAACACAGATTAAGGACAAGGACCCACTCACACAACACCCTTCCCCCTTGCAAAGTCTGTCCTGGATGCTTGCACTGGGTGGCAGAGAACAGGAACCGTCAAGGAACACAGAAAGTGGGAAGGATTTCACACAACACTCAGAATGTGGGTTTATACTTCTCCCCACTCAAAAGCCATGTTGTGTGAAGAGCCAAATGCTGAATTTGCATAGTCCCAGTGATTTCTTCAGGGAGCTGCGCAGGATGTGACCGGCCTAGAGTCAGGGCTCATTTCTACATAGCTCCAATTAACAAGTCAATGCGTCTATGCAGATATTTGTTAGGGATGGGACTTTCAGTGTTGCCAGAACCCAAAGTAGCCGATAATGGCTATATCGGATTAATCTGATATTTCGGTTCTCTCTCTGGGTATCAGATCTTTTGTACTGACTTTTTAATCAGATTTTTAACATGGTGGTTTTCCCCACTGAAGTCAGGGGGAAAACCGCACTGTTAAAAATCCAATACAGAGAACAGAGAACCAAAAAAGAATCGATACAATGAGAACCAAAGCTGATATACAAGCAAAACCAGGTTTTATCCAGCGTCCCACCCCTAATATTTGTCCTACTGAATGCAGCGATGAGCTAACAACATGTTAAAAGCCAGTAATGCAAGTTGCAACAAGCACGCTAGCTCACCTGGGAGCACCGTCAAGAAGGCACTGCGGAAGCTGTACCCCATGGTGTTCGCCCCAAGACAGATGTACATCCCGGCATCCTCCTCTTTGGCTCGTGTGATCATCAGTTTGTTTAAGTAGGAGCCGTCGGGCCGGGACCAGACCTCCCCAGTGGGGAGCACAACAAACTTTTGCCCACCGACATCGATGGTGGAGTTGTACTTGTTTTCCGTGCCATACTCCACCCTTTTCAGCCACTGGATGACGGGTTTGACGTCGCTGCGGACTTTGCACTGGAAGGAAGTGGTGCCGCCGTAGTCCACAGTGGTGTTGACGGGGTGCGTCCCCGTGAGGATGGGCTTGGACCTGGTCCGCTCTGTGAACAGAGACAGGAAACCATTGTGCACCTTGAAAAAATGCCGCCCCTCACTCCTCCATCGGGGTCAAACACAGAGGAACCAATTCACTCCTAGGGGAAAAATGGTTCTTCACAGTGGAATCCATTTCTGTCGGCACCTGCCGCTCTGATCTGAATCAGTCAGAATGTGGACTGGCCACAATCCGGCCCCCATTCTGACAGGGAACTGGACTGGCTTCCCCTCCCACTGCACCGTTTTGCATAAGTACATTTATTTATAGTCATAACAGTCATAACCCACCCACTCCCCCCATAAAATAGGGAAGGGAAAACCAATAAAACCTCATAAAATATGTCTAACCTCCCTCCAACTCATCCCACAAATCCTAACCTTGCCTGTTAAACGCTTGGCCCATTAAATAGGTCTTATGCTAGTACATGGTTTTTTAGTGTATTTGCATAATGGTGCCACCCAGGGGAAGAGGGAGCAGTTGGAACAGACTGCGGAGGTGTCTGGCATGGCCTCTGCGAACTGTTCAGAAAACGCAGATTAAATCCGTGAAGAGGAACAGGACATTTCAATTCACCTGTAGGTCTCTGCTGCAATGAACTCAGGAGGGAGTGAAAAGGGTTAATTCCCGCCCCATGTGCCACTTTCACGGAGAACCCGGACAGGGTGATTAGGTAGAGCTCCCTGTATAACATAGACCACAGTTCTCACCTGGTCCCTTCCAGCTTTGGACTACTGCATCAAGCTCTACGAGAAAATGTCTTCTGTCCCTACTATGTTCCTATGACCCTAGTGTATTTAGGACCCAGAGGCACCCACCTTCAGGTGCTCTTCTCCCACAGATGCTATTGGCAGTAACATGTGAGAATCCAAGTGCCACAAAGAGACTTCCCAGTCGTCTCTTGACAGCAGTATAAGAGCTAACCAAAAAGTCACAACACAGCTTGGTGCATGGACCTGTCCAGGGGGGCTAGGAAGAGGGAAAGAGTCCTGCTATCCCCCTTGCCCAGTGACTTCTGGGTCAACGACTGACCCTTGGCGAAGTTGCACTCTGAGCTGGGTGGACATGGCTGTTCAATGCTGACCAAAATGGGGACAAGGAAGGGCAGCCTAATATCCCACAGACGGCTCCTCTTTGAAGAACACAGTAAGACTCTCAAATCTTGCATTCCAATGTCAAATGCTGACTGTTTAACGGTGACCATGGTTGGATGAGGTGAATAAGGAGTTAATTTCCAACATTGTTACCCGGAGCTGGCAGAGGAAGGAATGCCAAGTGGTCAAGGCAGGAAGCACAGGGGCTATTCAAGAAAGGATCCTTCACGGAAGGGTTTTGGCCTTGTTCACACAAGCAGGCTACTTCCAGGGTTGCTACCCTGGGTAATTTCCTCTGGCAACCCCACAGCAATGCATTCACACAGCTCTGGATTTCCCTGCCCATCAAGTGGCTGAGGACAGGGATCATCAAGGGGTGATCCCAGGAAGAGGTAAGGGCTTCACACCACATGTGGTGCTAATAACCCATTTTGCAAGTATTCACACGAACAGAGTATTTATCCATGGGGATGCTACCCAGAGGATAATTATCATTTCAGTGATGATTAAATGACTGAACGTGCACAATTAATGCTTTTTTTCCCATTCAGACGATCACTTTTCCCCAGGGGAAGTTACCCAGAGTTTGTACTCCTCTTTAATCAGGAACAGAATCCCAAAGCTGGAAGGGACTGAGGATCATCGAGTCCAACCCTGGCTTGGTGCAGGATTTGCAAGACCTAGATCATCCCAGACATAGGTTCATCCAGTCTCCTCTTAAAGACTCCGCTATGACAGATAACCCATAACTTCTCTAGGTAATACCAATCGCTGGGGCCAACTGCTCCATGAATTCGCTTTGGGTGTCTTTAGACATAACATCAACGGGTGTCTGAACGTGTGTTTTGACCTTGATATGAACACCGGTTTGGCCCTGTGTTCGCCGTGTGGCGCTGCTTAGACACACAGCCCAACTTTTGCTGCCCCCCCCATCTCAGTACGCAAGTGCTGCTGCCTTGTTTCCCATGTTGTACGTAACATGCCACGCGATATCATTAGAAACAACGTTGGCCACATGTTCAGCCGGAACCCGCAAATTGTCCTTGTGATGCAATGGTGTTCACATCGTGTCTTCAACGGGTGGCCAAATTGGTGTTGGGATTGTTATGGTGCTTACACACAACGGCCAACCACGTGCTTAGGGGTTTTGACACCCAATCTTTGTTATGTTTAAAGATACCCTTTGACCACTGTGGGCTCCTTCTGCAGTGGGAGAAGCAACACTGAACATAGCCATCTTCCCGTGTGGGTATTGCACAAAGCGGTTTGCCTGCCACACAAATCTATTCACACAGCCTCCCCGCCTTGGGAAAACCAGCATAGCTGCATTCCATGTTGCTTCCCCTACTGGGGGAATATATGGGTGACTTTGAACATAACAAAGATCCGGTGTAAAAACCCCTAAGCACGTGGTTGGCTGTTGTGTGTAAGCGCCATAACAATCCCAACACCAATTTGGCCACCCGTTGAACACGCGATGTGAACACCATGGCATCACAAAAGACAATTTGCGGGTTCTGGCTGTACATGTGGCCAACCTTGTGTCTAATGATATCGCGTGGCATGTTAGGTATATCACGGGGAACGAGGCAGCAGCGCTTGTGTGCTGAGAAAAACACCAATGTGGCCCAAGACGGGCTGTGTGTCTAAGCAGCGCCACATGGTGAACGCAGGGCCAAACCAGTGTTCATTTCAAGGTCAAAACACACATTCAGACACCCCTTGACGTTATGTCTAAAGACATCCTATGAATTATTACTACTAATACAATTACTAATACCCCGCACCCTCCTGCACAGCGGCAGCTCGGGGCGGTGAACAACACATTTACACATCATCAGTAAAATCCATAAAACTAAAAACATTCAAATATCAATAAATACATTTAAATATTAAAAATACTAAAAAGGCAAGAATACTAAAAGGCAGAGAAACCTCTCTCCACCGTCAAGGAACAACCAGGTCGTACAAGATCTTCGAAAAGAAGAGTTCTGTGTTTGTGTAAACAAGGGGTAATGGAGGGGGGCTGAAGGCTGAAAGTAAAGCAGGAGTACTTACTGCTGGAGTAAGTGATTGTGTGAACCAGGCCTTAGGTAATGTGGAGCAGGGGAGCAAAATGACCAGTGCAGCTTCCAGAGGCTGCGCCTAAGTAGGGTGTCCATACCACCCCTTTAAAAAAGACGCTTATGAAAAAGAAAATTGGGACACTTACGCTTCCTCTTTTAAAGGGGAGGTATGGACACCCTATGCGTAAGGAAAGCACCAGCAAAAAATATATGACACAATGCTGGGTTCTAAATTAAGAGTTACCACTCCGGAAAAGGATCTTGGGAGTCACTGTGGACAACAGACTGAAATCCCTCAGCTCTCAGTGTGTGGCAGCGATCAAAAAAGCAAACAGAACATTAGGAAATATTTGGAAAGGGAAAGAGAATGATGCCTCTCTATAAATCTATGGTGTGACCACACCTTGAATACGGTGCGCAGTTCTGGTCGCCCCATCTCCAAAAGGATTTAGTAGAACTGGAAATGCTGCAGAGAAGGGCAACAAAGGTGACTGAGGGCACAGAACGTCTTCTGTACAAAGAGAGGCTTGATAGGTTGGGGCTCTTCAGCTTGGAGAAGAGACAACAGAGCGGACATGATAGAAGTTGTTCCATGCCACTTGTGATTTTATCAAGCAAGTAGGGAGTTATTTACCCTCTCTAATGCTAGAACTAGGGGGACACTCCATGAAACATTTTGTCAGTAGATTACTCTCACCTCTTCAATTTGTTAGAAAAGACTGTAATGTCACTTTTTAAAAAGCGTCCCCCAAGTTCTCTCCCCTATTTTAAAAGTTATCTCCCTATTGCCATGGCTAGTTCTCCTATAATGCTGTATGGCTCTATGCTGACTATAGAGAGCAGAAAGACAAAGAGTAGGATTATTATCATCATCATCATCAAACATTTATATAGCACCAGCAATGTACCTGGCGCTTTACAAAGTAATGCAATAGACAGTCCCTACCCTAGGGCTTACAATCGGAGAGATTGGGGGGGGGGGGGACGAAGGAAGGGGAACAGAGGGAGAGACAAGGGGTGTAACATTCACGAGGATGCGAGGTCCCAGGTGCATGCGCTTGGCTTGGTTACATGAGAATGATGGTTGGCTGGTCCGTGTGGTGAGGATAGGAGTACACAGAGCTACTGGATGGAGGATATCAGCAGGAGTTAGGTGAGGGGAGTGAGGGGTCGGGGAGGGCAGAGCGGAAGAGGTGGGTCTTGAGGAGGGATTTGAAGGTACGAAGGGAGGGGGCGAGGTGGATGTGGGCAGGGAGGGAGTTCCAGGCATGGGGGACAGGTAGGGAGAAGGGACGAAGGCGGTTAGGGGAGCAGGGGAGGCGTGGGAGGGCGAGAGAGAGGACAGAGGAGGAGCGGAGTTCATGGACTGGAGTACGGAGGGAAATTAGCGCAGAGAGGTAGGGGGGAGCAAGGTTATGAAGAGCTTTATAGGTGAAGACTAGGAGCTTGTTCAGGAAGGGGGAGCCAGTGAAGAGAGGAGGGGCTGCACGTGGCTGAAGCGACGGGCAAGATGGATGACCCTGGCAGTGGAGTTTTGGACGGAGATAAGGGGAGAGCCGGGGAGGCCAGTGAGGAGGAGGTTACAGTAATGAAGGCGAGAGATGACCAAGACATGAACAAGGGTTTTGGCAGAGGAGACAGAGAGAAAAGGGCGAATCTTAGCAATGTTATGGAGGGAGAAGCGACAGCATTTGGCAACAGAATTGATGTAGGGTTTAAAAGAAAGCGGTGAGTCAAAGATGAAGTCTAAGCTACGGGCTTGAGGAACGGGAAGGATGGTGACCCCATCGATGAAGATTGACAGGGAAGAGGGAGAGGAAGGATGAGGGGGGAAAATAAGGAGTTCAGTTTTAGCCATGTTGAGTTTGAGTTGACGTTGAGACATCCAGTAGACACGTCAGAGAGACAGCTGGTGAGGCGAGCGTGAATAGATGGAGAGAGAGAGGGACTGGAAAGATAGAGTTGAGTGTCATCAGCGTAGAGATGATATTGGAAGCCATGGGAGGCAATGAGTTTGCCAAGGGACAGGGTGTAGACAGAGAAGAGGAGGGGGCCAAGGACAGAGCCTTGGGAAACACCAACAGAGAGGGGAAGGGAGAAGGTGGAGTTGGCAAGAGACACATTGAAGGAGCAGTCAGAGAGGTAGGAGGAGAACCAGTCGAGGATGGAGTCACGGAAGCCAAGGGAGTGAGGTGAGTTCAGCAAAAGTGAGTGGTCAACAGTATCGAAGGCAGCAGAGAGGTCAAGGAGGACAAGAATCGAGCAGAGATTGAACCCTTCACACATTACAAAAAAATGCATCTGATGGGAGTTAGCAGAATTGCTAAACCTATGTTTTAGAGTTAATTTTTTTTAGACTAGATGCATCCAAAACACCCATGGCACCTTGTGACCCAACGCCTTTATACATTCAAAACAAAAAAGTGGAGGGAAAAGGTTTCCCCTCACTTCATGTCTCGTGTGAATGCAGCCCCGGACTTGGAGAAGCAGGTAAGCCCGGGCAGCGACCAGTTGCTCAGAAACCAGATTTAATGGAGGAAACTGAGTAAAACCTGAGCTAGGCCGTGACACGCCATTAATGGAAGGGAAAGCCTGTGGGAGTTTTTATCTCCATACGTTCAGTTCCTCCTTTGGAGGTTGTTTTCCTGCCTAGGTAGTAATAGTGGCTTCATCTGTCTTCTACAGCTGGTGAGAAACCAAGATAAATGGGGACAGTAAAAGGGGCTCATTTGGGGTACGGTCTGGTTTCGACAAAGGGAAAATGCCACATCTGACATTAGGATGAGGCTTGATTAATTTCCCTCACTCTGCTCCCGTTTTTAGCATAAACACATGTTTTTACTGTCTCCGCACAGCTGCATCTCTATCAAAACCAGATGGCCGGCAGGTTTCTACACCACTCCGCTCCCGGCATGTGCTTCTAATTCTTCCGCTTCCATGGGAAGAGTGTTGCTGGCCAGCAGAATGACACCTTTAAAGTAGGATTTTCACACCTGGGCAAACCATCATGCTAAAAACATACAAACATCAGCTAATGGTATTTGATCAGCTACCCAAACCCAACTACGATGTCATGGCAGAGACACAGCCCTGATGGAATAGGTGTCCTTCCCCATCTCTGTTGGACCATCTCTCCTAGAGGTAACCTGATTTGGTAGCTATAGGTAATACCCAAAATTTCAAGTGTTGGTGGAATTCACACAGTGCCATTGGCATTCAAATGCCTGATTAGCATTCACACAGCTTTTGAGTACCCGTAAAATATTAGTTTGGTTTTCAAGTACCCCCAAATTACTTGAAACACAATCCCCCAAATCCAGTACTGGAAGTCAAAATTCAGAGACCAGAAGTCAACATTCTGGGATGGAAAGCTGAAAAATCGGGATGAAATCAGTATTTTGAATGTTCAGGGAAGTCGATAAAATACCATTAGCCGATCGAATACTGTCATGGGTACCAAACAATACCCATCATTGAGTACTCGGGCACCCAAAATGAAATCATTCTCGGCTCAGGATCATACCAGCTATAAATGGAAGAGCTCCGAGCCCTGTTCATCTCACCGTTTCCCCAATAAATGGTTCCTCATGCAAATATTGGAGCAAGTTACAACATGCTACATTCACCATGTCTACTGCCAGGTTTACATCCCTATTTGTACACACAAACCGAAGTGGGGCAGCAGTCCACATAGACCCCCCCAAAAAGACTGGGAGGGAAGGACCAGGGCCAGCCTTTGAGTTTGTGAGGTCCAGGACAAAAATAAAATGAAGCCCCACCTCTTTAACCAATTCCTGCAGGGACCTGCTCCCCTAATCCTAGTAGGTGAGGCAAAAGGAGCGGGAGACAGAGCTCTGTAGGAAGCAGACATCCCAGGGGCTTAGGTCATGGTTAGGGAGAGGGCCATATAGAAACAGCCTGTCCCAGGGCTTCAGGAGTGCTGGATAGGAGGCTACCAGGACTTCCCTTCCTGTTGGGGTCCCCTCTGACCGAGCCTTGGCCCCAAATAGCTCTGCAGTGGGGAACAGACTAGCCCCACTATCACGGATAGGCTGGATGGGGCCGGTCTGTGTGTGTTTACCTCTAGGACTGGGCGTGCTGGCGGCAGAATAGCAACGTGGGGTTTCTTCCAAACATCTGGTCGCATGTGAGAATTCCTGCTACAAGAGCGCAGAGGTGTTGCTATCCACACCCTAGCTACGAAGTAGATAACATGTACCAATGCCCTTCATGACTCAAGTGACCTCTTGTCCTGAGACACCTCTCTAGGGTCGTATCGGTCTTGCATCAAGACATCCAACCCAGTGCTTCCACTGGACGCACTGCAGGACCAGACCCGGAATGGAAAAGCTGGGTAGGATGAAACCAGACATTTCTGGTCATCCAATATTTGGCTTAAAGCTATCTTTTCAGTGAGAAATTCACTCTTTGAAGAAACCCAACTCCTCACTATTTAGCATTGCTGGAGAATTTACATGGCTTTTGCTGCAGGAAATATCATAACGCCGCTATATAAATTGATGGTATGACTGCACCTTGAACATTGTGTGCAGTTTTGGTCACTTCATCTCAAAAAAAGATAATAGTAGAACTGGAAAAGGTGCGGAGAAGGGCAACAAAAATGAACATGGACATGGACCAGCTTCCGTACAAAGAGATGCTCAATGGCTTTAGGGCTCTTCAGCTTGGAGAAGAGACAAGCAAGAGCGGATACGACAGAAGGCTATAAAATCATGAGTGGTGTGGAACAAATATACAGGGAGCGGTTGTTTACCCTATCAAATAATACTAGTACTAGGGGACACTCCATGAAACTGGCAGCAGATTTAAAATAAATAAGAGGAAGTACTTTTTTTATCGAATGCACAATTAACTTGTGGAACTTGTTGCCGTATGATGTGGTCAAGGCCAGTAGCGTGCCTGTGTTCAAATAAGGATTGAATAAATTCTTGGAGGATAATAGGTCCATTAACAGCTATTAGGAAATGGAACCTCTGACTGTCGGGTGCTCGGAGTGAACAGCAGGGAACGGATTGCTCTGTTGTGACTGTTTGGACCAAGGTTGGCCACTGTCGGAGACAGGATGCCGGGCTCAACGGACCATTGGCCTGACCCAGGATGGGGCTATGTATGCAATTTTCTATTCTTTTCTGCCTCCCCATAAAAGCCCCTCTCTCTGCACCAGTGGCCACACTTACGGATCACTTCCACTTTGTACGTGGCGTTGATCTCGCCTGCTTTGTTGAACACCCGGCACGTGTACCTCCCACTGTCCTCTGGCTTCAGGTTCTTCAAGTTCAACGTCCACCTCTTCTTCTTGTTTTCCCCAATCTCCTGTGGGGTGAGGGGCTTGTTGTCCTTCATCCAGGCGATGTCAGGACGAGGGTTCCCGCTGGCCACGCACTTCAGGCGGACTGAGCTTCCCACGGGCCTCGCGATCACCCTCCGTCTCATCTTAGCGGGCTGCGTGAACCGGGGCCGAGCTGCAAGATATTACAGAGTCATTTACAGGCTTCGTTCTGAAGACAACTACCTCCAAACAGGCAAGGAGGGGCCCTGCAGGATTCCCTTGCAAAATATAAATCGACAAGCCTGGATATTTCAGAATTCCAGAGCCCCATTAGGGGGAGATGGCGGGGAAAGACTTTCCAAATATCTTGATTTGCAGGAGTTCAAGAGTCCCCCCCTCCCCTCCCCTCCGGGGCTGAGGCTACGGACTGGCTGCTCAGAGTGTTGCAAGAGTGTTTGGCCACCAATCCACTGTTGCTGCTTTTGGCTGGGGATGACCACAGCTGACGGATGGCAGAACACTCGCCGCTGATCAGCCGGTGGGAAGGCGGTGACTTTTTCTTTTACAGCACTCCCCTCAACTTCCCATGGCAGCGTTAGCTGCAAGACCGGCTCAGAGACACAGCTCTAGAACTAGGATTGTATGGTTGGAATGGGACCTCTTATGGTCATCAAGGCCAACCCCCTGCTCCAAAGCCAGACATCCTCTGCCGACAGCATTGTGGGCCGATGTTTGTCCAGCCACTTTTTGAGAACATTCAAAGGGAGAAAGATTCCACCAGCTCCTTGGCCAACGTTTTCCAATTTCTCTATACAGTGTGGGTGGGTAGGGTTGCCCAGGTGTCTCTCCCCGCCAACGCACCACAGGTCAGGTGGGAGGGTGAGGGTTGGGTGGCAGGCACCAGCAATTCTAGATGCATGCAATTCTGGACTTTTGGGTACCCCCTCCCCCCGGGAGGCATCCTAAATTGTAAGCCTCTACTGTGTATAAATTGCTAGACCAGAAGGAACCAGTGGAATTCAGGTAGTCTGTTCTCCTGCTTAGCACAAACCACAGGATTTCGCAGAGCCAGTGTGGCCATCTACTGTAGCAACATGCCCGGTACCAAACGGTTTTGTGACCAGGGACAGGTACCCTGCCCCAAGGGGCTTACAATCTAAAATGGACAAGGGGAAGAGACATGGGTAAAGGCATGAAATTGAGAAGCTACAGATGCACACTCTTGGCATCGTTATTGTATGCACAGATATTTTGTGTGTGTCTGTGTGTGCATATATCCACAAAAATCATGGAAGCAGGTTTCTTTCCTCTCATGAAAGTTTCTCTTCATGGACTTTATTTCTCCTTTCAAAGAACCCACCCACATGGTAAGTCCCAGGGCTGGGGCTTGCAGTGTGAGGGCATGCTTTTGCTGTATGCCAAGACACAGGAGTGCCTCTCCCATTACAAGTCCCAGCTCCCAAACCCCAGGCTTGCTCTGGGCACTGCAGCTCCCCCCTGCCATCGGAGAATCACTCTTAGAGTTTCACTGAAGTGAATGAAGACTCCGGAGGATTCCTTACGCCCCAAGTGTCAGCGTTGGCAAATCAGCAACTACCCCTATAGCCTCTGATCCTCAACGCACTACACTGGCACAAGCCTCAGTCCTTGAAGTCCTTTCCCCTCCCCTCTTTGCAAACAGGATCTAAACTTGACAGGAATCTTACCAGGTTTTGGCTTTTTAATTTTTGATTCCTTCCTTCAGCGTTGCTCAGGAGGGAAGAGAAGGAAGGGCGTTTGGAATAATTTAAACAACAGTGTTAACACAAAGGAAATCTATTTCCGTAGATGAGTGAGGTGGGGTGCCGCGGGGGGCAGCCTGCCCCAATGGAGTTCATTACCCACTGTTCCAAGCGGAGAGGTAGATTCCAGTGGAGCTCCCTTCAGATGAGGCGGGAAAGGTCTAAAGATACGGATCTCGGCTGGGTTGGAGATAGGTGTAACACAAGTGACCTGGGAGGGTCAGGCGCAAGGTCTGCACAGACTTAACACCCCACCAAGCCCAACGCCAGCTGCTCTGCAGTCAGGCCTGACCTGCCCTCCCGAGCACCTCACCCAAAATGACCTGCAGAGGAGAATGGGGGTTGAACGGAGAAAGCACCAACGTCTTCCTGCCTTGGAACACGTCACCTTCTAGCCCAGATTCCCATCTCCGAGGGCTGCCCGACTCGAAAGGCTAACCGACCACCGCTTCCTCCCCTCTGTAGCCCCCACATCTCCTGTCTGGCCCCCCTCCAGCATCTCCATAGTGCTCCAGCCAAACCCACCTTCCTGTCTTACCACCAAGACGGTGTTGGCCCCTCTGTCTGCCCCACCCCCGCGCCCTCATTGTCTGAGAAGACTCTCCTCAGTTCCCATTAGCCTCCCATTCAAGTTCTCACTAGGCCAACGGTCCATCTTTCCACCTTCCCTCCCGGAGGCACCTCTCGGAGTTCTCCTCATGCCGTCCCAGGAACACCCCCCTCAACATTTGCTTCCCCAAGTCCCTCTTCAGCAGAAACTTCTTTCCATCTTATCTCCAGCCACCTACCCTTGCATGGTCTAAATTAACTGCTCTTCCACCCTCCTTTGGAGGAGGCAACATGCCACTGGCATATTCTGGGACATGCTCAGTCTTTCCTTCCTCCCTGCACTGCCCGTTGGCTGGCAGGCTCCCTGTCAGGGCATGAGGGGAACATAGGCCTTGAACCTACGTCCTCTGGGTTGGTGGGCAGTGGTAGGATTCACGCTGCCACCAGGCTGCTGTGGTGAAGCGGTGGAATCACAGTCCTATGGCCTCTTGCATGCCTGGTTCCACCCTCCAGACTTCGGACTGGCCACTGGTGACGTGAAAGAGGATTGGCCAAGGACTCCTATATAGGTTCCTCGATCACAGCAAACCCCTATCCTGAAAAACCCAACAGAGATCTGGAAGTACTTTTTCACCCAACGTACAATAAAACTGTGGAACTCATTGCCACAGGATGTTGTCCAGTAGCGCAGCAGGCTTCAAAAAGAGGCTGGATGAATTTTTGAAAGCTAGGCTCATTACAGGGTCTCCTAGTTGAGTTGGTCAGGTCGCTTGACTTTTGGCAGCTGGGGTAGAACGGTAGGAAATGGATTCCTCCATTGTAACCTTCTGTATACTCCCCTGACAACCGAGGCTGGCCACTGTTGGAGACAGGATGCTGGGATGGATGGACCATGGCTCTGACCCAGTAAATGGCACCACTATTTCTTATGTTCTCACCTCACCGCCTGCACCACTAGCTCCTGTCCCCATCTGGACCCTGTTTGGACTGAACCCCCGAGACACTAATTGCCTACCAGGATATCAAAGGACGTCTTTCACCTACCCCCATGGACCAGATACTGGAGTTCCAGGATGCCCTGGTCCCGCCAGGGCTCTGCTCAGTCTCTTTCCCGGGGCAGGGCTGGTCTCCGGGTCAGGATCCAGACACTCTCTCCTAGCAGCATGAGTGACCTCACCTAGGCCACAATGGGCATATTCTGGAGTACGAGGTTAGCAGTTTGTAGCCTTCAAGAGGCAGCGCCCTGGAGGGGGTGCAGTGATGGCGTGGGGGGGGGGGCGGCTAAAGGGATACAGAGGAGGATGAGTATTGGGACCACAGGCCAAGCAGTTGCAGCGTAGGTCACCCTGCAAGAGAGAGCACCTGCAATTGGTGCTGCAGGGGTAGGACTCTCTGCTGTCCCTAGTCAGGAGGAACCAGGCTGGTCCTGCCAAGAGAAAACTTTGTTGGTCTGTTTGGTGCCGTGGGTCTGATTATTAGGACTAATATAGCACTAGCAGTATGCCTGTTGGTGAACAGGTCTCTGCCCGAAGGGGCTTACAATCTAGAATATACAAGTGTGTGTGTGTGGCGGGGGGGGAGAGGTAGCCGAGGAAGGCCAGAGAGGCATTCTTGATGTTGAGAAGTTGCAGGTGCCCGTGCTTAGCTTATTTACAAAGGAGGAGGGGGATCCTGAACGGTGAGACTATTAGGAGGAGCATAAAGGAGTAATCTATGGCGGGGTGAGGAGTTAGGGGAGCCCTAATGGAAGAGGAGGAAGCGTATGTGGCACAAAGGAGAAGCCTTTTGCGTGTGTGTTGAGCCCAGCTACGGATCTAGTGTGGGTTTAGGAAGCTGCACGTGCTGACCCCGTCGCCTTCCAGAGGGATCTGTCTGGGAATCTGGCTCAGGAGGGTCTCGAGGTCCATCTCGCCTGCCGGCCCCTTTGAAGTTTCAGCAGCACGCTGCCCCTCCCACATCCCAGCCCCCCTGCCTTCCTCTGGGCCTCAGCCAGATTGTGTTATTTCAGACTCTTGTGCAGAAGCGCTTTGCTCTCCACACGGGGGCTTTCATGTGTAACCCAATGAAGCCGAGCGGCTCCGGCACTCTGCGTCCTCGCGGAGACAGCTGGGGAGGCAAGACAGACATACTAGCCTGTAGCGCAGGGCTCTGGCCTGCAAATTCCTGGGGATTCCCTGATCGTTTTCTGAAACGGTCAATCAGCAGCCCAGAGTTCATTAACTCCTTTAGCACCACACAACAGGAGCCCTCAGGAGCATTCGGCCTGTGCAACCAAAGGACGTTAGCAAGGCCTTGGGGTGCTGCCGTGTTAGGAGCTTGCTACGGACTTCAGCGGAGTCCAGATTTCTCTCTGTGACTCCAAGCGAGCATCCAGCAGCGATGACATGGGTCTAAAACTGCTACCTTCCACTAAGACTTACAGTTCATTAAACAGCGGGAAAAACTTTGGAAGGGGACACGCGGAATCCCTATCCTGGTACCAGCCTCTCCCTGGGGGAGGGGCCGAGCAGGGGTGGGGGAAGGGGGTAGTTTGCACTCACCTTTCCTTTCTAGGCAATGGCAACTTGCGCGGCGCCTGGCGCAGCCTTCTTCAGCACCACACCGGGAAGAGGCTAAAACCAAGCAATGCAATCCACATGCACAAAACGGCCACCTGGCCGTTCTGTGCATGTGCAGCTATTTTCCAAAATGGCGCCAGCCGCATCGGCGCCATTTTGCAAAGTGGCATCCAGTCTGCGCATGCTCTGAACGGTTATGGTGTCCATTTTGCGCATGCGTATTGATTTTTTGGGCTAGTTTCTTCCAGCCTAGGAAGAAAAGGTAAGTGCAAACTACCCCCCTCCCTACTCCTGTCTGGACCGTCTACCTCCCTTCTCCACCACTGCTTGGCCCCTCGACCCCCAAGCTCTGTCCTCCCTGCACCTCTGCCAGTGCCCGGTGCTGGCCTCTCCCACCCTTCCCACCCAGCCCCCAGCAGTGCTGCTGCCACCAGTGCCAGGGTGGGTGGGACACGGGCAGGATTCTGCGGAAGGCAGGCACTGGGCGACACAGAGCTGGCAGTAGTTGAAGGCGCCAGCGCCACTCCAAGGACTCGCTGGAGAATCAGATTCCCCCATCTCAAAATCGGATCAGTCCGATTTGCCCCAAAATCGAGTGAATCAGAGTGAACTGATACTGATCTTCCCATCCCTACTGTCCAGTCTCTTTTTAAAAACCTCCACTGACGGCGAGCCTACGAATCCCTCCCACCCCCACTCGGTAGTTTGTTCCATTGACGCACAGCTCTTATTGCTAGGAAGTTTTCCCTGATATCTCACTGAAATCTATCTTCCTGTAACCTGAGCCTCTCATTTCTAGTCTTGCCCTGCCTAAAACCATTTCCGTTTCTATCCCTGCACAGCACCGATGCTGTGAAACCGGCCCCATTTTTCCTTCTTAGTCAGGACCACAAGAGCTCCCTTTGCTTTCCCTACCCCCATCCCAGCCTGCTCCCTCCCTGCAGATGTCTTTTATTTGGGGTCACAGGCTCACCTCCCCAGCAATCCCACTCTAAGACACAAGAATCCTCAGGTAAAGCAATACTGATCGGGCTGAAGGTTAAGTGATTACCACGGCCTCCAAAGTGGCTCTCCATCAGCCGTGTGAGATGCTGAAACCAGATCCCACTCTCCGCCCCCCCCCCCACAAATGTTCTCTTCACAAAAGCTTGAATTGGGTAAGTTCAGAGGAGGAAATTAACAAAGGAGGAGGGGGCGGGAGGGGGGGACAGAAAGAAAAAGGAAGAGCACAAGGGGTTTATAAAGAACTGAGTCATGAGCACAATTAGTGTGGGACACGTCTCCCACATGTTTTCTCCCCACCACCTGCAGTTGGGGGTGGTGGTTGTAGGCTCTATATAGGTCAAAGGGACTCAGCATCCCTCCCCAAATTGTAGCCCAAAGTTATGCCACTGCCCCAAAACCTCTACCATCAACTGGAGTCTAGTTTGTCGAGTTGCCAGAGAGCCAGGGGGGCTCCGTTACAAAGTGCCTCTGTGTTCCCTGTCCCTTGCATGACTGTTCTCTTGGAGTTTGCTCTGTAAACAAGAAGCTGGGCATTTCTAAGGGATAAAATTTGGACTGTAAGCAAGAGCGGGGGGGAAACCTCATGTTGACAGAGACACACGGGCAGTGTACTGCAGGGCTCGCCGGCTGAAAAGGCCGCTCGTTAACGAGGATTTATTAAACGTCATTGAAATGAGATAATTAACAGCAGAGTGCGGTTGGTAAAAAGTGGCCGAACAGGTTCCTTCTCTCAGAGGAATAATTTATTGACCAGCAGCTCCTCTCTTGTCTAGCTGGACATAGAGAAAACTCACATACCGGTGAGACAAATGCTTGATTTACTGGGACTAAACATAGATGTCACCCAGGTACAGCCCTTCCTACCAGACTGAGCCCAGCAGGACTCAAGGGGTCACATCAAGCTCACTTTGGGAACCCTCCTAGCCTAATTCCCTGCCCCCACCCCTCAACACACACTACTTGGGTTGGGTTCCTTGTGGGCAAGAGACACCATTCCTATGGCGCCCAATGGACATCACCAAGGACGTTCCAAGGAGATATTGGCTCACAAAAGCCCAAGACGGGTCATGGCCTACACGCTAGGGCTAACCCTGCTGTCTGGGATCCCCATCCTTCTTCACCAGGTGTCTTCTGAGTAGGAATATCGCCACCCACTGACCAACAAAACAAGGTCCAAGGAAAGGGTTCCTGTCACCGCCCCCGTCTGCCCTGTTCAGTTCATTCTTCCCAAACACTCAAGAGTCATGGCATAGGTTTACCTCAGTCTTCCAAACAAGATACTTCATTTTGTATCATCTTCCAAGACACTCACTGCACGTCCTAGTCCTGTAGGAGGACCAATCCAACCCACGCCTCACCGCTCCGTAGTTTTTGGAAAACATGTTACAAAGCTACCCCCGAAAAGTGGAGTCATTAACATGAGGCGGGTGGGGAACAGATTTTCTTCTGTGCCCCACCTTTTTTTTGTGTGCGTGCGTGCGTGCGTGCGTCAGGGGCGGATTGGGAAATCAAAGTGGCCCGGGAAAATATAGTGTTAGTGGCCCTGTTAGCGCCGGAAACGGGCTAAGGGGGCGTGGCTTGGGGTAGGCAGAGTGTACCAGATTTGGGGCCTATCGGAGCTGAGTCCCCAGGGGAGTCCATTTCTTGTCTCTGGGCCCATTCCAACCTAGCTACGCCCCTGGATACCAGACTTCCAATATCTACATTATTGAATATTAAGGCACCATTCCTTGCATCTGTAGTAATGCTGCACTGGAACACACAATTAAGGAACAGCCTTGAAGGAATGCACCCTTTCTGAGAATGCACAGCTGCCTTCTCACACAATATTCCTACCACTCAGGTTTAGCTTAGCAAAGAGAAGACTAAGGGGAGAATTGATACCAGACTTCCAATATCTACATTATTAAATAAGCTAATCCTGAGTGCATCCAGGCCCCCACAAGCCCCCAGGCCAGCCCAGGCCCTGTCTCTTATACACATCTAGATGTGTATAAGAGACAGCCCTTTCTGAGAATGCACAGCTGCCTCTGTCTCTTATACACATCTAGATGTGTATAAGAGACAGCCCCGGCCTCCCAGGCCGGCCCAGGCCCCCAAGCCAGGCCCCACAGGCCGGCCCAGGCCCTCCAAGCCAGCCCAGGCCCCCCACAAGCCCCCCCAGGCCTGCCCCACCAGCCCATGCCCCACCAGCCCCTGGCCCCATCAGCCCAGGCTGCCACACACCCCCGCCCAAAAGAGGCCCCAAAAGAGAACCCAGCCGGCCCCTTCCAAGCAGGCCCCAGCCCCCCCGGCAGGCCCCACCTGCTGCCCCGCAAGTCGCCTGTGATGGTGTCTGCCGCTGCTCTGCTGTGCTCTCCACGAGAGTCCAGTGGAGTGAGTCGTGACTGGCTCCTGCGCGCACAACAACCCAGTTGTGAGAATGTTGGGAGTCATCTCGAAGAACCTTCTTTACAAGGTAGCAACCTTCTGATCAGCACATGGGCAGGAGTCAGGTAAGCCCTCCCCCTCCCCTCCAACACAACCCAACCCTACAGGGGTCAGGACCAACAATTTTTTGGGTTTGTTTGTTAAGAATAATTTTAAAAAAGACAGCATGACCGGCCCCCAGCCCACCGGGAATCCTCCCGGTGCATTCAATGGCCAATCCGCCCCTGGTGTGTGTGTGTCCTGAATTCAAGGGCAGGGGTACCTTCCCCCTGAGAGTCCAGATTTTACACACCATCATGGAGACTTTCGCACTAAGCAACGTTTGGTTACACTACCTTGCAGGAATGGTGATCCAGCTGTCTGGACCTATTAGTAATGCTGTGACTGGAGACAGGTGACTGATTATTTTTATCAGTAGGGGGGGGAAAAAAAAAAAAGTCCATCCAGTGAAGTTGACTTAATGCACATTTTGGAAACGTGCACATTTTTGAATCGCCAGAGACTAGCAGCTCAAGTTGGTCAAAGAAAGAGACCTAATCCCTCACCTTCCACCCTGCCAAAAAGACATTCTGCTTTCAATTTCCTAAGTGGGATTTACACTCCGTTCTCTCCTTTGTGGGAGCTGATGTAGCAGGTTGCTGGGTTTGGTAATAAGGAGGGCTGAGACGTTCATTTTGAATAACAAATTTGACCCATTTGGTATATCCATTCAGATTTGGCCACCGTCATCCATGCCTTCATCACCTCGAGGCCGGGCTACTGTCGCACCGGGCTGCGTGCGGGACAGCCCTTTGTGACGGTTTGAAAGCTGCAGCTGGTGCAGAACGCAGTGGCCTGTCTTCTGTTTGGGGTGGGTCCTCAGGAGCACGTTACACCGGTGCTCCAGAGTCTGCCAATACCTTTCCGGGCACAATTCAAGGAGCTGTTTTTTACCTATAAAGCTCTAAATGGCGGGGCCCCAAATATGCGAAAGACCGTCTCTTCCTTCATGTCTCACTGTGGCCTCGAAGGACAGTCAGGAGCGCCTCTCTTACAGGTACCATCCACCTGCCACGTTTCTACAAGGGCGCACAGAGGGGCGTTCTCTATACAACTCCTTCCCCTTGGGGATTTGTCTAATCACGAGCTTGGTCATCTTCCAGAAGCAACGTAGGACTTTTCGGTCTGGCCAGGCGCTCAGCAGGCTGGGATGGAGAGTTTAGTGGGCTGGGGCAGGCGTTTTAAGGGGATTTTTATATGTTTTTATATGTCGTCAACTGACCTAAGCCTTAGGGGAAGGGCAGGGTATACATTTGAATAAAATAAACAAATATCCATTCTAGTTACTGATTTGTTATTTTATTGATGTATTTAGATTTCTAGCCTGCCTTATCTTGAAGGTTCAGGGCAGGTAACACATGAAAGAAACTATTAATAAAATATAATAAATTATATTTTGTATTTTTGCACAATATTTCAAGCCCTACAGGACATGGTTGGAATTTCCGTTTCACCCCGAGTTCAGACATGGGCTGGGGCGAAATTTCAGGGGAAGGCAGTTGCTGAGAACGTCTCTTTGCACTATTAGCAAACTTAGTTCGGAGATGCAGCCTCTGGCTGCTAGAAGTGAATGACAGCGAATGGATCACACCATACAAGCCCTCTTTTGTTACATTTCCTTGGAGACAGGATACTGGGCTAGGTGGCCCATTGGTCTGCCCCAGCCTGGGAGCGCTCTTTGTTCAGCGTGACAGAGTAAATTTGTTGTGTTTGTAACAGAGAGCCGAAAGCGGAAGGAAGCAACACAAAATGGCCTCTTACCCCACTGCTTCCCGGAGTGATCTTCATATTCTCCATTGGAGCCTTCCGGCATCCGCCCATCTGTTCCCGAGCTGGCATCATCTACAGAGCGAGAAAGAGATTGTTAGGAACATTCTCTTTTACCTGGTTGCATTTGGGCCAGATTGTGCGGTCACCTTGGAAAGCACCACGTTTGCTCCCAACACACACTGGCCACGTTTCAACAACCCGTTAATGCAATGGAGTTGCGCCTTAGTTCTGAACTTCTCCAGAACCGTTCGCACAAGCAGAGTGCTAAACCCATATTACTCAAGAGTAGGAATCATGGACTTCTGAAAAAATCAGAAGTACATGCCCCACTTCGGTTTGCATTTTGCGGTAACTAACTGTTTGTAATTAGGAGTGGGGTGGGGTGAGGATTGACAAAGTGCTGCTTCAATCTGCACTGGTTGTCTGAACACTACCTAAGGGGAGTAGTTACTTTGATTTCATGAAATCAAAGTAGTTACTCTGGTTTACTTCTGCTTGTTGGAATGTGACTGTAGGCCATGATTAGAACTGAAATGGGTACCCGATGTATTATCCACGACTAATGCCTGCAGTTTTGAATACCATGTTGGGTACCTGATTACCTGGAGAATTGTTTTTTTTTACCATTACTGATGTGCTGTTTTACCATTTACTTATCGGTAAATCAGTATGGGAAAATAGTAACCATTAGGACGGTAACTCAAAAACCAGTACCCAAGTTGGTATTCTGGTACCCTGGTCGGTAAATCAGCATTTTGGGTAACCCATCAGGCACTAACTGGGTACTGATTAGTACCGGATGGTGGCAGGTTAAACCTTGCAAATTTAATGGATATACCCGTTTTTGTGGATACTTGTGTCATCTCTTGCTATGAGCCACAAATTGCTTCCTGTGGAATAGTCAGATTGAAACCAGGTGTAAATTATTTGTGCATTAGGGTTTTAACGCAAATTTAAAATGCAGTGCGGCGAGTTGAATTTGTTTGCAGCTCGACAAACCTTTCAGCCAGCTACTGTAACACGATGGGAGATTAATTAATGCTTCCATTAATAGCCAACCAAGGTCCTCTTGTTTGTGTTTACGGGCCACTGTTCCCAAGGAGGAGCTGACCCATTCTATTCTCCGTGCAATGAAAGGGGATAAATCAAAATTACAGCTAATTAAGTTGGGGAGACTGGAGAGACTTGTGTGATCAGTCACGCGGAGCACAAGGAGTGGAGCCTTGGCAAAGAGCTGACGATGCAGTTTCCAGAGAAGATCAGAAGATCCAGCAGGGTCAAGAAAACTTTGGACAAGGGAGCTGCAGAGAAGGCTTGGGCAGGGAGGCAACGCTGTTGAATGTTTCGGATGGGACCGAGGTCCTGCCAAATCCTGGGAGAGACCATGTGATGAGTCCTGGCAGGATTAGCTCCCTTATGCAACCAACATGCTGCCCAGTAAAATCGTGGGCTGATGAGCACAATAGGTCTGGACGCAGGTGGGCTCCAGAACTAAGGGATGGGACTTTTGGTTTTGCCAAGAACTGAAAGTACATGATAATAGCTATATCAGATGACTCCAATATCTAAGTTATTCCTCAGTATCGGCGATATCAGATTTTTTTTTTTAATCAGATTTTTTAACATTGTGGTTTTCCGCAATATTAAAAATCTGATACGGAGAGAACAGCGAACTGAAGGGTTGCCCAAGTCCCCCCCCTAGCGCCCGGAGAAGGGGGGATAAGCCCAGGGAGGGCTGCTGAGATTTGCGATACCCCTGTGCAATTGCCAGGAAAGAGGGCACCTGTCCATGGGTTGATGCTGTCTGCGTCTGCAGGAAGGAGTCACTCCTATGTCCCACTTGTGGGAACGGACAAACAGGGCAGGGGGTCTGGAATACAGCTGCAACAGGAACTAAGATTAGTACCCACAGGTAGTGCCTGCGTTTTCAGGCACCTCACTGGGCACCTGATGGGCTATCCAAGGACCAATCGGGTGCCCGATCACGAAATGCCACCATTACCCAGGGAAACTGACATGCCCCAGCCGGGAGCATTGCAGAGTCTGGTTGCTCCAGCTGAAGCGTATCAGGTTCAACAGACAGCTGATAGGCACTGTGGTCAAGAAGCTGCTTTTGACATTGACAAGCACCAGCCGAGAGGGACGTGGAGTCCCAGCCGGGCCCTGTTACTTTCAAAGGCCGGCCGGCGCTTTCCCCTCCGGTGCCTCTTAGGTGAGAGGTGCTGTGGGGAGGGAGGGGGGTAAGCAGCCTTTGAAACTTACAAGCCCCGGCTGGTACCACTGCGGAGCTGGGCTGTATACTGGTCCCGACTGCGGCCTGTCACTTTCAAAGGCTGGCCAGCACGTTCGAGCAACCTGTGGGGTCCTGTTCAGCCATCCAGGAGGCCTGAATGGGACTGGGTTGATTTGGGCACCCCAGATTGGTCGAGGGTGCCTGAATCTTCAGCTGCCCAGTCGTAGTTCTAGTCTGGAACCTTAGACTGCTCTCTCCTCAGTCCTGCAGGAGTGCCAAGGGGTTGCATCCTGCAAAGACTTAAGGAGATGCCACACAACCATTATCCTTTTTAAGTGCCTGACAGGGTGGCCTGGAAAATCCTCCTGAGGCCCAGGCCCCCTTTAAGCTAGCGCTGGAAGCAAAATTTCTGCCCAGTTCCGATTTTGTTGGACTGGGTGGTTCATTTGGTCCTATTGGGGCTCCCCTTCTCTCTTTCCCCCCCTGCTTTTCTCAAATCCTCGAGACCGCTATTTAGAGGTTATCTGGTCTGCTGCGGTCACTTAGAAAGCATGGACTGCGTATTCCCCCTCCCCCGGCCCCCAACAGATTTTTCTGTTCCGCCTGTGGCCCTTGTGGAGAATTTCCCCCAGATGTATGTGCAGCTGTCTCTGAGGAAGGAAAAGAAAACTTTCCAGGCAGCGGTAGAGCGCTCAGTCTGACCCCCTCCTGTTGCCAAGAACACAGGAGGCTTTCACCAGGACTTTCAGCCAGAAATGGAGCCACCAAAGACCTTAAAAGAAACACCAGCTAACCCGGGTGCCCCTCGCTAAATACACAGAACCGCAGGGTCCTTCTCCAACGTTCGGATAATCACTGCCTCATGCTGCACAGACCCTCCAGTGTGGAGTGGCAAGCCGCCCCATGCTACGCCCCCTTTGCAGTGTCTGTAATCCTAACACAGGGCCTACTAATAGTAATATAATCCTATACTGCCCCTTGCAAAGGAGAAATGGCCTCTTCCGGGGTAACCCCGATACACAGGATCATACAGCTTCAGAGGTGCTCAGTTCAAGAAACCCTGTACATGGAAATATTCTAGGAGGTTAAAATGTTGTGCGGGAACAAGGCTTTTGAAGCTATTCCTGTGGGAAATCTTTGGGGGTTGTTGGTGGGGAACAGTGCCGGCCTTTGGCTGTGTGGGGCTAGAGGGGTTGATATTTGGTGGTACCAGTGAACGCTGAAATAAGAGGAAGGACAGTGCTGGATTGAAGGAAGCCGGGGGCCCGTGTGACACCTTCCCAAATTGCCCTGGGCTCTATGTGGGCTGGAGCCTTTGACGTTCTGGGTGCTGGTATTTTAGGCCAATGTTTCTAAGACTCATATTGTCATTTCAAGGTTATTCATGAAAGGGGGGAGGGGGAGAGAGGGCCTGCCCTTTGTGGTTCCATAGTCTGTCTGAATCTGTGGTGGGAATGGGTGAGGTACCTCGGTGGCCCTTTCTAAACAAGATTCACCCACTCATGCCCAACCAGTGGACATGGGTGGGTGTGTTTTGTGTGAAAGTGGCAGCAGGTGGGAGGGTGCGCTCTTGCGAAACATGCATCTCCACTCATCACCCCCACATGGAGCAACTGGTGAAAACACCGGTTGCTCTGTAGGGGGGCATGGGTGGGGGTGGGGGGATGGGTGCGCACCCGCCCCTGAACCAAAAGGCCCATGTCTCCGCTCACCCCATCCCCAAACAGAATCCCTCCCGGTTCCCCCTGTCTCCCCAACACTGCCACCCTCCATGCTTGTGGAAGAACCAGGACTTCCCCCACACATGTACACAATGCTGCCTAGGGGCATTGCTGAGCACCTACAGATTTCCTCCATGGGCACTTGAAGCACCCACAGAGTCAGGACCTATGCGTGGGGCTCTCTGCCCACTGAGAGAGCGGGCCATGTTCACCCTTTGCCTATGGCAGTTGGCCACTGACCACGGGCCAAGCTTTGTCAATGCCTGTCAATGATTCACCGCTTTCCCTGGACACTGCACCCTACTCCAGGCAAAGCAATCAGCGGTGGAGGTGGAAAAACAGCTAGACCACAGGGTCCTCCAAAGCCACCAAATTTACCTTGCCTAAGGCAGTTGCTGTCCCAAACATCTGGCCTGCGTGACCCCATTCTGAGACATCCATATATTCCAGATATCAAAGCGAAGTCCTGCAAAGTCTGGGGAATACCACTGGAGATTGCAACCTAAACTGCAGATGATTTAATCCCCCACTGGGGCATTCGCCCACAGTTTGGGAAATCTCTTTCTGTGGGATCTACTTTTGCATTTTTGGTGACTATTTCCCTGTGCAGCAATATTCCCTTCCATGGTGAGAGTGGTTATTGGTTTTATTCTTTTGTCCAACGCCCTGAATAGTTATTTCTTAAAACAGGTGAACCTCCTAGTGAGTAATATTTTCAATTATTATTAGTAGTATATGCTACTCCTACTACTATCAATAGTATTAGTAGAACTACTGGTAGTACTAATAGTATTGCAACTACTGCTAGCACTACTACAAACAGTTGTTCTACTAATAGTATTTCTGTTGCTATTACTATAACTAGTAGTGGTATATGCTACTACTACAAGTATACTATGCTTACTTACATGGTCTCCAATGAGGGATTGCTGCCCATTGTAAATCCACTATAGATCTTTAATGGGGAAACGCCATCTAAGTGACGAGGTACGATCAATTATATCTGAATCCCCCTCCATTTGGTTTACAGCGCACGGGAACCCCATCCTCGCCTCCTGTTACAGTAGGTCAGCCCATGTGCGAGCTCCCCTGTCCTGGCTCTGCTCGCGCTACACCAACTGACTGGCATTCCCAACTCCACTTGACACGCTGCCAAGCCTTTGATGTCAGCCAAATTGCTCTGAATGCGTTTGATCCTTTGAAGGTGCATCTTTCCTTGTTAGCCAGCCAACTCACCAAATCGGGGAGGGACCAATGAGACCAGGGAAATGGATAAAATGGTTTTGGGGGGGTGGGACAGGGCAAAAATGGGGGAAGGTAACCGAACCTCGCTCGCAGCACAAAGATTTTGTTGGGTGGAAAGAGGCTTCAGCAGATTGTTGCTGTATTCACACAGGGTTCCAACTTAAGAGTCCTCGGATCAAAACAAACCAACCCACACATGGGCATTTTCCAGCAAAACAAACCAGAGCAGACACAGGAAAATGGCGCAACATCCAGGCTTCTGTTCTTCAACCCAACAGCTTCCCGTGATGGCACAGGCCATTAGAACAGAGGGATTTCAAGCCGCTTTTCCATAAACAGAGCCTGACTGCTCAAGCGTACTACAGAAGACGGCTGAAAGAGGTGGTGCATTTGCCCTCAATGGATACGGTCATGGGAATCCCTTCTGGAAATCACTGGGGCCCCCTGAGAGTACCTGATGGGGTAACAAATTCCATAACGCTTTGTCCTAGCTCTAACAGAATTAGAGAAGGCCGTGGAGGTGATCTTCTGAGTAGGGGATGTTGCGGTGGCAGATGAGGACGGGCAGGACACAGATGGGTTGGGCACCGTGAATTCGATGGGAATTCCCATTTCGGCCTCTCTTTCCGCTTTACTACAGACCTGATCCAAAGCTCAGTGGAGCTACTGGGAATCTTTCAGCGGCCTTTGTGGGCTGGGTGAGCCATTGTGGTGACTACAGAACAGCATGGGGGTATGCAGCTTAGGGAGAACACAACTGAGCTTGAGAAGTGAAGGTTGTATTATCTAATTACCCTGAGTCCGATACTGCATAGCTCCCACTCTCAGCAACACTCGGTGTTAAGAGTCAGGGCAGGGTTGATGTATTGAGTTGGCGGCGGGGGGTGGGGGGTCCTAAGCCCCCAGGCTCTGTGAGCACGTGCGGTTCATTCCCAGCTCCCAACAGTCTGAGCAGCCTACTTGGCTAATAGTCACGAATGGGCCAGCAGTCCTCCAAGAACTTATCCAATCCTTTTCTTTAAAAAACAACAAGACCCCTTGTTTCTCCCTCTGTTCCCCTTCCTATGTCTCTCCCCCAGCTCCTGTCGCTCAGATTGTAAGCCCTAGGGGCAGGGACCGTGTCTATTTTATTACTTTGTAAAGTGCCATGTACACTGCTGGCGCTATATAAATGTTTGTTAATAATAATAATAATAATAATAATAATAACAACCAACCCAGCTATGCTGGTGGCCTTGACCACATTCTTTGGCAACAGGTTAATAGCATGTCGAGTGGGAAAAAAATAATACTTTCTATTTGTTTTAAATCTGTTATCAGTCCGTTTCGTGGAGTACTTAACCTGTCTGATAGAAGGGATAAGCGGACGTTATACCTAGCCTCACTCCCTGGCTTACCTGGTTCCTGTGGGAGGGTGACTGAGCATCTAGAGTCTTTTTCTGAGGTCCAGGCTGAACAGTGGGCGTCTATGCAGGCCTTGGAAGTCAACCAGAAGTACTGGCCCTCTAAGGCCTGCACAGAGCTCTGCAACCAGCCTTGGCGCTCTGAATCACCCTTCTCACCACTGTGCCCCTTCCCCCACACTCATGCCGATACACCTCTGGATGGCTTGGTTGTCTCCCCAGAACCTCTGCCATCACCCATTCTACCAGTTAAGCATCCTCAGGAAATCAGGTAAACTGTGGGCTTTACAACCTGTGGTTGCCGTGTGTGTGATCTGTGGGCGTCTTTAGACATAACAAAACCCCTAAGAATGTGTTTGGCCACTGTGTGTAAGCACCATAACAATCCCAACACCAATTTGGCTACCTGTTGAACACGTGATGTGAACACCGTTGCATCACAAGGACAATCTGCATGTTTCGACTGAACACGTGGCCAACGCTGTGTCTAATGATATCGCGTGGCATGTTAGCAGGGTACAACACAGGGAATGAGGTGGCAGCGTTTGTGTGCGGAGATCGGGTGGCAATCAAAACACCGATTTGCCCCAAGATGGGCTGTGTGTCTATGCAGCACCACATGGTAAACACAAGGCCAAACTGGTGTTCTTATCAAGGTCAAACCACCCATTCAGACACCCGTTGATGTTATGTCTAAAGACTCCCTATGAATGAGCTCTGTGTTTGTGCAAACAAGGGGTAACGAAGGGGGGCTGAAGGTTGAAAGTAAAGCAGGAGTACTTACTGCTGGAGTAAGTGATTGTGTGAACCAGGCCTTAGGAAATGTGGAGCAGGGGAGCAAAATGACCAGTGCATCCTCCAGAGGTTGCACATAAGTAGGGTGTCCATACCGCCCCTTTAAAAGAAGACGCTTCTGAAAATACATGATGCAGGGTCACGGTCAAAACACACAGACACCTGTTGACATTATCGTCTAAAGACACTGTAAGTCAGGCTTGAACCAAGAAATCTTGGTGAGTGTTGTTTCCGTTGGAAACAGGGCATGTGCAGAGGTTCGCGCAAAGCACAAACTTAGCTGTTTCCCCACTGCTCTCGCCATTTTTCATTGTTTTTTGCAAGTTGAATGGGGGCTGCTATGGGCTGGTCCCAAGCCCCGTGTGTGTGGCCCCACATGCACCCCAAGGGTTGTGGAGATTAAAACATGCCGGCTAAGTGCCAGAGACGTGCTGGAAATTGCCATAAAAGTGCTGTAAATCTGTTGTAAAACTGTTGTAAAATTTTTGGAAAGTGACGAAAAAGATGAAAGGTTCTGGAAAGCGATGAGGGCAGAAGCGCAGGCGCACCAGAATGTGACGAAGCACTGATGGACACCTGCAGGGACTCGGGAACGGTTGATCCGGACACCTGCAGGGACTCAGGAAAGGCTCCTGGAACAGGAACACTTGTCACAGCCCTAGTCTGTGTAGGAACCTGGAAAATTCCTGAAGGCATGCCTGGAAGGATACCCAAGCCACCAACCATTCCACTTCTAAACCACGCCACTATCTTGCTCTTTGGGGCCTGCTTCCGTCGACGAGCCCTGATGGGCTTACATCACTGCTGCTGTGGGCAGGGATGGGCTTCGTCCAGTACTGCTCTACTGCCAGAAAGCCTGAGCTGATTCCAGTAATCATTTTCATTATCCTTCAGCACAAACATTTCTAGCTGGGCAGTCAAGGAAGTAACCACATGGGTCATCCGATGAATGAAATTAAGTGGCGGTAAAGATGATCTGAAGCAGTTGTGACGTAATAGCAATTGCTAACCTGGCAACAAATGCTGATTACGGAAGACCTTGTGATCTCTACTGAAAACAACCAGAGAATTAGACAGCTATTATTAAGGAGATTAAACCATTGGTTCCCTCTCTCTTTTAAAACCATGAGTCATGATAGGCTGCAGGTGGTAGAGGGGGAATTCTATTCTTTAGCAGTTCAGCATAGGGACAACGTGGCTCTCCAGCCGTCTCAGGTAGCAAAGTTCTCTTCCGGGAATGTCTCCTGTTTGAAAACAAAGTCTCAGGGCTTATAGAACTAGGACACCTGAACAATTGTGGGAAGGGCCAATGTGTTCCAGGATACTGCAGATGTGGATTCTGTAAGAAGAATATTCTCTCCCGCCCATGGAATCATGCTTCAAAACCTCGGCTGTTGCGGGGCTGGAGAAACAGACCCATTCTCTATTGGCATAGGATTTATGTCAGTTAAGGAAACGATCCAATATTCCTAGTGGAGAAGGTTTGAAGAAAAATTGAAATTTGTGGAAGGAATAAAAGTTTTGAAAACTGAAATCAAAAGGCGAAATCAAAATTGAAAACCAGAAGCCAATATTTTTACACAGAAACATGAATTCTGAATTAATGTCCTGTGCCAATCTGATTGGACGACACAATCTTTCTCCCTGGATATGAGGGGCATTTTGAATTGAAGCAGAACAATTCGGCAAGTTGAAATGAAAGGCTTTGAAAAATGCTGAAATTAAACAAGGTGTTTTGATATTTAAAAAAAACACACTTATAAGGCTTCTGTGTTTGATCCAAATCCGAACGCACAGCACTAGTCACAAACTGGACTCTGCATATTCTCTGCACTGACCCTATGAAATCTAGCAGCACCGAGACAGAGAAATGGGGGCCGGGGGGCAGAGAGTAGGCTGGTCAGCTGGACACACTGGAGAATGCTTTGGGGGAACCATTCAGCATCAGATGTTTCCCAGGAAATTTACAAATACAGGCCATAGATTTGAAGGGAGCCAGTGCCTGAGGTTCACTCCTGGCTCATCAGAAGCAGGGATGTACAAGGGGAGGTGGTGGGTAATTGTGTTTCTGATTTCTATTCTGGTTTCAGTGCCAATTTTTTTTTGGGGGGGGGGGGGTTTTCTGTCTTAGAACGTTGATACCTTTTTAAGGGGGGAAATCTGGTAGCGCTACAGTTGGTTGGGAAACAAGGGAGCAGGAAGGGTCAGTCTCTGTGTGGAAGGGGGTGCAGTCTTCAGAGAGAGTGTGTGTGCGCGCGCCTGCCTACTGGCCCTACAACAAACAGTAAAGGACGTTTGTAATAGTGAGCTCGAGAGCAGAAGCCAGGGGAATTTCATTCCCTCGCCTCATCCCATCCAATTCCCTGGGTGCAGTTCCACTTCCCGTTGCCTGGGGGCCAAGCCCCTAAACACCAATATCAAAAGTTAACCTATATCAAAAACACAATCCACTCTTCTAGATCACTGTTGTTGGGTGTAGACTCTCCCCAGACCAGCACAACACCCCGTGAAACCTGAAAGGTGCTCTAACGTCTAGACCAAAATTAAAAAACATCAAATAAGAAGTGCACAAAGGAGGCACAACACGCGCTAAAAACAAACTTCCAAATAACAACGCAGTATTTGTGTTTCAAATAAAAGCAAAAGCAAGAAAGACCTTTTGTGTTTAATCCAAACCCGAACACACAGCTCTAGTCAGAAGCTGCATCCCGCAACCAAGGCTAATGGCCATTAATCTTTATTTTTTAAAAAATCTTTCTTAGCGCTCCTCCATCCCCTCTCAGCTATGACACTCGGAGCACTTTACGTAGAACACAACTTTTAATCCTCACAACAACCCTGTGAGGTAGGTTAGGCTGAGAAAATATTGTGACTGTCCCAAGGTCACCTGGTGAGTTTCTGGCTACAGTATGACTTGAACTGGGGTCCCCCCAACCTCCTGGTCCAAGTACTATGCACCTAGCCATTGCACCACACTGGCGCTCTCCTTTATGAATGTACCGAATCGTTAGCTAGGACTATTGGCCTTCACACATCCCATTAGGGTGTCTATATGAAGGAGAGAGCAAAGGGAATGGAAAAGACAAGAGAGGAACTGTGCTCTCATTGCTTGCTGCAAAATTTGGCCTCACCGTGCAGCAGATTACTTAGGGGCACTGAGTATGGGTTTGCCATGATATCTTGGCTGAAATTTCCCATGCATCCAGCATTGTGAGGCATATTCTCTGCTGGCTATATATAGTCCCTTTTCCAGAGTGGGCTGCATTTCTGCAGCAAAAAAAAAAAAAAAAAAAAGTACCAATTTCAATACAGGAGATTGTACAGCCTCTTAAGATCATCTAAGAGCGCGGTATAAAAAGCAGGAGGTTGACAAGGATTAGCTGTTTCCAAACATCAAATTCTGAGCAAAACTAAATGAAAATACTGACAGCCTGTTCCTGAACCTGGATCAATTCCCCCCCTCCCCCCACAAGACTTTTGGTTACGTGGGAAGGGAACAAGTTGCTTTTCTCCAAGAACAGATTCTGATCAGACGGGAAAACAAGACCCCAATTCATGAACCAACCTGCTTTCCTCCACTCCACCCCACCCCTCTCCTCTCCTCACCCAGCTGTAATGTTTCTCTAGGATTCCCCAAGTTGGCTTTCATTTGTTCCTAATGCAAGGCCGGTCCGCGGCTCTGACGTGATGGGGCGAGCTTCGGGGGCCTTTGATGTGTCAGAGGCCTTGAAAGCCCCATTTCACAGACGATTCAGCTTTGCATAAATAAACAAAGCGACCTTTGAACCCCAGCCTGAGACCTGAGCACACTTCAAAGCCATGAAAGGGCGGGGTGGGTGGGGGTTGGAATGGGATGAAGCGATCAGCATGCATCATTAAAGCAGCTCTCTGCTCAACTCTCTGGCAGAACAAGGGGGTGTAAATAAGAGGAGGGAGGGAGAGAAGGGGAGGTCATCAGAGAGGGAAATGAGGGGGAAAGTGATGTAATCCGGTCAGGCCTGAACAATTAGAATGAGGCCTTTGCTCCGGGGTGAATGAAATCCATCTCCCCCAAGCTGAAAGATCCACTCCTTTTGCTACGAAATCCCAGTCCCCTCTCCATTCCTAGAACAGGAGACGTTTCGCCCAAAAGGCGTAGCTAGGGGACGTAACCTCCGACTCTCCCCAGCAGAGAATGGGTCACCACATGACCACCTGTTGAGTACTTCTCTGATGCGAACAAGACTGGCTGTTCTCAGAGACAGGATGCTGGGCTTGATGGACCATTGGTCTGACCCAATACGGCACTAAGTTCTTAAGAGCCTCGCAAAGGCTTGAAGAAATTTGTAAGTTTAATGACTGTCTACAGCGACAGGAACTTTAATTTTACTTAATACTTACTATCATCTGCTCTTACTCTTGGCACCTTGTTGTATTCCACTCTTTTGAATTGCAGACTTCTTACCTGGGGCTCAGTCTCACCTTCTCCCCGCCCCGCCATCATTCTACCCCACAGCTGGTTAGACCTCACTGCTTTGCTCTGTCTCTACTTCTATTCCCGACCTGCCTGACGAAGGATGCTGTGAGGTCCAATAGCTTGTGTACCTCCACCAACCGGAGTAGGTCCAATAAAAGAGGTCACTGAACTTAACTACTTTGTCTCTATTGCAAAGAAGAGTAAAGGAGGAGTAAATTGTTTGCACAGGGGAAGACGACATTAAGCCTTTGCAGAACCACCACCACTTCCATGTAGTTGGGGGTCTCTACCCCTGGGAATCTATTCCTAGTTAAAGAGTGCCGCCCTACCTTCAGGGCAAGTGATCATGCGAGCAGGGAAAGGGTGTTAATTATGCATAGTGAGGGCACATTCAGATGTGCATTAAAGTGTACTTATAAATTCGGGTGGCGAGACGCACATGCAAATTATTCACGGCTTTGATAATGTCAGAAAGGCACGCTTGCACGTGATTGAAGCTTTTTGGCGCACTGACAAATGCGATTGATTGAATTGCAAAACCCAGGTTGGTAAAGCGTACTTGTCAATGCAATTAAAAGCTTCAATCATGCGCGGCGCACCTTTCCGACGTTATCAACGCCACACTTAGTTTACATGCGCGTCCCGCCACCTGAACTCATAACTACACTTTAATGCACATCGGAAAGGGCCCTAAGTGCGTTAAACTGAAGTAACCACTTCGACTTGATGTAGTTACTCACCGTAGCTGCAAACAGATGTAGTTACTGCACGATCTCCCGTTAATGGTCATGGCAAACCATATTACCCAAACATTGAAAGGATTCACACTAGACTTACTAAAAAATAAAAAGAGAAGGGAGAGCACATACCCATTTTCCAGGAGTACTACCCTACTTCTCTTCCTACTCTTGAATAACTTCGGCTTAGAATTCCTGACGTGTGAACAATTCAGGAACAAAAGTGATTTAAGGTTTAGCTACATTGCAGCATCTGTTCTTGGGAACCAGACCTAAACCACTTAACACCTGCTTGTTCACACAATCATTTACCACCTCTCTCAGTGGACAATTACTCCTCATTTTGGTAAAGCCCCTGTAATATGAAATAGGCCCCCTTCTTGAAGTATATCGCCCCCCCACCCCCAAAGTTCATATGAACTCAGTGTCTAAAGTGAAGTTGGGGGTAGTTATAGGCCTAAGTGACTGGACACTTTACTGTTCACACAATCATTTACCACCCTTCTCAGTGGGGTTACTCCTCATTCAGGTGAAGACTTGGCAAGATGAATAAGGCCCCCTTCTTGAAGTAACTGTTTTGGAGGGAGCAGCCCAAAGTCACTTAACACCCGAGACGAAAAACAGCTCCTTGACACCTTCTTGGCTACAGCCTGTCAATTGTGATAAGGCTGTAACCTTGTGCACTCCTGCCCTACGGTGCCTTGAACCTTAATTGGCTAATGGATAACTTGCTGGCTCGGCCCAGCCGATATATAAAGCCAAAGTTGCCTGGGAGCTGCCGCAGATTCCGCGCAGCAAGATGAAAGAGAGCAGCTAAGCGAGGCACCGGGAAGGAATCTGTATTCTATTCTGTACCGTCTATAGAGCGGCAGCGAGTCTGCATGTAAATTCAGAAGCATGCTAGTGATGAGAACCTGGGCCTGCTGGGTTGGATCCTGCAAAGACTTAACCACAATTAAAGACGACTGTGAAAGTCTCTCCCTTGCCATGCATTAGCCCAGGGTGGGGACTGTTATCCCTCCGTGGACCAAACCAGAGGAAGGAGTGGGGTGCAATGGCTCTAGACTCAACTCGAGTGAGAAGGGGCAGAATACTGGGGGCCCAGCAGGTCCCTGGCTCTGAGCAAGTGGGGCAGGACTAGGATTGAAAGGGGTAGCAGCTACCCATGGGTATTACCCAGAATTTCTGGTACTGTCTCAGGTACCCAAATACTGGGGTGGGAATTTCGTTTCGAACAGAACCGAAACTGCTCGAAATGGCGGCTCTTTTTCGGTTCCAGCGTTTTGTTTTTTCCCCATTGATTTTGATTTCCAGTTTGTTTTCATTGACTTCAAAGGGAGAAAATATCATTGACGTCAATGGGAGAACACCTGAAAAACCAAAACAAAACTGAAATGAGATCCGAAAATCACAAAGAACCAAAACTGAAAAAAATCAGAACAGAAAAAACAAAAACAAAGTCCCTCCTGGAGTCCATCCCTACCGTTTGGAAACTTAAATACCCCCAAAACATTTCTGCTTAACGGTTTACCATTTTCTGATCAGAAATCAGGACGGAAACTTGGAAAAACCAGGACAGTAATCAAATCAAATCAAATCAAAATAAGTTTATTTGTGCAAAACAAAGGCCATGGCAATTTTAAAATACAAATGTACCAGAAGCTGGGAAAGTCAGAAGGAAAAACTGTATTTCGATCAATTGTGCAGTAATTGGACACTAACTAGTATCTGCTGACATTAAGGGAAAGCAGGGGCTGGCACAAAATGTCTTCCATGCTTGCAAGGGTACAGCACGTGTAAAAGGATCGTGCACTTTAAGAAAGAGGGGGGAGACGCCTCTCTCCTAGAGGAAAACTGTTTCTCTGCCCCAGCCAAACAAACCACCTTAGACAAGACAGAAGGAACCCGCCTCCAGCTGTGCCCCGCCAAGGAACACTGAAGCGTCCCTAAAGCAATAAACCAAGAGGCGCGTTTGGCAATTTAATGGACGCAGAAGACATTAGTGTTCATTGCCTTCGGCTCCAATTACGCCAAAAATAACCAGAACAATTGACACTGGGGCCCAGGATTTGCTAAAAATAAAGACCTGGTTTGTGTTAGTGGTTTGGTCTCGCTGCCAGGACGATCCACTTTCGTGAGAATTTCCATTAGAGAAATTGATTTCCTCTCTACCTAGGGCCTGTCCAAAAGCCTTTACGACGGAAACTCTTCCAACGTATCTCCCCTCACGCTCGGAAGAAGCGGTCTGGGCTAGGAATTGGGATTATGGAAAGTGGTTCCATTGTTCACTAGACCAACGGTTTGTGAGGTCAAAAGTTCCTAAATCTTGTGCAACAGGGATTGCACTGTTTGCGGATTGTGTCCTGAACCAGACTGATATTTCATACACTTTGCCCGTCTTTGTTCTCCGGAATCAGACATGGGTCTCAAAATGAGGTCCTACAGGCAAAAAGACTGGGGACCTCTGGCCATAATGGAGTGATCCATTCCTTGCTGTTGACTGCCAGCTCCTGGCAATCAGAGGTCCCCCCAACCAATCGAACTAATAGGCCATTTATTCTCTAAGAACCTATCCAACCCTTTAACCACCCCCTGTTATGTCATTGGCCTTCACAGCATCCTTGGGCAACAAGTTCCACAAGTTAATTGCACGTTGTGTGAAAAAGTATTTCATTTGTTGAAAACCTGCTGCCACTTAAGTTTCATGGGGTGTCCCCTAGTTCTAGTACTATTTGAGAGGGTAAATAATGGTTCCCTGTTTACTCATCACATACCACTCATGATTTTATAAACTTCTTTCCCGGTCGCCTCTTCTCCAAGCTGAAGAGCCCCAAACTATCCATCCTCTCCTCGTACGGGAGCCGCTCCAGACCCCATCTAGGGAGCAAGAACCAGAATGCATTTTGGCTCCAACGCTGAAAACGCTCCACACACCATTGAGGTTTCACTAAAACCAAATGGCAAAGTATCAATGCAGCTACAACATTGATAAGCTAAAACCCACCAGCTCAAACTACAGGGGAGAGTGCTTATCCTTACAAGGAATCTCTCAGTTGTTTGTTACAGAAGTGATCCAGTTTTGTTTCTGGAGCCTGGTGGTCAGTCTACAAAAGGTTCGGTGGACATGGAAGATAAATGGAGGCCATTATTAGGCTCCAAAGCAGAGTGGTCTGGCAAATTAAACATCTGCACGTTCACAAGCCTGTCCAAGTACAACCACCTGTGAACCAAGTGGCAATTTCCTTGACTCCCAAAACAAAATGAACCAGCTGGAATGCTGCTCCAGGAGAGGATTGCAGTACATTACGTTGGATAATACGTTGGGTCTACTCATCGCCAAAATTAAACCTAACCTAATTATACAGAGCAAATTATAGCTTGCAACGTGGGGTAAGACTCAAAATTGTAAAAATGGTTACTCCACAATTAACTCCGGATTCCCAACGCTGTCATTACAAATTTCTAAAACATACTTCCAAACAATGAGCAGGGCTATTCTGTCATTCCTGTGGGACAGCAGTGTTGGCAGTTCACAATGTTTCAAGCGTCTCGTAATGGGAGATGACAGGAAACTCCTTGAGTTTGGAATATGCTATGGGGTTTGGTCCACATGCTGCCTTGGTCAGGTTTTTTTTGGCTGCGACAGACCAGTCAGCGTAAGGAAATAGAGGTTACTTACCAGTAACTCTGTTCTTCGAGAGAGCTCCACATATTCTCACTATTGGGATTCACTTCCTGCTCCACAGGTACCAGAAAACCTCGTCAGATGTTTCCAGGCAGAAGATAGCCTGGAAAGATCTAGAACAAGGTGAGGGCTCCGTCCCTCCCGCTCGGAGGAAAGTGCGGGCTCCAGATCACGCGAGAGCGGGAGTCTATAAAAGGGGGCAGAGCCCTTGCTGCCTCAGTTCCTTCCAATCCGTCCTAGGAAGACCTAACAACAGGCACCTCCGAGACAGAGGGGAAGGCTGGGTGGGACATGAGAATACGCGGAGCTCTCTCGAAGAACAGAGTTACTGGTAAGTAACCTCGATTTCTTCTTCGAGGATCTCCGTGATTCTCACTATTGGGAGAGTGAGTAGCAGTAAAGTGACCTACCTCAAGTGGGAGGGAGACAAGGAGGTCAGTCAAAGAGAGACTGCAGGACTGCTCTTCCCCCATTCGAGTCCAATCTGGCGGCCAGGTCCAGGGAAACGTACTTACTGAAGGTGTGCACCGAGGACCAAGTAGCAGCTTTACAGATGTCAAGGATAGGGACTCCACGGAGATTGGCTCGAGAGGCGGCAACTGCCCTCGTAGAGTGAGCTCGAAGATGAGAGGGGAAAGGCTTCCCCGCCAGTTCATAGCACTTCTGAATGCAGAGGAGGATACATTTAGAAAGTCTTTGTGACGTAAGACGAACGCCGATGCGTTGACCACCATAAGCAGGGCCCCGATTCTTCCGCGGAATTTTTTTAAAAATTCCGCGGGAGTCAGGGGCCAATTCTGCGCCTCGGCGCGATTTACCATGCGGGGGGGGGGGCTTGGTTTGCCTCCTCCTCCCCCCGCACTGGTAAACCCTCAGGGCCTCCCCTCCCCAGCTGCCGGGGCTTGCCCTCCCCAGCTGCTGGGGCGTGCTTGACTCCCACCCCCCACCCCCCCAAAAAAACCCCAAAAGGATTTGCTTACCAGGGATGGCAGCAGCAGCTGCTCCGTCCAGCGTGCTCTTTTCCTGCTCGTACTTCCTGGCCCCTCCCGACGGGGCTCTCAGGGCGACGCAGCCAGATGACGTCATCCGGCTGCGTCGCCCTGAGAGCCCCGTCGGGAGGGGCCAGGAAGTGCGAGCAGGAAAAGAGCGTGCTGGACGGAGCAGCTGCTGCAGCCATCCCTGGTAAGCAAATTAAAGGGCCCTGGGCTGCTGGGGAGGCTGGGGAGGGGAAGCCCCGACGGTTTGTTCATTCCCCTTCCCCCGTAGAATCTCCTGCCCCGCGTCCCCGCAGCGCAGGCTGGAAATTCTGCGCTGGGGTAAGCGGGGCAGGAGATTCCGCGGGGGGAGGGGAATTCCGCGGGAAATCTGCGATTCGCAGACCCGCGGATCCCTCGGGGCCCTGACCATAAGAGATTAACAGGGCATCTGATGCTCTGATGGCTCGGGTACAATTAATGTAGAAGGCGAGAGCTTGTTTAACATCAAATGTATGAAGCGTCTGCTCCGCTCGAGAGGCATGGGGTCTCGGAAAGAAGACGGGTAGGGACATTGTCTGATTTAGGTGAAAAGGAGAAGCCACGTTAGGAACGAACGAAGGGTCTGTCCTGAGGTCTACCTTATCAGGATCGAAGCGAGTGTAAGGGGGGGGGGATGCTCGAAGTGCAGACAGTTCCGAAACTCTTCTTGCATCGAGTGACAGGTGCTCCAGAGAACAGGTGGCCATAGGTTCAAAGGGGGGTTCCATGAGCTTAGTTAGGACCAGACTGAGGTCCCACTGAGGGGCTGGCTGCGAAGTTGGTGGGAAGAGTTAACCAATCCTCTCCAGAACGTTCTAGTGAGAGGATGAGAGAAGAGAGTGTCAGCTCCCTCTGGTGGCAGGTGAGAAGAAAAAGTCGCTAGGTGTACCTTGAGGGAAGCGATGGAGAGACCAGAACTGTGCAGATATAGTAAGTATCTGAAGACGTGGAGAATGGAGAGGGAATTTATGGAGCAAGGGAGAGACGTGCACCAAGATGAAAAACGAGACCATTTTGCAGCATGGCAGGCACACGTAGAGGGTTGGCGGGAGTGGAGTAAAACTTCTGCAATGTCGGTGGGGGGCTGGGGGTATCCCGCATTACAGCTGGATTAACCAGGCGGAGAGGTGGAGCACTTGTAGGTCGTGGTGTAGAATTGCACCCTGTTGGCGAGAGAGGAGGTCAGGTAGTAGTGGGAGAGGTATGGAGTCCACTGCCAGGTTCTGTAGCGTCTGGAACCACGGCTGACAAGGCCAGGATGGGGCTATGAGGATCACATGGGCATGATCCCTCTGAGCTTTGTGAAGAAGCTTGTAGAGCAGGGGAATAGGGGGGAATGCATATAGAAAGGGCCCCCTCCAGGAGATGGCGAAGGCATTGGAAATCGACCCCAGGGCACAGCCCACTCTGCAGCAAAATCTTTGAAGTTTTGCGTTTTCCTGTGTGGCAAACAGGTCTATTACAGGAGTGCCCCATTGCTCAAAGATGTCGTTCAGTACCTTGTCCTTGAGTCCATTCGTGTTGATCGGAGTTCTTGCAGCTGAGGTGAGCTGCAAGGATGCTGTCTTGGCCCGCAAGGTGAATGGCATTGTATGTGGATGTCGCGCTCGATGCACCAGGCCCAAATCAACTGGGCCTCGAGGGATAGGCGAGTGGATCTGGCGCCGCCCTGCTTGTTGATGTACCACATCACTGCGGTGTTGTCTGTGAGGATCAAAATATTTCGACCTGCGATGCGGTTGACTAGGGCTTTGAGTGCCCAGCGGATTGCTCTGAGCTCCAGCACATTTAGATGTAGGAGACTCTCCTCTTGAGACCAGAGACCATGGACTCTGGTGTGTTCCATATGGGCTCCCCACCCTGTGAGCGACGCATCTGTAGTGATGGACGTCTCCGCTTGTGGTGGGTTGAATGGCATACCTGTCAGCAGGTGGTCCGGATTGGTCCACCATCGTAGATCTGTGAAAACCTCTGGTGGGATGGTTATTTTCAGGGAGAGAGGGTGGCGGATTGGGGTATAGACCCCTGCAAGCCAATGCTGTAAGGGTCAGAGGTGGAGGCAGGTGTGTGGTGTCACTGCTGTGGTAGCCACCATAAGCAGGGCCCCGATTCTTCCGCGGAATTTTTTTTAAAATTCCGCGGGAGTCAGGGCCCAATTCTGCGCCTCGGCGCAATTTACCATGCGGGGGTGGGGGTGGGCTTGGCTTGCCTCCTCCCCCCTCCCCCCGCACTGGTCAAACCTTCAGGGCTTCCCAGCTGCCGGGATTTCCCCTCCCCAGCTGCCGGGGCTTGCTTGACTCCCCCCCCCCTTTTAGAAAAGGAATTGTCTTACCAGTAATAACAGCAGGGCGACGCAGCCGGATGACGTCATCCGGCTGCGTCGCCCTGAGAGGCCCCGTCGGGAGGGGCCAGGAAGTACGAGTTCGCTGGACGGAGCAGCTTTTGCTGCCATCACTGGTACGTTAATTAAGTATCTAAACGGGGGGGAGGCAAGCCCTGGCAACTGGGGAGGGGAAGCCCCGAGGGTTTGTTCATTCCCCTTCCCCTGTGAAATCTCCTGCCCCGCGTCCCCGCAGCGCAGGCTAGAAATTCTGCGCTGGGGTAAGTGGGGCAGGAGATTCCGCGGGGGAAGGGGAATTCCGCGGGAAATCTGCGAATCGCAGACCCACGTTTCCCTCGGGGCCCTGACCATAAGGCACAGGAGGCGAAGAAAGAAGCGGACTAGTCTGTTGGTCCGGGCTGACATAGCCGAGACCATGGACACTATGTCGCGGTACCTTTCTGTAGGAAGGTAAGCGCTCGAGTGAACCATGTCCAGTACCGCACCGATGAATTGGATCTGTTGAGTATCAGCTGTGACTTGTCGTAATTGAGAATGAAGCCCAGAGTTTGTAGAAGATCTAGGGCCTTGTGTAAGTGGGCTAAGAGGGTGCGTCTGCAGGATGCTGCAAGAAGCCAGTCGTTGAGGTATGGAAATACACATACATTCATAGTCCTTAAGTGAGCCGCTACCACTGCTACGCATTTGGTGAAGACCCTTGGGGCTGTAGAGAGGCCAAACGGGAAGAGCGAATACTGGAAGTGGCAGTCTCCTACAAGGAAGCGCAAGTATCTTCTGTGAGCAGCGTTAATGCAAATATGGAAGTAGGTGTCCTTAAGATCAAGGGAGGCCAACTAGTCTCCTTGTTGCAGGCCAAGGAAGATAATAGGGAGGGAGGTCATACGGAATTTAAACCTTCTAATGAACTTATTAAGGCGGCGTAGGTCTAGAATTGGCCTGAACCCCTTTGTCTTTCTTGGGTACCAGGAAGTAGCTAGAGTAGAAGCCTGAGTTTTGTTCAGAAAGGGGCACTTCCTCAATGGCCCCTTTGGCAAGGAGTGCCTGTACTTCTAGTAGTATTTGAGTGCTTGGGGTGGGGAAGGGGACCCAGGAGGGGAGTCTGGGGGGGGGGAAGAGTGTGGAATTGGATGGAGTAGCCACAATTTATTATCTCCTTAACCCAGCGGTCAGAGGTGAGGGAAGCCCATAGATGGTAAAAGGGCCAGAGACGGTTGCGAAATGTAGGGGGACGCTCATATTCCCCCTTGATCTTAGATATCTTGAAAGCGCTGCTTGGGTGGAGGTCCCACTGACGAGGTGGAGGAGGACCTACCCTTGCCCCTTAGTTTAGAAAATTTCCTTTGAGGTTGTGTGGTAGGAGATTGTTGTTGGTATTGAGGGGAATACCGTCTATTGGCCTGGTAGGGAAAATGAGGGTGTTGTCTGGCCTGATAAGGGTAAGCCGCAGAGGTCTGGTAGAAGGGCCTCTTCTTAGCAGACCTGATTACTCCTGTGGACCTTGCTGTCTGACACATTTCCTTGACCTTTTTCAAGGTGTCGTCAGTAGAGGCTGCAAAAAGACCCTCCCTATCGAAGGGGAGGTCCTCAATGCGGGTTTTGTTCTCAGGGGCAAGGGCAGTAGAGCGGACCCAGGCATGATGTCTAACTGTAATGGCCGAAGCCATGCCTCTTATGTTTGAGTCAGCAATATGCATGTTTGCGGTTAACTGAAACTGCGCTATTTGCATGCCTTCTCTTTGCAGGGCCAGAATCTGGGCGGGGTCAGATGCCCTACTCAATTGTGACCACAGCCAGTTTTGGTAGCCGCAGAGGGCGGAGCCATAGTTGGCAGCTCCCAGGGAGAGGGTCTCCGAGGAGAAATTTTTTCTGCCCAGTACATCTAGGCGCCTCCCTTCTCTATCTGCGGGGGACATCTGTAGACCTCCGGCCCTAGATTTCAGAGAGGCAGCTGCTATGACGAGGGAGTTTGGGGTTGGGTGTTTATAGAACATAGTCACCCATTCTCTGGGGATTGCATACAAAGAATCTGCCATTTTGTTACAGGGGTGGGCGGAGGAAGGTTTAGCCCATACTGACTTAGCGGATTCCAGGAGCTGATCCAGCATGGGGATCATAATCTGGCCAGAGTCCCCTGACGCTAGAATGCCAAAGACTGGCCCTGGCTGAGCCTTTTTGACGACTCTCGTAGGCAACTTGGGGAGGGCAGCAACCATGCATCGTAGCATGGCCTGAAAGGCCTTACTGTCCTCAGTGGAGAGGGTGAGATTCGGGTCAGAGATCGTGTCAGGGGGAGGTGGGGAGATGGTCTCATCCTCGTCAGTTTGGGAAGCTGAGGAGGAAACGGAGGTCGAACACTCAGAGAGAGCCTCAAGTCGGGGCAGCGGGTGTACCTGCCACGATGGGGTTAGTCCCAGGCAGCTTTGGGATACCCAGAAGTAAGTTAAGGAGAGAGGGTTCAGTCGGCGGGTCTAAGCTTGTCTCCACTCGTTGCGTAGAGGGGATGTTTTGCTGCTGCAGTTCCATCTGCAATCCCGGTATCATTCCGCGAGGCTCTCCTCAGGGTTGGTCCGGCTGCATCCCAGACTGTAGGGCACGGTCTTGTGGGAAGTTGGGCGGTCTGGACACCGTTGCCGACGGTGGCACCCAAGGCGGTGCTGGAGGTCTGTATTGGCGACTGGGCTGAGCATGTTCCTGCTCCAGGAGAAGGAAATCTCTACTGCAGGGTTAAGGAGACCTGCTCCGAGAGCGGCACCGAAGGTCCCTGTGCTCATACCCCTGGTACTGGCCAAAGTCCTCCGAGTGGTACCGTGTCTCTCTGTGAGGAGAACAACAGGAACATGGAGATCGGGAGCGTTGACCTCTATGAAAGCGGAGATGGGAGTCGATCTGCTCTCTAAGGCGAAAGCCGCTTCCATGAGCTCCTGTCTCAGTGATTTAGATTGGGAGCGATGAATCGGCGATCTAGAGTGGGGGCGCTGGACCTGCTGGAACCATGTGTAGGACGAGGCACAGGAATGCCCTTCACGATCCTCTGAGCACTGCGGTACGGACGGCTGGGTCGGAGGTAGCGGTACCGGGCTCCGGGCCCTTGGTTGCGGTAATGGGCTTCCTGTCCTTGGTTGTGGTAATGGGCTTTGGGCCCTTGGTTGCAGTACCGGGCTAGGTTGCGTCGGAGGCAGTTCCAAGAACACTGTGTGCCCCTCAAGAGTCCGGGACACCGTTGCATCGGCATTGAGTGACCGCTTCTTTTTCTTGCGGTGCTCTCCCTGGTGCTTGGAGCGCCTTTCCTTGGTAGCTGAAGTCGTGGTGCTGATGGTGGTGCCGGTACCATCTGGTAACACTGGTATGGGTTGCGGTACCGGGGCCGCAGGAGCCGTCCCCGGGGAGCGCGGGGAAGCAGCCTGCGAAGAGGTCAATGGATCCATGGGGGCCTGGCGTCCAGTCAAGAAGGACAGCGGCCCTTCTTCGCCCCCTTGGAGTGCTCTCCTGGTGAGGAGTTCTTGCAACCTCAGAGCACGTGCTCTTTTCGCTCGATAGGAGAGGAGTGCACAGTGAGGGCAAGTCTTGGTGATATGCCCTTCTTCTAGGCAGGAGAGGCAGAGGTCGTGAGTATCGCTCACAGAGAGCGTAGCGGGGCAGGAGGCGTACCACTTGAAGCCCGGTTGTTTGGGCATGCTTTGCTACCGGTAGGGTAGGTGGGAGGTCCCCAAGGGGGGATTCTCGCTGTGTGGGGCAGACCCCTACCGCAAGTTGATTAATCTATTCTTTCTTCTTTGCTTCTAGAAAGAAACAGCAAGCATTTACCAGAGAAGAGAGTTCTCCCCTGTGTGGTAAAAAGCTGAGTTGTGCTGGGAAGCACCGAGGTCTTCCAATCGCAACGCAGTTGGAAGGAACTGAGGCGGCGAGGGATCCGCCCCCTTTTATAGACTCCTGCTATTGTGCGATCTGAAACCCGCGCTTTCCTCCGAGCGGGAGGGGGGAGGGAGGGATGGAGCCCTCACCTTGTTCTAGATCTTACCAGGCTATCTTCTGCCTGGAAACTGCTGACAAGAGGTTTTCCGGTACCTGCGGAGCAGGAAGTGAATCACAATAGTGAGAATCGCGGAGATCCTTGAAGAAGAACCTGCATTCTCCCCATTGTCGTCAATGGGGAAACTCTGTGAACCCCAGTGCAGGAACTTGGTCCTTAGTTTTCCCTGGAAAACCCCAGGTTTCACAGTACTCAACTAGGTTTTCCAAGTTCCAAAGTTTCGAGGAATGGCCCCCATCAGCACACTGCAGGCACCATCTTGGAAAGGTTTAAGCACGCTCACTCAGGAGGGCCAAATCGCCCCTTCTATGCCCAGCTTTTTTTTCTTTCCCCCCCCCAAAATGTACCCGGTCCAGAGGAAACCACACATTGCCAGAGCCCCTCTGGACGGCAAGTACTCTACCCTCTCAGTCCTGGTTAGGCCCACACCCCTCTACCCCAGCCCATTCCTCCCTGCCCGCCCCTCTGACTCCCCTCTAGCCCCCATCCTCCACCCTAGGAATTTCTGAGTATTCTCCGGGGGTCTGAATTCCGATGTCCAAGTCCTTGAAAAAAGTTCCGAGTGACAGTCGAGGACTCTGTCCCATTACTCGGAACCTCGAAAATCTCCACGAGTACTCGGTGCAGTCCTAGTGAACACAGTTCTATGCGTGTAGTTAACTCAGTGGAAGTGGGGTGGTAGAAACTGTTCACATAAGCCTGAAAGCCTTGTTGCTGGAACCTCTAGGATCCTCTCCAGATTATGGAGACGGATGATGGAGATGTCATGAGTACATCTAGCGTATCTTCTGTGGGTGGCTTGGGTGGAAGCAGCCCAGAATTACAGATGGAACAAATCCCGACAAAAATGGGTAAATAAACCACTGCATTTCTGGTACTCAATCTGCCCTGCCCACTTTGGTTACTCATTGGTACACGATTAGCATCCTAAGGGTTGCCCAATGTCCTGATTTTTAACTTCTGGACCCAGGGTATCCACTTTTGATACCAGGTTTGTTTGTTTTTCCTTCCTGATTTCTTGCATTTCCTTCCCTTTTTGCTGCTAATTTCATGAAACAATTTACCAATCGGGATAGTTCCCAATTTTTCAGATAATCAGGTACCCATGATCGGCACCCACATAGCCTGCTGTGCAAGTATTACTCGCCGGTAAAATTGCAAGTATTACCTGCCGGTAATAAATCAGGTACACTTTCTGGTAGCTCTATCCAGAAACATGAAGCAGAGCTACTGCACTCACAACCCTCTCCAAAGCAGAGTTATGTAGCAACAAGAAATTTAAGCCAATTCATTGAGCCACGTGGCGGCATTCCCAATGATAACTATTCTGAGTGTCCGAGCCCTCTTATTAGAGGATCCATGAGAGGGATCTTTGGGGACGTCCAAACTTCTTGGATTACACAACTGACGTGGAGATTTGGAAGAACTGACTCTTTTGACAGAGCATGTCCTCTCTTCATCTCCCTCTACCATTATGTTAATTCCCATCATGCATCGGAGTGACTTAATATTTCACCTCTACAAACTCACACCTCCCAGGGAACTGAGCTTGTACATTCCAGAGCAGAAAGCCTCCTTACACAGCGGGCGTGCTGGTTGCAAGTACATCCTACGTGAGAATGTTCGGGACCTATTAGGGGAAAGCCCCCTCCCCCGCAACTTTTATGTTCTGAAATGAAGCATTGTACCATAGGGAAACATTCCCACTAATTCCTCCTGTTTTCATTAATCGTATTCATTTCCCTGCTTCTGGGATATAATCCTAGAGTTGGAGGGGACATCTGAGGGCATCTAGTCCAGCCCCCTGCTCAGTGCAGAAAATCCACAGCGACAGCACCCCTGACAGATGGCGTCTGGCCTCTGTTTGAAAACCCCCAGCGAAGGAGAGCCCACCCCCCACGTCCGCCCTAGGCAGTGTCTGTTCCACTGTCGAACAGCTCTTATCGTGAGGAAGTTCTTTCTAATGTTAAAACAAAATCTCCTTGTAATTTGAGCCCATTATTTCTAGTCTTGCCTTCAGGGGCAAGAGAGAACAAGTCTTCACCATTCTCTCTGTGTCGGCCTGTCAGGTAGTGGAAGACGGCGATCATATCTCCCCTTAGTCTTCTCTTCTCCAGGCTAAACATACCCAGCTCCTTCAACCTTTCCCCATAGGACTTGGTTTCCAGACCCCTGACCATCTTTGCTGCTCCCCTCTGAACCTGTTCCAGTTTGCCAATGTCCTTCTTAAATTGCGGTGCCCAAAACTGGACACAGGACTCCAGATGAAGTCTGACCAGTGCACAATAGAGTGGAATATATGCACAATTCTGGTCCTATCTTCAGACAAGCTCCGCCACCATGGTCTATCATGACTATTTACTGTTAAAGCAGTTTTAAATGACAGGGCGTCTATATCCCAAACTAGCCATCTGTGAGCCATCATCTCATCCCGGTCAGATTAACGCGACACTGGAGACATGGTTTTCTTCCACGACAAGGAGCCTGACTGGCTGAAAGTGTTAGAAAGACATGAACCCTCCACAGCCCGCCCCCACAATGAACCCTCCATGCCGCACCCCAAATCCCAACATTCTTTTAAAGACCCCAAAACACAGTCGATTTTGGAAGCAACGTTGGGTAATATACGAGACATTCACAAAGTTGAGATGTCACAGGTAGACATGTTTAGTTTAGTTACAGGGGGCAAGGGGGGCCCTGAGTAAATCGGGGCAGAGACTAAGGGGATGAGGAGCCAGAGAAAGTCAGACGGTACAGGTCGGTTTTAAGGAGGGATTTGAAGGCTTGGAGGGAGCAGGATGAATGTGGTTAAGGAAGAAGTTCCAGGCATTGGAGGCAGCATCGGACAAAGGAAGCAGGAGACTTAGGGGCAGGTAAGGGAAGTGGCATAATACGTGCAAAGTTCCCGGGTGAGAATCTAGCAGGAAACAAGTCCAGAAAGATAGAAAGGAGCAAAAACCATGAAGAGGCTTGATGATCACGGGAGCAGAGGCTGGGAATCAAATTTCAATATCAATGAGAGATGGAGCGGAGTTTGGAAGAGGCGGAGAGCGTGGGGGTCAGGGGCTCTGTGGGACATGGGATCACTCAGAAGACCAGCCTTGCAAAAGACACCCACCTGGGAGCCTAAAAAGGCTTTCTAGGAGGATTTGGGGTGATCCACTGTCGTGGGCCTGCTTTTGTGCTAACTCACAACTGGAGCAGGGCAGCTCTGGCTCAGGGTCTCTATACCGTTAGCAACTTATATCCGAACGGCATCAAACCCACTCTGAAAAATGCAAAGACGTGTCCTCGCACCAGGCTTCAATTCAGCGCTCGGAGAACCAGCAGAAGGGGACTCTTTCATCCGCTCTGGGCGTCGGCCTGGTACGCGGCTGGCCCCCACGTGGCTTTGTTCAACCTTGGTTGGGGGGCGCTGGGGGAGGGAATACCATATTGTTCTTTTATTTATGACTGGTGGCCCCTTTTCAATAGCAGCAGGCACCCGGTGGGAAAGAAAATGTCTTCTGTGGCCGGTCCCAAAACTTTTCAAGGATGGAATATAAACAGAGAAACGACACCCTCCAAAAAATAAAATAAAAAATGCCACTTATCAGCACCCAGTTAGAATGTCATGATCAGTGGATGGATGAGCTTTAAATATAAAGCCTTGACTCCCTATTGTGGCTTAATTGGTCCCTTTTTAAATTCCTTTTTAAAACACAGCTTGTATTATTCACACACACACACACACACACACACACACACACACACACACACACACACACACACACACACACACACACACACACACACACACACAGTTTTGTTTAATAACCACTTGTTTCCACTCTGACTTGGTGGCTCTTGGCTCCATTTTCAATTCAGTCTTTTGTTCCTACAAGGCAGAGGCGGCAATCTTCTCAGGGCGGTGAAGGTGTCTCTTGGTGGTGGGCCGTGAAGGTGGGACCTCGGGACCTGCTTCAAGGGCTGGGCTGGCCACGGACAGTGTCCACAGGCTGCGGAAGCAGTTCACTTTGGGGGCCTGCAGACAGTCTGGTGGTCAAGTCCAGGCCTTGGAACAGGTGTCTGGGTCCCGTTACCACACACCCCTCCTGCTGCTCTTTCCCCCACCTGAAACCTCCAACCCACCTATTAGCACGCTCCTCCTGCGACCGAGCTAAGTCGGGGAAAAGAAGAGGTGGGAAATAGTGCTGATTTGGTACTCGCCGCAGACAATGCCTCAATTTTTAAATACCGTTATCTGAATCGGTACCCGTATATCGTTCAAGTGCCTGGAAAAATTGAAATTTCACGTTCCTGGTTTTTGAGTACCCATAACTACCCCAATGCACCAGATTTTTTCCCCCAGAATCCAGAATTTGAAAAACCAGGACAAAAGCAGTATTTTGGTATGTTGGTAATTTTGGGTCCCTGATACTTCAAGAGCCACATGGACCCCTCAGTGCTGCTCAAAGAAAGCCAGATTGGGGACAATCCCACTATTCAGCAAGGACAAGGTGTGCTCCTTACGAACTAGAGGCCACAATTTGGAACCCTTGTTTGGACTGTGTAGCACCTTCCTCCCCAAGAGATACACAATATTAGTCAGGGTAGGTAAGCAAAGGACACAATCTGGTCCTAAATGATTGTCCACATTTATTATGAACCAACAGCTCTCTTCACTGTTACCGAAGGACATTCTTTGGAGCCTGACTAAAAAAACGTGCCTCTTGTGGCTGGAGAATGCACGAGAAGGATTGCAGTGTTTTTGGCAGCAAACGGCATGCCGTACCCAAGACCAATGGTGCATTCATGAGATGGCTCCTTAGCTAGTACAGAAAGAGCTCTACACCAAAAACAAACGAGGTTGGCCCTTGGAAGAGGGGCAGAAGACCATCAGATTTTTCTGACATGGTCGTAGAAGGAGGCGAATTCAAAGGCCACGTGTTTTTTCACGCTTCAGAAGTCCATATTTCACTGTTTTCTTTCCCGTAACTCTCCCTGAGGCAAAGCCATTTATAAAACGAACAGGGTATTAAAATGACAACAACAGAGATTGGTTCATGTTGTTGACAAATGTAGCCCGGGGTGATGGGAAGGATAAAACGGCTTTTATGTCGCCCATTACTGCTTTGGAACAAGAGGAACATAACCAGCCATAAATCACCATGGAAGGAGGGCAAGCTAATCACATGCTCAAGACTCTGCAAAGAGTATAACCATAAAGAGGGGATTGATGCGACCTTTGACGGCGGAGTAGTAAACAACAAATCGGAAGGTTGTGTTGTGCAAAGAAAACAGAAGCCTACGGGACTTAAAAGCAGAGAAAGCTGCAGCAGAAAACCACCATAAAGAAAAGAAGGGGTAGCCGAGCTTAGCTCAGTAAGGCAGAGAACAGGTTTCCCTTGTGTGTAGTAACTACGGCACCGTGGGTTTTAACTGGAGAGCAGAATCAACGACTCTCCCCCCCCCCCCCCCCCCAAACACACACAATTTGACAGAAGAATGAGCTATATAGCAGCCCACCAGAACGTTTCCAGACCAGCGGCCACATCCCCTACATAGACAGGTCACGTACTCCTCCCCACCCCAGCAAGGCCCTCTGGGACTTCTGGGACACGGGATTCAGGAGTTCCGCGTGGGATGAGGTTCCCCAACCCCGTTCTAAGAACTCCAAGATCTGAAGACTCTTGGCTCAGACCTGCCTCCATATAGAGCATCCCAGACTCCTCCACTCGCCCATCCATGGCAGAGTACATTGCAGCACTAATGATAAATATACAGAACCGACCAGCAATGCGCCAAAGGGTTTTAAGTGCTTCTGCGGCTCTTTTCTACGGAGCTACGGGCTGCCACTGGATTCTTCCGCACAAGTGTCTATCGGCACGGCATGTGCGAGACTAGAAAGGGCAGCGCAGGGGATTATTCTACAAAAGGATCTGAAGTCTTCGCTATGTTAATAGCCTTTAAAGTGGTATTACAGAACATTGGTGGCACCTAGACCAGCTGCCTCCTGCTCTTCCACTATCTAAGCCCTCTCATTAAACCCTCCATGGTCCTCCCGCCGAGGACGCCTCCTCGCTCAGCGAACCAAGGTGAGGGGTGCGCGCGCTAACTGCCTGCTCAATACAGAGATTTACTGGTTCAGCAACAGGAGAAAGGACACGGGATTCTCCTTTGGTTTCTTGTGCACATTCTCCGCTACAGCTGCCGAACGTAACTTTAGCAAACATCAAGGAGAACAGGAGGCTTTACTGAATTAAAATATTTAGCATACTGGCTAGTCACCGTTCCCTTTGAAACCAATACCCATCTGGGATTTGACTGCATGAAGACTGCTGCAATCTTTCCATACCACGGCCCAAAAAAGTTCAGAAGGGAAGCACATTGTTGTATGGACACTATAAGGACCCATAGGAAAGAGAGGATCAGAGTCCGCATGCATACAAAACCCCTTGATCTCCCAGGACCTAACCTTTGATAGCAGTCGTACTGTTTGGTTCACTACCAATAGCCTTCTGTTGTTGTAGAGACACGCGTTGGCCTTTTCCCCAGCTAAGGTAAACACATACGTTTTCGAAAGCACTGGTCGGTAGGCTCGTGCAATCGGTCTTTGTTTTTTAAAATTACTAGAGCGAACGCAGCCGCGTTCATTTTCATAAATAAAATACAAAAACGACTGGATGGGTAATGAAAACGGACAAAACGGGGAAAAAATACGTCCATTTTTGTTATAAAATAAAAAATAAACTCTGTACGTGCAAAAACATGCTGTGGCTGTTTTGCGTCTGCGCATCCTTTCCCAAAATGGCGCCAGCAGTGTCGACACCATTTTGGAAAAGGGCAGCAGTCCTATTTATTTATTTAATAAACTTTTATTAACAACAACAACAACAACAACAATTATTATTATTGTTATTATTATTAACACATGTATAGTGCCAGCTGTGTACCTGGCGCTTTACAGAACAATAAGATGGAAGCAGTCCCTGCCTACGGCTTACAATCCCACACCACCCTGCCTCCGGTAGCTCCGGGCGGCTATCAATCATATTCAATAAAACATCAATAAAACATTATTAAAAATATCATACAATAATATCCAGTGTGAAAATTTTGCACACAGACTGGCTGTCCTTTTCTGGAACGGCACCAATGCTGGCGGTGCCATTTTGCAACATGGGCCTGGACCATTCTGCGCATGCACATTTTAAAAAACATTTTTAAAATTAAAAAACAAACAGAAAAAACAGTGGGGAAAAATGAAAATGACAATTTTTGTTTACGAACGCCCCCCGCCCCAAAAAACAAATTAGGTTTTGTAAACAAAACCAGCTGAACGTGCCTACTAAACCCCATTCCTGGTCAGTTCTTCATTTTAGCTATCTGATCGCTGATCTGGGTCTTGCCTCCCCCATCCCTTGTCCAGCCTAGATTGTAAGTCCCTGGGGGAGGGACCTTTATCTAATATTGGCAATATACCTGGAAATGATGATTCAAGTGCCAGGTGTATTGCTGGTGTTATAAGAACAACAACAACAGTAATTCTTTGCCAAAACCGAAGTCCAAGTTGGATGATAACCATTCAATGCTGTAGTGTAGTGGTGTATGTTGAGAAATTCCGGAGAAGCACAAGTAAGGGATTAGAGCCCGAACTGTATAGCCATGAATTACAGCGATTTCCATATAAGGCCGATTATGGTAGCAATACAGCTTGAAAGCTGCAGGGGACACAAGACATGTATGAAGGATCTGGGCTGGGGTGGTTTCTAGATTACCTGAATTGCAATAAAACCAGATGTGACAGTGGTCTGCTGCAGGTGACGTCACACCGTGGCCCAGACCTCACCTGCATGTGTGCAGGCACTGCCAGATGTTGGCCTGGAATTGCCCTGGGCTGTGTCGGTGGCTAGCCTGAACTCTGACCTCAGGAAACCCCAGAAGTCAAAACCCAGGCTAAGGACCACCCAACTGAGTCAAAGTGGGGCACAGCAGGCGATTCCGGCTGTTCATCGGGCCTGCCATGGTTGGCCATCATTGGCCGTCACACTTCCTCGAGTGCAGGATCAGCATACGGCGTCTCTCTGGTAAGCCTACACAACGAAAGCAGCGTACGAGTCCTGGAATGTGCACGTCTGGTTGTGAAAGAGGCACCGAGGGCGAACCTCGCTGTGACTTCATTGAAACCGTATCAGAGAGAGCACGTATCACAACAGGGATGCACCAGGAATTCGTTTTGCCCCGTGTTTACCAACACCTGCCCAAGACCATCAAACCCATAATCTGGAATTGGGCTCAAATTTTAAAAACAACAACTATGTCCCTGACCTCTGCATTTTTTTCAGAAATATTAGCCATTTACTGTTTCATTCCTGTCCTGGTAACTGAAGCTTCAAAGCAACAATCGCCTTTTAGAACAGAGCAACGTCTGCCAAAGACAACAAAAGCCTTTCATTATATTCCTTCCTGCTTATTTACAAAGCTTTTTTTTTTTTTTTGCAAATTCAGCTTCCTTCCAAGTTGATAATGAGCCATTTAAAAAAAAAAAAAACCCAACAAAAACACTAACACAAAAGCAACGACATGGTTTATTTTGTCCCAAGACAAATGGCTATCTTTTCGCGATACTGTGTGTCTGGTGTAAAGCTCGAGAACAATGGAAGCAACAATCTTTGGGCCAAACACAGAGGATTGGTCTTGATAATATGTTTAACCAGAAGACAAAGAAAATCACTTTTCCAATTTTGTATAATAGCATTTACAAACACATTCCAGAAGCCATTGTCATTGCTGTTTTCTACACTAAGAGCACATGACTTTTCTTCTAGACACTGATCATATGCCGTTTAAAAGCTTTAAAATCAAAATAAAGAAGTGGTCGTGTCTTACTTTTGACCGAGAAAAGAGAAGACCTTTTTGAGACCGGCGAAGAACCATTGCTGTACAAGATTAACATGTTTTCATGCATTGCAGCCCTGTTAGTCCTTATTTGGCCAAAAGCGTATCTGATTTCCGAGTCAAACTCTAGTCGTGCTGAACAGACTGAAAAGTACAGGCCTCAGGTTTCAGTGATTTCAAGGTGACAGAGATAGGTACAGTCTAGACGCCTTGGATCATATTTACCGATGGCTCAGGGATCAGGAGCTTTGGGGTCAGAAAAAGAGGATAAGAGAAAAGATGGTGCAATTTTGTCCTGATAATTTGTGAAGTGTGTTGAACAAATGCAATTTATCAAGGAGGAAGAGGGGGAAATACAACAGGAAAAGCAATTTTTGGTGGGTTGCCGGGAGCACATCACACTGGTGCCCCGGAGTCTTCATTGGCTAACGATAGCTGCCCAGGCACACGTCAAGGTGCTGATTTTGACCTAGAAAGACCTAAATGGCTTGAGCCCCAAATATTCGAAAAGCCACCTCTTCCCTCATGTCCCACCATGGCCTCTAAGGTCAGCTGGGAGCAGCCTCTTCAGGGTACCACCCACTTGTCAAGTGCATGCAGAGGGAAGTTCTCCGAAGATTCCCCATAATTATGGAACTCCCTCCCCTTCGAGGTTTATCTAAGCCCAAGCCTGCTCATTTTTCAGAAAAAAAGACCTCTCTGTTTGGTCAGACGTTTGGCACGCAGGGATAGGGCACGGAAGTTGTAAGCTAGGGGATTTTATTTGATTTGACTTAGTTTTATTTGTGTATTTTTGATACAAGTAGGGAGTCAGGGGATTTTATCTGGTTTTCTACGTTTATTTTTAAACATGTTTTCTATACTGCAGTTATTTGCGTGGGCGAGTGTGAAATCAGGTGTTGTCATCTTCAGGTCCCAAACTTCTTACAGTCTATTACTGAATTTGTGTGTTTTTCTCTTTTGAATTTGTAAGCCGCCTCGAGTCACTTTTGCAACAGGGGTGGGGTAAAAATAGAAAAAATAAAATAATCAATCACGAAAATTAAGTCGAATTTCTGATGTCAAACTTTTTAAAAACATGGCCGGAGAAATTTGAATGAAGCAAACTCCGGTATATCTGCAAAATGGTTTAAGATGGAGCTCTGACCACAAACACAAGGGCATGGCCCAGAGTCTGTAAAATGGTTTGGCCTCACTTTGCCTGTGACGTAGCAGCCAGGCTCGGAGAAGAAAGCAACTAGGTTTAATCCATGAGTTCTGCCTGGGGAGATCACCACATACTCAAAAAGCTTCTGGAGCTGTGAAGAGAAGCGTCTTGTCTCGGCACTGTTGGGCGCCCAATTGGAAAGGAAGATGCTGTTCTTCCCTCCGCCCGCCAACAAATCTTATCGCCAAACCTACCTTGGAGACAGCCTCTTTGTCCTGTGGGGCGAGCTGGCAACGGGATTCTGGAAGCCGGCGCTGATAATGCCAGCGTAAACCTTGTGCTAATGCTTGTGGCGTCTTGGTTGGGCAACTCCCGCTGAAGAAAATAGAAAGGAACTTGGAAACGGCTGGAGGCAGAGCTTCAAGCCCTCAAGGGCTCTTTCCCAGCTGCTCTGCGCTCCAACTGCAAGCCCCAGTCGCCTCCTTCCTCCCTGGGAAGGAGGCAAACGGTTGTGTGGCCAGCACATGGGGCAATCACCAGGAAGGAGGCTCTGTGTACAGACCGCTCACACAACCTTCTTCCTGGCTGTGCTCCCGAACAGATGGCACACACGCCCACGTGTTGACTTGCATGCCAACCGGAGATATGCATTAGCTTGCGTAGTGATCCCCCCCTGCCCTGCCCTGTCTTTGCAGGATGCCCGCCCACTTGTGGGTGGCTGTAGTGCCATTTATTTTCACCCTATATTATCCCCCCCACCCCCCAAACAGAAAGTGGCTCCCGTGCAGGAAACAGTCAAACAAGGAAGATGCTTGAACAGCTTGAGCAACCAACAGATGAACTACTGGGAAGAGCAAACTAAAACCAACAGAAAGCTGAACTGCTAAAGATCCCTACACAGAACTAGTGCGTAAGCAGACCATACAGACACCAAGTAGAGAGTCAGTAACTGTCCAGAGGTGGAAATTGGGAGTCCCAAGGCACAGTCTCGAGCCCAGAGAGGAGAGCTTGTGCAACTAGCACAACAGAGAAGAGCTTGAACCCAGAAGGCACCTTCCTCCTCCAGTGTCCCCAATACAAGGAAATGCAAGAAAGACACTTCACCAAACTCTTGGCAATTGCACAAACTCATATCTAAAAGTGAGAAGAATGCGAACCTGACTGCAACAAAGTTTTGAGAAAGTGAAGTTGGCATTGGAGGAACTGGCTGGTCCCCTTCTGGATGAAAAACACATGCCTCTGGGTCCATGCTTGACCACAGGGATGGGTGGGTCTGGCAATACCAGTATCATTCAATATTCCAATAAGCCATCTTTAAACATGAAGCATTCATTGACTTCCACATCAGTGGAAACCACTGAACACACAAATTTGGAAATTACCCCTTGCACGTCAACTTCCAGTATCTCAATTTTGTCTTCAAATGCACATGCGAAACACAGTTATTGGACACATATCCCAGGAAGAATGAAATCCACAGTCCGACTTCATTGAGATACCATGCTTCAGCGGCTCATGTCATGGGAATAATTACAATCAGGGGCATGGGAGTACGTCCCCCACCAATTCCCTCCCCCTGCAGTTCTATGTTACGAGACAGGCAGGCCTTATGTGAGACAAAGGGATTCAGCATCCCCCCTGTAGGTTTTAGCCACATGTTATGCCACCGGTTCATGGGAAAGACACTAATATAAGCCACGTCCCCTATGCCACTACGCCATCATCGCTCTCCTCTACCGAACTCCGAGATTCTGAGCATTCGACAGTGTGCAAGGTACACGCTGGTGAAATACTGTAGAGCGGAATCAGCAATAAAACCTATTCACCTCCGTCCACCTAAATGGAACTGGGCTTTTTTTCTCTCACACTACAAAATGGAGGAGCAAACATCTATTTCCTTCTGAGGCTCAGAAATGAAGGGACGTATTTCCCTTAATGGTGGCCAGAGAAACCGATGGAGAGGGGAGAAGGAAGGAACGCGATTTTGGCTTCAGGCAAAAGAGGCAGTACGGCACACAGGCATTGCGTGTACACGTCCTTTCAGACCCCCCAGCCCCACCTGGATCAGGCTACCAGGAAACTTCTCTCATCTCTCTCTGTGTCTGTGCTTCAGAGATTGTTTTTTTGATACCAACGATCTTATGCTCAGAGCAGAGCAGTGAAGGAACACGGGGGTTAGAGACGACATTTCTGGGATCCTAATCCCAATCGATATTAGATCAGTTTTGCAAACTTCACGTTATCTTGGTTGGCGTTCAGCCTCAAAATGCCTAGCTGCTCCTCTATCACGTCTGAGGACTCCACAAAGCTCGAGGGCTCTCGCCCAAGTCCTTCCAAGAAATACAATTACAGCCTCTTACCCTGCGTATTTTCACACCTCCGTTTTTAAGCAAGCTACATCCAAGAAAAATCAAATGACGTTCTGCAAACCAAATACTGGCCTGCGATAATGGCTCCCCTGTTCGCTGAAGAAAGAATACCGAGCTTGCTATATTTCAGGTACCAGACACGTCCTGGATTTAGTGGCATAGGGGTTGTTTTGTCACCACCCCTTTAAACTGGGACAGGGCAGGTGCTTTTGGGAGACGCTGCTTCCGTTCAGACAGGTGGAGCACGGCATCAAGAATTAGCGGGACAATAGCCGATTGGAGGACTCTCGGTACAGTGCCAGATCCAGGGAGGTTAGGGCCCTGTACAAAATGACAGTCCAGAGCTCCTGCTAACATAGGGATATCGGATGGAGCCACACTGTTTGGGGCCTCCGTCAGGTGGGGCCTTGTGGGATTGCACAGTCTGCACATGGGTGGATCAGGCGCTGTTTGGGTACAAGAGGCTAGGCTAGCATGATGGCTAACCTCAGTTTCCTGTAATGGCTAAGTGCACAGTACTTGGATTGGGAGGCAGGGGGGACCCCAGTTCAAGTCTCGCCTTAGCCAGAAACTCACTGGAAGACCTTTAGCCAGTCACAATGCAACTTCTTTGATTTAATTAAACAGTTCCCCTTCAGCAGCATTCAGACAAACAGTATAAACTGAAGTACTGCATCCATTTCTCCTCCTAGTTGAGACAATGATCACTGAACCGAGATCACTACCCTTATACTGGTAAATGTTTGCTTGCGGAGTTACTCCAAAACACAAACCAGGGGAGTGCACACTTCTGATATTTCTGGAGCCCCCTTTTGGTTTAGTTTGCCCTTCGTATGAACGTTTCAGAGAAGAAAGATGCAATTATTTTGAAGTATCCATTCCTTGGAACGTGGGGACATGCATCTAGAACTGAATGCACTCTGACAGCAGCATACTGAGGGGAGAACCAAGTATCTACAGGATTCTGCTAACCAGACCTTTAATAATTTGAACTGACTTGGTTCCCTCGCTCAAGAATGCAAGGTTTCCTTGCTCAAGGTAAGAACCAAGTTTAATCAAACAAAAAACCAATTCCAGCTGAAGGTAAGATGTTCTGTTTCAACTGCGGGGTGTCTGTCTACTCCTGACATCTGGTGGTTTCAACTCCAGTCGAAAAGATGATGTTTTTTACCTACAGGATGTCTACGTGACTTCCACCTGACTCCTGGTGGTTTCAATCAGTCCTGGTCCAGGGGACGTGGTTCCCACTAACCCTAATGGATTGCTTTGCCTGAGGCGAAGGACTTCAAGACTTGACCCGAAAAGACCGGGGGGGGGGGGGGGGGGGGAAATCGCCCGTCTCCCCACTGAACAGTAAGCGTTTGGCTTCACCTCATGAGACATCCTAAACCTTTTTAAAAATGCAAACTGTTCTCTGCGGAGAAACTTTTCAATCAGGGGAAAATTGGAATTGTGTTTTAAAAAAAAAAAAAATCTAAGCTCTCAAGCAGGTTTTTAATTCTTTCTTTTTTGCAACAGTAGCCAAAACCTGAAAGAAAACACTGTGAAAGCTTTGCATTTCCCCCCATCCTCTGAATGTTTCTTCTCGAGTGGCCTGCATTCTCAGGCTCGAACCCTTCGAAATTAATTGGTTCACCCAGCCTCCCTCCCCGCTCCCTTTTCTTCTTCTTTCTTTCGCTTCGACCTAAACTGGGTACGCCTTGGTTGAAGTCCATAATGAACTGGCAGGAGGATAAAGAGAGACCGAGCTGTAGGGGTGGGGGGGGGAGCCCTCCAAGAAGAAAAGAATCTTCTACTTACAACTTGCCCCACCGCGGGGAAGCCATTAAAGACCTACCGAAAGCTCTTAGAGAGAAACCCTGCCCCTCCCGCCGTTATCTCTAGTACCTTTTCAGAGCAGGCCACTCAACAAGACTAATCCCTCCGGCGCTTAATGAACGACAAGCTTTCCTTTCATGAGGACAAAAGTTTTCTTTCCTTTCTCGGGTCTAATCGCGGACAAATGGTCCCTCGCCATGATGTCTGTTAAAATCCCATTCCCTTTCTTTCTCGGTGCCGAGAGCCAGGAGGAATGCGATTGACAAGAAGAGTTCCCTTCCGAAGGAGTTCCTTCTGCACCACTGAAAGGTAAGGGGTCGAAGACATTACAGCTCAAATGGGAAAAATATGTACATCTTCACGAGGCAAGCATCGCTTAGCGGACGTAGCTGCAACTTTCTTACGGTGCATCTGGCTCTCTCCTTTTTGCAACATAACAACTCCGGCAGTTAATAAACGGCACAATAACCCGTGTGCAGGTTGTGTGGTGGGACGGTCACCCACATCATGCGGGTATCAGCACCCAACAGACCGATGTGGGCAAGTGTCCCCCAACACTAACAGCTCACACACTACTATTAATCATTTCCACAGCGCCACTACTAAGTGTAGGCAGCACTTTACTACTACTGCTGCTGCTAATCATTCCACAGCGCCACTACTAGGTGTAGGCAGCACTTTACTACTACTACTGCTGCTGCTAATCATTTCCACGGCGCCACTACTAGGTGTAGGCAGCACTTTACTACTACTGCTGCTAATCATTTCTACAGTGCTACTAGGTGGACGCAGCACTTTACAGTCACAGATTTTGGTGACAATCCCTGCCCAATGGGTTTACAATCTAAGATGGACACCACAAGAGACACACACACACACATTTCCATTTTACAGATGGGGAACTGGGGTTGAGAGACTTGCCCAAGGCCATCCAGTGAGTTCATGGCAAGGGCAGGATTCAAATCCTGGCCTCTCAGGACCAAGCCCAGCACCTTATCCTCCATAATACACTGGCTCTCTATGCTGAGGTTGTGTCTTGCCCAAGGCCACCCAAGTTTATGGCTAGGGTGGGGTTTGAACCCTAGCTTCCCACAGTGGGATAGTCTTCCACAGGACTGTCCCAGTCTGGTCTCCTTCCTCCTTGGCTCTTGAGAAGGGCGCCGAGCCACCTTCCCACCACCCTTTCCAACACTTGAGCGGCAGTGCACTAAATGCCAACCCAGCTGGGCTCTTTCCAAGGCAGGAAGGAGCCCAGAGGGACTGGCGGCCAGTGCACCGAGCCTCTGTGTGCCAGCTGTGGTTCTCTCTCGTCTCTGTCCCAGGGGCCAAACGTTCAGGCCTTAGCTTGCATGGCATCTTCCTCAATCTTGAGGATGACATCGACATCTGGGGGACCCGGACCAGGAATACGTATTCCAGGTCCCACGTCCACCTAATAACCGGCCTGATCGATATTTATTCGTAGGTGGCTATCATGCCATTTAATAACGAACACCCTCTCTCTCTCGTTGGTGAAAATGTTGCAAGGACGAAACTATCACACCTTCTCCAAAGCTTTGCAAGGTTAGCCCATGCCAGCAGATATCGGTTGACTAATTCCAGAATGTCATAGCACACTGGGCCTACTAGGAATCATGATCCTTATAAACCTGAGCCAGCTACAGAAAACAAGAGTGTGAATTTTGGGGGGCATCTGCCTGCGATTGGACAGAGTAGTTGAAACCGGAAAGCCTGATAACCTGTTTATCTAGAAGATGCCAGGATCCAGGCCACAGAAGGTCGCCATAATAGAGATTGCTTGCCCTAGGGAGGAAAACCTGGCAGAGGAGGAAAAGTAAGAAAAAGATCTCTGCATGACAGCTCTTATGCACGGAACTGGAGAGAACACCGGGAGGAAAAGCTGAAGTGATACCATGTGTTGTACGCACCCTGGGAGCCCTACGATTCGCAGTGGCTACCTTCAACGTTTAAACATTTATCGTTCAAGGGCTACATCAGAACCCCTACTTCACAGGACATCATCCGTTTCACATGGTCTGCTTCCATCTGGCCTGCAGATGCCAAGTGAACAGACCAGCAGCATCCTGGCATTGCCATTTCTGATTCAGGAACTGTGGAAATGGAAAATACTGAAAATGTGTTGCAATCCACAGTGGAGAAGGATCCAGAAATTCATGATCTTTAAAGGCAACCGCTTCTCAAGAGCAGCCGTCAGCAAATCTCGTAACCTCCGTCCATGGGGGAGGACAATAAGAATGTAAAGAAGTGCCACAGTGGGTCAAACCAATGGTCCTTCCAATCCAGCATCCAGTTTCAGACGGTGGCTGTTGTCAGTCGCTTCTGAAAAATATCCAACAGGTCATAATGGGGGTGATCCATTCCCCAACCGACTTGGCTAGTAGCCGTTAATGGACCTATCCTCCAAGAACTTATCCAGTTCTTTTTAAAACCAGCTATGGTACCAGCCTAGACCACATTATTTGGCAGCAAGTTCCACAAGTTAACTGTGTGCCGAGTTCTCTCTTTGGTTTTAAATCTGCTGCCAGTTGGTTTCATGGAGTGTCCTCTTGTTCTAGTACATCTACCACCCAGACATCACAAAATGCCCAAACTGGCTCAGAGAAATACACTGCATGGAGGCAACTTGCCATGGCCATGAGCTCCAAAAACTTCCACCGGTTGTGGGGTTTCAGAACTACCATGCTTTGTTTTCTGTGAAAAAACTGCCACCATCCAGAGCCCTCAACACGATGAAGTTCTACCCATCTGCTGGCCCCTCTTTAGGACACAGTCCTTGAGGAACGTTTTGTCCCAGGTTCTGGGTTTTGAGCCCAGTCAACTAGTTCCAGGACAGCCTATTTCCTGAAGCTGCTTAAGACTCATTGTCCTTCCTAAGACCAAAAGACTAAGCCCAGTTAACTCTTCCCTGATCCTTCCCAACTTTTCTTGGAGACAGCTCCTTTCCTAAGCTCTAGCCTCTTCCTGCCCAGGATTTTATTAGCCACGGGCCACTCAACTACGTCCCAAAAGGCTTTGGGTTCAACTCCTGCTTGGTCTCGCACTATACGGCAACCTCCAGTCCACCTAGCTGTGACTCAGTACTTGGTTGGGGAAGCCAACAGCTAAGTATTTATATAGTGCCAGCAATGTACCTGGCGCTTTACAGTCCCAGCCCGAGAGCTTACAATCTACTTCTAATAGCTCACTCACTCAGGGACCTAGAGGAGTCCCTTGCAAATGCACTTTTGACATCAGAGCTCAGCTTTTGAGCTTATTCCCGTTCTGACAATCTGCCCAATCTGGGGAATGCTGGGTCAGAATTTTATCTGGCGTCGATAAGCGATGTTGGAACTGGTTTGCTTAAGAGGGTCTGAGGCTCTGTCCTTGCATTCTCCAAGCCCATTTCCCTGTCGTTACTCAGGATGCAAACACTACCAGGCAAACCAAGCAACCAGAAAGCCAAAGGAATTCTGGTTATTTCCTGCAAGCAGATTAAGCAGTGAAGGCGACACCTGAGCCCTTTGTGTGGGTACGCTTGTAATTATACTCATTTTTCCTGCACAAGTAATGCGCTCCTAGAAACTGGACACCTTCCACTAGTAGGACAAAAACAAGACAAGAGGAGAGCGCCGATTCCTCTGTTGCAACCAGAGAGGAAAGAGCGCTCTGCGAATGCGAGGCATTAGCAAAGGCACTTGGAGGCCAGACCCCGGGCCCCTCGCTTAGAGGGGCTGTTAAACCAGCCGTGAATGAGAAGCGGAGAAGCAGATGGCAGCGTGGCCTATATCCGATTGCTAACAACTAGCTTCCTGGGATGTTTCTCGTAGTAAGGATCCTAATAAGTAAAAGGGAATCAGAAGTCCATTCACAGGGCAGGGAGGAGAAATCTGAATGGAAGGGGGGGTGGGAGAAAAGGAGGGTTGAGGCTCACACGTCCCTGAAATCTCGGTGTGAACCAAAGTTCCATATCCAGCTTGCCCACCCACAAGCTAGCTCTGGTTTAGCTCAACCACTGTGCCCACACTCATTTTGATTTCAAGTGTGGCCTATTTTGATTTAGTTTAAACCAAGTCCTTGTTAACCTAAACCAGGAGTTCTCAAAGTGGGAGGGGGCGCCACGTGATCTGCAGGGGGGCACAGAGACAGCCCCCAAACCCTGCCCCTCAGTTGCTGGCCACTCCACCCTCCCTGCCCATGTTCTACTAATGTTATGCTAATTACAGTGGAGAGGCCCAGTCCTTTTTTCATAGCTTTGGGGGCTGGGGGACTCACTATTACGAAGTTTGAGAACCTCGACCTAAACCAAACCAGAATAAGCCAGGTTTAAATGAAGGCAAAGGTTTTCACGCAAGCCTTTTGTACCAGCTTAGCAACACAGGTTTAAAAACCTGTTTCACTTTATGGTGGTGACGCAGGGACTTTGAGATGGGTTTTTCCATACCCCGAGGTTAACACCCTGCCCATTAGACCATCTCTCTGACCCCCACAAGTCTTTGTAGCAAGGAGGCTGATTGAAAGCCAAGAGCGCGCCGAGTACACGTAGCTTCTTATGTTTTCTGATTACCAACGTGGTGCAAAAAAAATAATAATCAGTGCTCTCATTGGATAAAACATGACTGTGTCACTGCAGCAACCCAACCCAGGAAGTCAACCCCTGCACTCTGCCCAGTGCCCTATGCCCTGCCGTGATGGACAGTCATGGCAGCCAGCCCCGATCTGTGGCAGGCCCCGATGCGGGGCGTGTCTGCCAGTGGCAACAGACACAATAGCCCACTGTGGCTTGATTGGGCAAACCAAGGGACAGGTGTCCAAGGGTAACTTCCCTTTACTCTGGGTTACTGTGAAAGGACACAAGAATTTTGCTTATCCTAGGATAATCTGCCGGAGTGTGAACAAAGAGCCAATTCCATGTTCATAGGTGTTATTGGCAAGGGACAGTGCCACCTAGTGTCTAAGACGTTGGACTTGGACCCGGAAAACCAGTGTGTCCAAATCCCGTCTTCGCCATGAACTGAGTGGCCTTCGACAAGTGTCTCTCAGCCTCAGTTCCTCATCTGTAAAATGGGAACAACTTTCTCACAGATTTGTTGAGAGGTGGGCAGGGGATGATTCGATAAGGATTGTAACCCATTTTGGATGCTGAAATTGCTATAAAATTGAGGAATAATAATTTTTGGATAGCCATCCAAATGCATATTTGCGAACATAACACAACATTGGCTTATAGTTTTTCCAGGTCAGACACTCTTGGTTTTTGAACATTTTGGTTATTCAAATAACTAAAGGAATATCAAAATCCAAAATGATCAAAGTAACTATCACCCCGCGCAACCCCTCCCCCCAATTGCCAAAATGATTAAACAAACAGGAAACAGCTAATTCTTTCTATTTACTTCATTGAAACAATTCAAAGCAGATGAATTTGTTAGTTAAGGAAGCTTCTCCTCTTGGAGGTTGATGAGATTTGCCTGCTCATCTTCTGGAGGCATCATAAGACCTTTTTGTTTGGCCAGACGTAGGTTTGCGGTATTGTGCGTCAGGGGACTTTATTGGTTTTATTTGGGTATTTTAAAATTTGGGTTTATTTTGTGTATTTCTGTATAGTTTTACATGTCGTAACCTGCTCTGAACCTTAAGGGAACGTGTGGGATAAAAGCAAAATCAATCAATCAATAAGAGGAGCTCTGCGAGATTACCAAGCTTGGACACGCTCGCCAAGGGAAGTTGGTCCAATCGTCATCTCAACTACTTTGGCCATGATCCGCCAACCACTTACTCTAGAGTAAGCCTTGCACGCGTCAATGGGGCTACCCAGGATTAAATGGTCTAGGGCACATGGCATAAATCTCTTGTCTCTCTCCTACTCTGAACCAACACGGCAATCACACTTTAAAACAGGAGTGGGGAATGTCCGGTCCAGGGGCCAAACGTGGCCCACAGGTATTTGGCCCCTTTCCAGTTCCTGAATCTGGTCCCTGGATCTGGTTCCTAACCCCAACTCCTGAAAAACTAAGCTCAGGGTAAGGGAACAGAGAGGAGGGTATGCACGGAAAAACAAAGGACAGATCCATGGTGTAGATCTGGAGCCTCCTCTTCCTGAGTGCACCCCTTATGCACCTGCATCCCCAACTCCTTTGTGGCCGTCAGAGCTTGTACTCATTTTTAAAAAGTGGCCCAGGGAGGGGAAATGTTCCACAGCCCTGATCTAGACAGAGCTCCACTAAAAACAAAACACCAAAAACCGGCTGCCATTCTGAAGGCCTCGTCATTACTCCACTCCTGCAGAGCCTACTTATTAACTCTTCTTTAAACACCTGCCTCCATGGCCTTCAGTGGTCATTGGCATAATGATGTATTAGCATTTCGCCATTAAAGAGCAATAAGGTGCCGTTAAAACGCCAATAAAAGAGCATTTTATGGCAAGGATTGTCCTCCTTGCTAAGGCAATAAATAAAGCCACTGGTTTCTTGCTGTTTGTGTATCTTAGGATCCCATTAGAGATGGTGTGAATCTGATACAAGTACAGGAAACCCCAATCCCCCATTGTGCGGAGAGGGGCGTTTTGCTATCTGGCAAGGCGAGAAAGAATGGATCAGTAGGGGCTGAAAGTTGACCAGAAAATTCTTGCCCCTTTTCAGTGTCATCATCGTGTTAAGTAGCTTCCCCCTAGTCTCCCCTCCCTGCTCACCGCTAACGACCTCTCGCTGCATTGCTAAGGGTAAGATAGCCAACAACCAGCCGGCGAAGGGGACGACAGCAATGAGGAAGGAAACAACCTTGCTTGAAAAAAACTCTTTTGAAACTTATTTTATCATGTTCTCATAACGTTTTCCAGACTTGAGGGTGGCTCCTCTGTTGACCCCAGAGTATGAGGTAGACAACGTGGTTATGGGAATTCTCCTTTTTAGCAGCACTTGGTGAGCCTGGGCAAGCTTTGGGGCTTCAGAGAATTCTTTTTTTGAGCTAGTAATAACTCTTGATTTGCAAGAGTTGAGGGACTGGTCCGTAATGGCCACAAGCATCCAGCCATTGACTCATCAGAGCTGCCCTACTGGGCCAGAGCGATGGTCCATCAAGTCCAGCATCCTGTCTCCAATGGCAGCCAGAGCCAGATGCTTAAGGGAATCATTTACAAACAGCTCATTCCTTGTCATCAACTCCCAGTGTCTGGCAATCACAGGAGTCATCCTTCAACCATCTTTGCCAATTGTCATTGACAGATCTCTCCTCTGAGAACTGACCTAATCCTTTTTCCTACTCAGTTATACGCCTACCCTTTATAACTTCCCATGACAGCGAGTTCCACAGGCTAATAAATAAAAAGGCTCCTTCTGTTTGTTCATCTCTTCTCCAGGTAATGGCTGGGAAAACCTGGCATTTTATGAATCATGGCGATTTAGAAGTTAGTACACAAGTTCCTTGGGTTCGACAGGAGTTGGGAGAAAAGGTCCAGATCCTCAATTCACACCATGGATCCATCCCCCGATCGCTGAGTGCATGCCTTCCTCTCTTCTCCCCGAGCTCACTCTTTCAGGACTGGATCCATGGATTAGATTTAGAAATTGGAAAGGGGCCAAACAGCAAACCACCACAGCTGGATTTGGCCCCTGGGCTGAAGGTTCTCCACTCCTAGTTTAACGGTTCAAATCCAGTCTTCAGTCCTCAATGAAAAGTATACTGGTTCTGGAGAGGGGAATGCTGCCAAGTCCCAGACCCAGGACACTTTTTAATTTAGGGCAGGATTTGAACCATCAAGCTGCAGTAGTATGCAGGATGAAAAGCAAAAGGTGTTAAGCGCCAATTAACAGACCCATTACACTTATAACAAGGTTTTCAGCTCAGCAGCTTCCAGAATCTGCAAATTGGAATATGAAGATGGAGTTACTGCATGCAAGAATGTAGTCCTATTTAATTGGCCAAGGATGGGATAGGAATAAAACTAAAATTATGGTAGCCGACTTGACGACGTCGGGTAATAATTGGTATCTAATTAGTGCCTGACAGGGGTGGGAATTTCAGTTTCACACAGAACTGAAAATGTCCTGAAAATGGCCGTTTCGGTTTTAAAGCCATAAACCGAAATTGGTTTATTTTTGGTTCCAGCTTTTGGGGGTTTTTGCACTGATTTTTTTCCTGGTTTGTTCTCATTGACTTCAATGAGAGAAAATCCAATGAAGTCAATGAGGAAAATAAACACAGCAAATGCACAAAAACTGGGGGGGAAAAACCACCCCGAAACCAAAACGAGATCCGAAAATCCTCATGAAAAACTGAAACCGAAAAAAACCCACCTGAAACTGAGATTCTACCCAGAATCTCAGCCCTAGTGCCCGACAGGCTGATTTACCCTTTTTTGTCTTGTTCCGATGCCTGGTACTGATTCTCTGACTTCCCACCCTGATTCCTGGTAACTCGATAATACTAATATCCAGTATTTGCAGATAATCGGGTACCCGACTGGGTATTTGGGTACCGATCGGACACTGATATGCTGCTCAAAATTGTGGGTGTTACCCAAAGGTTGCAAACGTGCTACCTGATTCAGCCCTAAGTAGGGGCTCAGGGAGGACACATTTTTGCTTTAATAGGCAATTCCAGTTAAGCAAGTTCAACTTACGTGGATTCACTTGAAGGCAGAAATGCAGCTCGCCACCTGTCCAGAGCAAGGGAAGGTGGAACCGCCCGGCGGCCTTTAATGACGGAGCAGACGTTGTAAGGAAGGCCGTAGAACATTTGTAAACTAAAACCGTATTGACAAAGGCTTTTGTTTTTCACATCAAAAGAACTTAGTAGCTTTGTTTCTTTCACAATAAAAAGACAAACAAATTGCTGCTCAGGAAACCCAAATTAAATATTTGTCCTCTTTGCTGACAAGAAAGGGTGAGGTTTCTCTCACCTGCTGCACAGGCAATGTCTATTCCTTGTGTAACCTTATCCTCCGCCACCATCAAAGCATTGTGGGTAAACCCGAGTCACTACCCTTCCTTGCATGGCTTTAGAAGACTGTCCTCCCTGCACCCCACCCTCTGCTGCTGAGAGGGATTTCAATTCAAATCCCTCTTTTCAATGCCCCACCCAGCTAACAAGATGACAAAGAAAAGGGATTGTTGAAGCACAAAACCACAACTGTTTGATCACAGTGGTGTTATTGTGTATAAGTACGGTAGATTCTGCCGATATTTATACAAGAAATACTTAATCTTGGGCCTACTTTAAAAAAAAACCAAAACATTATCCTGTTAGAGAGGATGGTTCATTTAAAGCAACTGAGATGAGAACTCCAAGTCCTTCCAGAAACACACAGGAAGTACAAAAAAATCCTCTACTGCCCAAACACCAGCCCGAAACCTTAGGAAAACTCGGGTGCAAAGTAGCTTGGGCCAAACCTCTCCAAATATTTAGGCGACAGATGATCAGTTATGCATCAATTAAAGCCCTCTACCCCAGACTTGTACTTTCATTCTTCACTGAAGAGCCAAACTTTGTACCTTAGGACCAGTGGGTGGCCAAACCTTGATGGTCCAGGTCATGATTTGTACCATGGATCTGCCCCCTATCCGTGTCCATGTCCTCATCTCTGCTCCCTTACCCTGAGCTCACTTTTTCAATGATTGGACATAGGAACGGGATCCAAAAGCCACATCCAAAAACTGGAAAAAAAGGAGCCACATAACGTGCCACTGGCCGCAATTCCGTGTGGGATCCGCACGGCACAATGTAATCTCTATGGAGATACAGGCACGTGTGCGCGAAATGCATGCAGCGTGCACAGAGCGTGAGATCGGCCCCCGCTGGTTGAATTTGGCCCTGAGGCCAGAGTTTCCCCCACTCCTGCCATATCCGATATCTGAAAGACCACCCCCTCCTGTTCCAATGCTCCATCACAGGCCCCGCAATCAGCTGGGACCGCCCTCTTGTGGGTACCGTCCGCCTGTTACGTTCATATGGCAATGGTACACACAGAGAGATGTTTTCGGTGGGCAGCCCCCCCGGAGACCCAGACATTGAGGCCAATCCCAATCCCCACAAATCCTGCCTGCAGCTACGTGAAAACCGCGCGGATGGACCCCTATTGCGGGCACGTCGTGGCCCGTGGAAACTTTGCGCACGCACGCGGGATCCGCAGGGCTTGGGATTGAGCCTGTTGTCCAGAGGCATTGCAAGAATTTTTCTGTTGGCAGGTGGGGATCGGGAGTTACGGGGCAGGACTTTTGCAGGGTATGGTTTTGTTTTGTCTTTTAAATGTATCACTATTTATTTATTTATTCAAATTTCTACCCCACTCTTCCCAACGGCTCAGGGTGGCTTACATTCTTGAAGCGCAAAATATGTTAAATTACATTATAATCCCTTTACCAATCCTACACTCATGCCTCAACCCACCCACCCCAACTCCTATCCCCGCTTGCCGAAAAGAAAGGTTTTACACGGCCTCCGAATATGCCCAGGCTCTGGGGGAAGGGAAGCAACTAAGAACGCCTCCCCGCGGGCTCATGTCATACGGACAAGACTGGCAGATGGTACCAGCAAGAGCGCGCTCCCAGCCGACCATAGGGGGCACGGTGGAGCATGGTAGGAAAGGCAGTCTCTCAGATACATGGGGCCTGGGCCATTTAGGGCTTAAAAGGGCAGAGCAGGGAAATGCAACGAGGTTGTGGGCCAGATCTGACCTCCAGATTGGCCCCTCTCCCCCAGTCTACTCATAGCTGCTCAGCAACAGAGGAAAGAAATTCACAGCAACAGCAAAATAGTCATGCGTCTGTAGCAAAGGATTAGCAAAGCACCACCTAGGCTCTGTGATGGGGTAATAAATTAATAAATGTGCCATGGTGCTACCGTCTTGCTGCACAAGTGAGAACAACAAATGCAATCACTGGAGTGGGGGGGTTTGCTTTGAAATCACACGCAATGCCCGGTTGGGTGACATCTGCCCACTCCAAGACCGTCTCCCCCCTCCCGCCAACGTTAATACACACCCAGGCATGAAATCCAATCTCGCACGAGTGCTCTCGAAACCTGCTTTTTGTGTCTGCGACGTGTCCAACTCTGCTTTTATTTTCTGGCTCCTTGAGCAAGTGGTAGCAAGTCCAAATAATAAGTGGCAAACGGAGACGGCGCGGGGAACGTGCACCTGGGGCACAGCACGGAACTCATTAAAGCCAACATATGCTCTCTTTCCTAGTCTTCCCAGATCCCAGTTTCTTCCCCCTTTTAATGTGCAAATGGCTAGTGTGCCTGCCCGCTGGCAATTTGAGGCATAGAAAATATTGACTGTGCCGAGGTTTAACTACTGGACCATGACTCCCTAGTGAACACCCCATTTCACTTACGGCCACCTTCATGAAGCTGTAAGCACACCGTACCGGCTTATTTATTAAGAGAGGATTAGGGCCGGATATTTTTTGCTGCACCGAAGCCGTGCATGCATTCCGACACAGTGCGTCTGGCCTGGATTAGGTGTTAAGTTTGAGTCCGGAAAGCTAATTCTTTCTCCACAATGCCATTTCTGGACTTATCATCCCCTATCTGATGTATGAATTCTGGAGACTGACAACGGGTCTCATCCAGTAGGGCAATTCCTATATTTCCAATGCAGCCTTTTTATACGACTTGCAATCACCCTGGGATGGAAAGAGTACTAACCACAAGAATCTTTGTATAGCCCAACCCATCTGTTAACCTCTACAAAAATAGAAATGGCAAATAACTTGCGGTCAATGGGGGTGCTAGTGAACTTGACCTTCTCAATGATATTGGGGCTGATCCCGTGCAACTGCACGGTTTTCATGAATGTTGCGGACCCCGTACCATGAATGCGCCTGGTTTGCACATGCGTGTGGCACACACCAGTCCACAGGGCATCGGATTGATCCCGCTGAAGAATTCAACAGGCAATCACAAAAGAAGAGCACCTTCGCTTTTAGCTCTGTCACGCCACATTTTGGCTCTCTCTTACTGCACTGAAGGATGCAAGACAACCAGAGAGATCAACTGCAAAACATTTGAGGCAACCTAGAGAAAGAGAAGCTATCTTGCCTAGAGCAGAGGGCGGGAAAACCTTTTCCCTCCCAGGTGCCCCTTGGAAAATAAGTACAAGTTCCAAGGGCTGCATAAAGTTTCAGGCAAGGAGGCTTTGTTGAGCAAGGGGAGGGTCCAGGTCATGGATCTGTGCTAGGGCTCCACCCAATAGTAAAAGTTTTATTCACAAGTATTTGAGTTTCCAAGGCCCAGCTCCGAGTTTTTGGCCTCGGTATTTGGTAAAGTAAAACGGAGTACCCATATATAAGGGCAGGAAAAGTCCTGTATGTTGCTCATTCGAGGACTTTCAGAGTAGCAGGCCAATTCCTCGGTAAAACCAAGTTGAATACCGAGATACTTGGCAAAAAACAAGTAATTTCAAATACTGAATTTCAGCACTAAACTGTGCCAAGGACCTGTCCCCTCTCCTTGGTGCATGCCCTCATCTCTGACCTCAGTCTTTCAATGCTTGGGGGCAGGAACTGGATCCAGGGGCCAGAGATCAGTACTAGAAAGAGGCCACATAAAAACTAGCCACAAGCCCAATTTGGCCCCCGGGCCTGAGGTTCCCCCACCCCTGGCCCAGATAATATATTTAACTATCAGAAACTCGTAGAAACTAGAGCTGGAAGAGGCCTAGCACATTATGTCATGTTGCCTTCCTGGCACTGGTCACCTTCACAATAAGCAGGGACGTTTCTCGAATGCTTCTTTCAATGAGCTACCATTGCTTCCTACACTTGCTAAGAGATCACAGGGCTAAAAAGGGCTTGTTTAAAAGATGTCATACATGTGGTTGTATCTATCTATCTAAGCATCATTAGGATCCAGGAAAATCAAAATTTACGTTAAGGTTCAAAATAGGCAAACTGTTTTCTAGGCCGCCATAAGGTTGGCTGCCAGCTGCACGAATCCCCTGTTATAAGCACCCACTTGGTAACATTTGCCTTGTGCCAACACACAAGGGCCCGGATTCCAAGAGCCACCTTGCATGGAGGGAGTAGGTTATTAGATTACAGCCTGAAGAGTTTCTTCGCTTGAGCACCTGCTCCCGGCCCTTGACTTTCAACGCCGCACTTGCTGTTCTCCACACCAACCAATTTCCAGCTATTATTCCCCTCTTGTAAAGGAAAGCTCACCGTTGAAATGTCAACCTTGATCTGAATCACCACCATCTTTCCGATAAGAGCTCTTCACCCCACCCAAGTCTTGCCCTCCTCAATCTTCTAGTGACATATTTCAGTGTATACCATGATCTTAATGGCCCAGCACTCAAGACAGTTGAGATGCTGGTTAGACAGAGAACCAGTACAGTTGATTAGTCAGAGTCACAAGGCTGGAAGGGACACCAAGCGTCATCTAGTCGGCCACCTGCGACACAGCAGGACCTGCCAAACCCCAATCATCTGCACAGAGAAATCCCACCAATAGCTACAAGTAGAGACTGGGACCAACCAGAGCGCACCGATGCCTGAAATAAGAAGGAACAATTTTAGAAAAAGAGGATCCAGATGACCCAAACAGGCGAGCCGCACCCATGTTACAGGGGAAGGTGAAAAACCCTCAGAGTCAACTTCCAATCTTCCCAGAGGGAAAATTCCTTCCTGACCCCAAATCTGGCAATCAGTTAGTCCATGAGCACGCACGCAGGCTCAGCCAGTAAGGCACCTGATATACTGGCAAGTCAATGGATCTTAGAACCCAAGAGATGGAATTAATTTGGGGTGAGGAGGCGTTTCTGTCCCGAGAGCCACTTTGAAAATTAGTACAAATTCCAAGGGTCATATGCAAGTTTGGGGTGGAGGTGCTTAAGGGGTGCATTCAAGAAAAGATCATGGATTTGTACCCTATCCTTGCGTGCATGGCTTAATCTTTTATCTCTTCTCCTTAGCTCAGTTTTTCAGTGGTTGGAGGTAGAAACGGGATCCAAGGGCATGTACAAAACGCAACTGCCCCTTCCCCGCTCAGTCTCTATTCTGATCGGACTGAACAAATGGCCCGGTTCCTCGGAATTGAAACAATGCGGAAATTTCAGCTTCAGCCCCTCTTCAAGGCTTGGTTGTCAGCAAGGGATACCGAGAGGCTCTCGCTTCCCTGGAACAAATTCATCCCTGATGAGAGTGAAATTCTGTGCAGTCACCATCCTAACTGCCTCACCTGGAGACACCAGAACCAGATTCACAGACGTGGAGAATCCTATTACTGCTAAAGTGGGGTAATCCGTCATGATGGACAGCTGCCCCTGCAATAACGGAGAAGCCCTTACAATTCACACACGCTTGCCCCCAAGTGGGATTAACCTCACTGCCAACGCCGACAAATCAGAAGCGGTGCAGAGACGCCGCGTCTTTTTCTTCCTCTGCTGCTGCAGCACCTCGACACCCCACCCACCCACCCCCGTCAACAGCCGCGACGGTTGCACGCTTCAGAGACAGTCGCAAAAGGGAAAACATCCCCATAAAGAAGATGCAGGACTCCAAGGAATTGTTGCCGCACACTGAGCGTGCCAGCAAAATGCTATTCGCAGCCTCTTCTCCGCACCACCCGACATTCCCATTTCCTTTGTCCAAAACAGTTGTTTTCTCCTGGGATCGCCTCAGTCAGACGGGGCTGTGCGAACTCGCGGCTTTGCACAGTAAAACCCAAAGATCGATTTATGACCTGAACGTAATCATTCCACCAGCTTCCTGTTGCCTTGTGCATTCAGTTCAAGCACCTAATTCTCCCTCTTAATGCTTGGCACAAGTCAACTCTTCCTTCTCTCTCCCTCTTCTTACTGCCGCGCCGGCCCATCCCCCAACCCTTTCGTTCAGGGTTCTCTTTTCCCCTGGAACTAAGCTAAATGACTTCTCCACTTTGTGACTCTCTCTCTGTTCCCCTTTCCCTTGTCTCCCTAAATGAACTGTAACTAAGCTTAGCCCAGGCAGCTAGGGTTTCTCAACTTTGTGACTGAATCCTGGCTTCTCCTCATGTTTCCCCCGCTCCCTTCTCTCTCCTAACTAAGCTAAGCATGCGAACCTGCAGTTTCGCAACTTCACAGGGCGTTAACGGACGTGACGCTGGCCCGCTTACGGCCAACTGGGCCAGCGTCATGTCTGTGTGTTTGTTCCAGACCCGCTAGATGTAGAACGGTGGTGGCTGGGCCCGGATCAAAACGGGCCCATAGGCTGGGCCCAGAATCCACCCAGCTGGGCCAAAGCCTGCAGAACGGGCAGAAATGTTTGTTCCCAGCCCCGGCTCTGTTTGGCGTGCGGTGGTTGCCACGGTGGCTGCCTGTCATGGGCGGGGGGGGGGAAGACTATGCTGGGAGCGTGATGACATGGCCAGGTGGCTGCATGTTGCTCCCTGTTCCTCCTCTCCCGGCAAGGGGGAGGCTAGAGCTTACCCGGCACGGGAAAGCCCTCCCCACGGGATAGACATCTCACAGATAATTTGTTAACATCCATGCTATATCCTTGTCTCTTCCCTATTTTCCCCTTGTCTCCCCTAAATTAATTAACAAAGCTAAAAAAAAATGCACCTGCGAGTTCTCAACTTCATGAACTTTGCCTCTCTCTCTCTCCCCATTCTTCTCTCCGTGTAAGAGACGTTACATTCATTACATTACATGCAGACACCTATATAGTTACTAAGAATATATTAAATGCCATACTGCAGGGGTGGCCAAGAGATAAAGCAGGATCTGCTGCTCTCCAGAGTGGATCAGCCTCTCAAAGATCACCTCTCCAGAGGAGAGCAGCACCAGCACCCCAAGCAGTGTCTTCAGAGAGGAAACAGCCCAAGAGGCGTTCCTCTAGGGCAGCATGGAAGGCTCCTCTCCAGTCCGAAGAGCAGTTGCCGAGGTGCCCTAGAGTCGATGACCAGTAGGAGGGTCCCAGCGTGGAGCGACGAAAGCGACACTCATTGCCCGAGGTTGCCATCTAGATCATGGACACCCTACGTCTGGCCACCCGTGTCATACTGGGTCAGACCAATGGTCCATCCAGCCCAGCATTCTGTCTCCAACAGGGGACACCATCGGTCGCTTCAGGGAAGAATCTAGCAGGTCATTAATGGAGTGATGCTATTTACTCCCAACTCCTGACAGTCAGAGGTTACAATGACCGACCTACTCGACAAATAGTCGTTTACGGACCTATCCCCTAATTCATTCCCTACCACCCTCTGTCTAAAGGGATAAATTCTGGGACAGCCTACATCACACCTCAACTACAGTGACACTTCTCTCTCAATTGACTCAAACAGCAATGTCTTGTCTTTACACTGTGACTGAGGGGTAAGCTACTGTGTAGCATAGACAGCATAGTAGCTTACCTCTAGCTGCAAGCATCACGCTTGAACGTGGCACGGAGAAAAGAACCAAAATGTCCCTAGCTTTCCGGATCTAGCAGGGGAAGTTTCCCCTGCCGTCTATTTGTCTGCCACCTCCTTTGTTCTGTTCCTTTCTTCCTTCCCACAATGCCCTTCTCCTCTGTTATGCAGCCCGGTTATGGGGTCTTCCCTGGGGGAGAGATGGAGGAGTAGGGGTGGGGTCATTTGAGAGTATCTATTGTCTTCCATTTGCATTTTATTAATACGTTGTAAGCCACCCAGAACCACATGGATTAGTTGGGACAACTGTACAGCATCAGGTACGTTGCTGATGCTATATGGATGATGATAATATAAAACTAAAGATAATATTTATTTATTTTTTATTTATTTAACTTAGATCCTGCCCTTCTCCTAAGGCTCAGAGCGAGCAAGGACATTAAAATGACATGAAACCAGTACTGCATAAAAAACCCACAGAAAACTCCAGCCAAACACTTATCCCCTCCTTCCAAACACTTGGCCAAACAGCAACACGTTAGGTTGGCTCTGTAAAATGCTCAGGTTTGGATCCTGATGAATCTCCAGTGGACAGGAGTTCCACAACCCTGGAGCAACAACAAAGAACACCAACAACAACTGATAAAGTCCCAGTACGATCTCTGGAAATTGCTTTGAAAACTTACAATGGGGGATTGGGAGGTAGGGGGCCCCTGGCTATTAAGATGTACTGGGCCCTGAAAATTTCTCTCAACGGGGCTGGAGGAGCTGACGGATGAGGTTATCGGTTTTGAACAAACAACCTGGGGCCTCTTCTGAAGCCCACGAGAGTGGATGGGAAAACTCTTGCTGGCTTCAATAAGCTTTGGATCGCGCCCTACGGCAAGTCTACAAGAGCATCCCCCATGGAGAACGGTAATACCAGAAATAAGTTTCAATGCACTGTACAACTCTCAGCCCAGCCCTGCTTCCCATTCCCACCTGCTTCCACATGTCATGGCTCTCCATCGCCCCTTGCCCCAGGAGGATGTTTACATCAGAGCACTCTTGACACAGGTCAGAGGTCAAGGGAGGCGAGTAAATCACAAGTCTAAACAGCCTATGGCGAGAGCAGAGCAGGAGGAGGGGAAAGACTCCCGGTAATGAGAGCTATGCTCTCTCTCTCTCTCTCGCCAACGACCAACAAATGAGAATGTTTACCTTCCCCCAAATGCATTCTCTCCCTGCCGAAAAGCTTATTTAGACTCTCTTTGTCTAATCTCCTTTCTGAGCTGTCACGGTGGATAGCGAGGTCCCCATTTACTCCAGGAGAGCTTGAACACAAAGCTTAATAAACAACCCCTGATGGAACAGAGGAAGCTGGTGGGTTGGTCCCCCATTTGCAATACACGTGGTACAGGAAATACCAGTCCAGCGCCCAGTCTGAGATAGAAGAATTTTGAATTTTTAAACTCAAGGGGAATGAAGGCATCAAACCTGCTTAAATATGGCCATAAACAACACAGCTATGGAAGAAGGAAAGGTATTTCCTATCAAAATAGCATACAGCAGAGTTGGGAAACTTCTGACCCGTGAACCACTTCCAGCCTGTTGTACCCCACTCCTCTTTGGCCTCTGGGAGCCCAAGTTACACTGTATTGGGCGTGACATCCATAGTCTGACGGCCTACAGGACCTCGGGTTAGACCTGTTTCCGTTAGCGCTGTTTCCGTCTGAAGCAGGACATTCATCAATGTACGCACGACGTGGAAATTTACTGGCTTTTCTGCCCATTTTCATTGTTTCCCATTGTTTTTTTGCAAGTTGAACAGGGTTGTCATGGGCCAGTCCCATGCACACACCCGGGGACTGTGGAGATGAATATTTGCCAGCTAAGCACCGGGAACGTCCTGGAAATTGCCATAAAAGAGCTGTAAAGCTGCTGTAAAACTGTAGTAAAATTCCCAGAAAGGGATGAAAAAGTTGGTTGGGGGGCACACGGAGAGGGAAGAGATTCTCCCCCATGCGGGTCTGCAGAAGCAGCCAATGTAACACAGTTTCCTCAACCAGCCAGCCCCAAATTCCCTTCCTGTACTCTAGTGCAGGGGCGGCTCCCTCTTTATGTTTCTCCATTCCTGCCCAGGGGATCACTCTTATGTTGTACTGTCATATGAGCTGCTGCAGCAAGAAATAAGGGGGGTGGGCGGGGGGGATAATGCCCACCTGAGCTCTGAACCTTGCACATTATAAGACACTGGTGAAAAGTCACCATAGAGGTTTGCAACACCCCTCCCCCCCCTTTTTTTGGATCAAGGTACATTTCTGAAAGGAACAGCGATTTGGACTCAAACGGGACACATCTTGAAAGCTGAGCTCATGCTAGAGAAAAGAAACGGTCAGGCAAGCCTGGGAAATACGTTCCCTTAGCAGAGACGCGGGTTAAAATTTCTTGTCCAGTGAGCTAGGCTCAAAAGACTTTCCATCAGGGCCGAGGTTAGAAATGAGCAAGATGAATGATTTGCAGCTATCCTGCACATCGAGCACAGCCGTGAGCAGCTCTTGACGGACCTCAGCCTCAGATATTCAGAGAGAGAGAGAAAAAAAGTATGTCAAAGGTACTGGGATGGAAAAACGATATATGAAACTCTTGACTTCCCCTTGCCAAGTTTGGGAGCAATTGTTTCGCTCTGTGGTTAGGGCAAAAATGAGGAGGTGCTGTTTTTCTCCCTTATAAAGGGAGGGGGGGCGATACAAAACACACAGTAGCTTCCCAACTCTCTGCACTGTAGAATTAAAACAACATGCTAAATACTCCCAGAAAGGAGCTTGCAACTTATTTGCCAAGACAAAAAAAGCCGCTGCTTGCTAAAGAGAGACAAAGCGGTTCGAATGTCATCTTCTACTGGCAGAAACAGGAGGAAGGCAGGTTAGTTAGGCTAACTATGCACATGGTTTGCAAGTTATATTGTTATATTCTTTTGGGACAACTAAGCAGGCGGCACTAATCTCTGTAATCTTGGCTGGTCATTTGCCTGCCTACGTGAGTGCAAAAACGTGTAATTCGATGTAGACAAACCAACAAATCGCTACTTTGATGTAGCTCTTGCTTTACTTTGATTAGACTTCTGTATAGTTCACACAAACAGAATGCTAAACCAAAGTAATTACGGAATAGGAAGAGGAGCATGTAAACCAGGGCTTGAAACTCGTTCTTGGTCATCTCGAAAATCAATAAAGAGTTGAGAATTGGCTGATTCTCAACCCATTCTCGTGAGATTCTAAAAAAAATTTTAATTCAAAAACACTGCATATACGCAACATGGCCACTGCTCTGTACATGTGCAGCCCTTTTCAAAGATGGTGTGGTCTGTGTCAACGCCATTTTGGAAAAGAACAGCCGGTTCAAAGCTTGTGCAGACCAGCTGCCCTTTTTTAAAAAGGCGCCAGCAAGGCCTCCACCATCTTGGAAAAGGGCCACATGTACAGAACGGCCTCAGCGGTCATGTTGCTCGTGTGCAGAGCGCTTTTACATTTTTTCAAGAATCTCGTGAGATCTCAAATTATTACTGACATCTTGTCGAGATTTCGGTAACGGTTCTCTATCCGCGTGAGGTTCTCACAAGAATTATTTTGATTCTCGTTTCAGTCCTAATGTAAACTCCCGTTTGGATTGTATTTGGAAGTAACTGTTCACGTGAACTGGGAGGTTGGTGGGCAGGGCCGGCATTAACGCAGGGTGACCTGGGGCAACTACTTTTTTCTCACGTGCAGCCAGAAGCTAATTGTTATTTGACCCCTTTCCAGTTGCTGCATCTGGATCCAGTTCCTACCCGCAAGCGTTGGAAGACTAAGCTCAGGGTGAAGGCGCAGAGATGAAGGCATGCACACAAGGATACGGGATGGATCCACGGCACAGATCCATGTTAGACCCGCCTCTTCCTGAGCGCACCCCTTAAGCGCTCCTGTCCGCAACTTCTATGCGGCCCTTGGAGCTTGTACTAATTTTTAAAGTGGCCCCGGGAGGGAAAAGGTTCCTCGCCCCCTGCTACTCTGACATCACTCCCTCCACTGAAGTCAATGGAGGGACATCAGCAGAGAATTTGATTCACACAGCTAGCACGATAGTTTCAACGGGTGCAACGCATCCAAGCCAAATGGCTGCGGTCACCGTTACTAATACGAAAAGGTGCAATCCTCACTCGTTCAACTCAATAGGGGTTTTGCCACTGGCTTCAGATAGTACTCAATGGGAGTGGTAAAACTATTGACTAGTTTTAAGCACCTTCTCTCCAAACAACAGAGAAAGTAATGAAACCAAGACAGGAAAGCAGAGCATAATTTCAGAAGTCGGGGGGGGGGGGGGGGACGGGACAACAGAAAGGGAGGCAGAGAATTTATGATCTTTCTAAATATTTAGGACTGTCTAAAATGCATTTTCCTTAAGTCAGACTGCCCAATTCTACCGAAAGAAGGATGTCATTTTATACTTGTTTGCTTAACTTTTAGCTATTTCCACCTACGTCCATGCAGTCTTTAAAAAAAAGAAAAAAACACCGTAAAATCCTCTGCAGAGAAAGAGTAAGCTTTGTCGGAGTTTAACAACGTGACTAGTAAAAAAACCAAGGCCGTGTTTTCCTGGCACTCCATGCACAAAGCTCATTACACTGCAAAAGACACAAACCCCCAAAATTCTTCCTCGGCTTGCAAGATACCTTAGACGTTTGGGCAGAATTTGGCAGCTGCTTCTTTGGCTGCTTCTTAGCCCATCTCTGGAGAAAGGTTTGGAAAGGGTTTACTTTTTATTCTATTTTAATCTGAAGGAATGCATCAAGCTGAAGGCAAATCTAAAACCCAATGAAGGACGAAGCGCAAGGGCAGAAAGGATACACTTTTACCCAGGAGAATTTCCTCAAGCGTGTCTTCCCATCACATAGAATATCTTCCCACCTCTCTGTTGATGGATTAGGAGATCCTCCGTGCTGGATGTCTTTTCCATACCTCACTTGGATGATTCATCCGTCTTTGGAGTGAAACATAAAGCCGGTGCCTTCTGCATCACTGGTTAACAATCCCCCAGCATTTTTCATAACCCTGAAAGAGTTAGTGTGGTGGTTCCAGCCAAACGACAACTTGGGCAATTCCTGGACATTCTGGCTCCCTTCAATCCCCCTCTGTAGCTTCGCTTAGGTTGCATTCTCAAGAGCATCATCAATCAGGGTTAATTATTTGAGAGTAACTAACATACTACGACCTTTCTTCTTGGGCTGTCATGGTGCTCCATGGGGGCAAGGGACATGCCAATGAAAAGATGGGGTTAAGGCATTCCCCCACCCTTTACCTGACCTGGCCTCATCCGTGCATAGCACTGACACGCTGCGGTACTCCATGGAGTGGGGCCTCTTGTCCAGAGGGAATCCAACTCAGGCTTGGTTTGGTATCACTCCCAGCTCAAGACCCTCAATCTAACTGACCCGCTTATGTACAACTGGCATTAGACCAAAGTTCAGGGCTCTAGACCTCGAACAGTAGCAGGGGCCAGGGGTTGAGGGATTTCCCATCCCTGAGTAGCATTTGAACAAACCCTTAGTTCAGTGTTGTCCAGCCATTCTGGACCATCTATGGTGCTTCACAGGGGAGGGAGAGCCTGTCAAGAAAGGGGCAGTATTAAAGTGTTCTGGGGCTGAAGGAGTCCAAATTTCTGGTACTCGAATCAACCCACAACATTTGGAATCCAATGAGTGTTCTGTTCAAGTACCCAATGTCCCAGAATGTAACTTCCAGTCCAATAATATCAACTTCCAGTAATGATTTCTCAGTTTTCCATCTCAATTTTTCAGTTTCCTCTCTCAGCTTACCTATTGGTAACTGGGGGTGGGAAAATCAGCAAATCGGTACTGGAAATTACCAACTTTTCAGGTATCTGGGTACCCAATCGTCAATTGGGTCGTCCACTGAATACCCAAAGTGGTACTCAGAAATGAGGGTATTGCTGATGGGCACCAAATTCAGTACCCATTTCACCTCTGGTCAGGACCGGGATAGTCCCAATGAAATTGGACTCGGACCAAGTTTGGCACCTAACCAAAACCTAATTCCGCCCCATTTCAGATTCCTGGATCCAGCCAATTGCGTAGTAGCAGTGACGCCACATGTAACCATACCCTAGTTCCAAGCAAACCCCAGAGCTGCGAAGCCAAACGTTTGGATGTTTAGAACAACAAATAAGTAAACAAGAGTAACACAAAGCTAAGGTAGTAAAGTTCTACAGCTAAATTGCTCAATGGACGGGAAGGGAGATTTACGGCATTCTAAATGGTGGAGAGACACTCAAACTCTCTTTTGGATGGCTGGGAGACAAGATGATTGATGCTTGGGGCCAGGTAGGGGAGCATGGATGTAATGAAGATGCTCCCATTGTCTCCCTTTTGTCCTGGTTTTGCTAGTTTTTATGTGCATGTCTGACGCATGTAATACTCACTTTAAGCATTAGCAAGAGTTTCTTTATGGAGCTGTAAATCTTAAATTCCACCAATTATAGAACCCGGCCTGGCAGCTGCTGTGCTTTTTTGGTCGACAGCAGCGAGCCAAAGCCAGTTAAAAATTCAGCATCTGTTTCTTTATGATAAGGGGTTCCCCCTCCACCCATCAGCTCAGAGCTAATTTTTGCTGGACATCCATAATGATTCTCGGGGGGGGGGGGGCAGGGTACAACTACTCCATCCCTCCTGCCCAGTCTGTCCCAATGGGGTCATAACACACACACACACACACACACTTGCCTATGTGTAGGGGTTGGCTCCAATTTCATGTTACAACCAACAGTTAATTTGATGTCGTTGGGCCTTATTTTGGTCTTACGCCTGAAGCTTTACATTGAACGGAGTTCTAAACTAACTTTATTCAGGAGTAGAAAGAGAAGTAGGTCCACCTGAAAACTGGGGAGTACATAACCCCCCCCTTAGTTTTCTGTTTTTTTATGTAAATACTTCTTGGCATGAGGGGGGGGACCATGTTGCAGCAATCATTATATAGAGCTGAACTGAATAGTAAAAAATTTGCAAGTATTTTTTTCCCTAGGATTGGCCCTGAGTGTTTGGCCAGTCCTCGGTAATGTGGCTGAATATACAGTACTCGGTAAAATACTCTATTTTTCTGAGTATGGAGTACTAAGTTCCCTTATACAGGGGCAAGAAAAACCCTATAAAGGAGGTATATGCCCCTAGCTCTTTCTTAACCGCTACTTCCCTCCTTTTCCCCATTGCTTAATCGAGGATTTACCGAGTACTGTACTGAGCTGATTCCTTGGTTACTCGGAAGATTTAGCCCTAATAATTAATTCTCAGCTAAGTGGGAAACCGGTGCAGCACTTCTTCAGTTTACACTTTTTGAATGCTTCTGAAGTGGAGTAGTGAATTAAACTGAAGTACTTACTTTGGTTTACCTCTGTTTGTCAGTTTGTGGCCTTCTGTCGCTTGCTACCAGAATGTAAATAAAAGTAGCCTGGGAAAAGCACTGCAACTGTATTACAGGGAAGAAGTTTTTGCAGCCATGGGAAGGCCTTTCCGTTAGGGATGGGAAATCAGGTCAGATTAAAATTGGAAGCCGATTCAATTGCTTCAGATTTGAATCAGATTGGAATCAGGATTTGGTTCATGTTTTTCCCCATTAAAACCAATGGGACACTGAACCTATTCATTTCAGTGGGCAATGCATGGCGTATCCGTTCCTGATTGCGCTGGTTTACCATCAAAACAGTAAATCAGTAGCTCGGTAACGATAACCCCCAGTAGTTTGGGGTAATCAGATAACTGATTTGGTACTCGGTAGGGATGGGCAGAATTTCGGTTTCCATTCTTCTTGATTTTTGGATCTCATTTCAGTTTTGGTTCCCACCTCACCCGTTTTTTCCCCCCTTTATTTTTTTTCTCATTGATTTGAATGGATTTTCTCCCACTGAAATCAATGAGAATAAACCAGAAAAAAAAATAATAATGAAAAAAACCCAATGAAACGTCAGAACTGAAAAAGAACCACAATTTCTGTTTACGGCTTTAAAACAAAAATGTCCATTTGGGGACTGTTTCGGTTATATCTGAAACCAAAATTCCTACTCCTAGTACACTGGTACCAATTGGGCACTCAGACTACTCAAAAATGCAATTACCACCCACTGACAGCAAATGCACTCTACTCTTGGTGCGTGAACGATTCAGGAGTAAAAGTGATTAACAATGTCACTACTTTGAAGTATGCATTTTCAAAACATGGCCTTCCAAAATAGCTAGTCAGCCTTGGGGGGGGTCTACTCGTCACCTGAGAGTCAGCCTGTTCATGTGAACAGGGCCCAATGCTACTTATCGGTATTGTTTCCACTCAGCCTGTGTACATGTTTGGATATAGTCAATTCCCGAGTCCGGAGTTCATGGAACAAGCATGTGGTGCTGCTCTGAGCAAGTCAGATTTTGACATTTTGACTCGTTTCCCAAGCGCAGCTGCCTTCCTACCCTGCAGCCCCTGACAGTACGAACGGTCTGCTCGGAAACAAATTCAATCCGACCCCTTTCTCTTGGCCACATTGTCCCCAGCTCGACAAAGTGGGCTTCCCCTCCACCCTCACTCCCCACAAGCCAACTGATGCATGACGGCCCGCCCCACATCACTCTGCTTGGAGATGCACGTCTATTGAGGGTCAGTGAATTACAAGTAAAGACAAATTTACCAAGCTGGGCATGACAATGCCTTCGTTAGCACATGAAAAGCTCTCTGGGGTCCAAATGACCCAATTTCGGCACATGTCCAGCTCTCAGACAGGTGGTGTCCAGACCAGGGCCTAGGAGGATGCTAGCCGAGTTGGATCGGCCATTTCAAATTTGGAAAAGGGGTGGGCGGGGGAGGGTCAGAGGAGGGAGGAAGGAGTCATGGCATCTGCTCCTTTGAAACAAGATCCAGTTCTGCAAACACTCCCTGCTTCTCTGTCACAGGGTGGAGACAGGGAGGGAGCGGCCCCTTGCTAAAAATGTTACAGAAGAAAAATGCATTGCAGGTGACCCCAATCTGGATATTAATCAATAAACAGTTGCAGTGGATGTCACGCTCGGAGTGATGGAGACAATACCCCCCCAGCCAAAGATAAACAAACGTTTGGGATGCGGAGCAGCTGCAGAATATTAAATCCATGCGATCCCCCAGAAATCAGAATGAACCTTCCATTTCCTGCAAGGAACTGGCGTAAAAGGGAAGGAGATGTGCGAGTAAGATGGTTTCATAAGACAAGCAGGCTTAGCGGTGCTGCCACCTTATACCTTGGGTCCCATTCACATATTACGTTGGGGATAGATATTTTTTCAGGGGAAACCCTGTGGTATCGGTTCTGCTTGCACGCTCCGCATGTGGTCTAGTCTGCACTAATTATTACTTCCTGGCTGGTGAGTTAGTAAGTGGTAATTGCCACTTGGGGTGGGGGCGGGGAACCCTTTTCCTCTCAGGGGCCACTCTGATCATTAGTACAAGCTCGGAGGGCGGCAGAGAAGTTAGGAGTGGAGGTGCACAAGAGTTGCGCTCAAAGAAAAGATTCCAGGTGATGGATCTGTGCCCTGGATCTGTCCCCTCTCCTTGCGTGCCTGCCCTCCGCTCTGTCTTTCAGTGCTTGAGGAAAGGGTCCAAACCAGAAAGGGACCACACTGAAACGAGCCACAGGCCGCATCTGGCCCTCGGCTCCTCCCCCCTGAATTTAGGGGTAAGCGATGTCACTTGTGAACAGCTATAAGAGGTAACAGCTCTGCCGGTGGGGAGGCACAGGAAACGCGCGGTACGCTTGGTATACGCTTCCAAGCATTCACACAATGCTAAATAGCCAGTGGTTTCTCCACCTCAGGAGAGAGTACCACACAGGAACATTTGAAAAAAACTCAACTCCTAGAGCAAACATTTTTTTTTGCTTTTTTGGATTTTTTGCTTTTTTGGATTTGGATTTTGCTTTTTTGACATATGAAAAAGTCAACTCCTAGAGCAAATTTTTTTTGCTTTTTTGGACTTTATTTATTTATTTACTTACTTACTAAACTGCCTATCTAGCATTCTAAATTTGTGCCGGTGGAGGTGCGCTCAACTTTGCCAACATTCACCCAAGACTTCCTAGCCACTCCAATCACAACCTGAACCTGGATTCTGTATGCTCCTTACAAGATATTGCTCCCAACACAGATCGAACTCTTGTCCTGGTGATTCACAGTAATCTAATAAAGGAGCTTAATAGAACTATATTGTGCCTGTCTCCTTGGTGCCGGAACCAAAATGGATTACTCTCCAGAATCCCACATGCAGTGGTTCAAGGCCAATATCATTGCTGGGTTTAAAAAAAAAAAAAAAGAGTCAGGTAAGTTCTTGGAGGATAGATCCATTAACAGCTATTGGCCAAGTAGGTCGGGGGACGCAACCTCTTGAGTATTGGGAGCTGGGAGTGAACAGTAAGAAATGGATCCCTCCATTATGACCTGTTGGGAACTTCTCAGAAGCGACAGAGAATGTCTAGTCAAGAGACAGGATGTTGGGCTCCATGGATCATTGGTCTGACCCAGTACGGCACTTAGCTTCTTATTTATTTAATTTATTTATTTATTTCTACAATTTTATATCCCACCACCTCCTGAAAAAACAGCTTGGGGTGGCTCACAAATTTAAACACGAACAATTAAAACAATTAAATTAATAAAAACATAAGATCTCAGCAGGGGAAAAGTCATAAAAATTAAACAAACAAACAAACAAACAAACAAAAACTCCCACTCCTAACCCCCTCACCCCCCCCCCCCCCCCCCCCCCCCCAAAAGCCTGACGAAACAGCCAGGTCTCACAAAATCATCTAAAAGGATTAAAGGTCCGGGGCCCCTGGGCCTCTGCCAGGAAGGAATTCCACAGCCGTGGCGCGACCACCGAGAACCCCTTCCCCATTGTGGCCCCCCGGAAAACCTGAGGGGCCTCCCCCGGTTGACCACAGGGGCAGATTCAGATCCCGGGAGGTGAGGCGATCTCACAGGTAAGCAGGGTCCAGGCCGTGTAGGGCTTTAAAGGTCAGCACCAACAAACACCTTGAATTGGGCCCAGAAGACTATAAGGCAGCCAGCGCAGAGAGCAGAGCGATGCATTCGATAAAACTTTGTAGAATCCTGTGTTTTCCGAAGCTTTGCCAGGTATCAAGTATGTCATGTTAGGAGGTGGAACAAGTTCATGGAGGAAATTAAGTGGTATGTACACAACTCAATATTTACCTTCCAGTTAAGCTTCATCAAATTACTTTCCTAATCACATGCACTCATTCTGTTTCCCAAGGGCATTAATACAGTGAGTAGATGATCGATCTGATGAAAGACAGCATGTTTGAGAGAATCAGATGAACAGTAGAAGAGACACTTCAGCTTCAATGCAAATCTCTTCTACTGGAGTCATGTTTCAGCGTAGGACTGAAACCAAATTTTCAACAAAATCTGGCTGTTTTGTTCGGTCCTGTGAAACGTGAACTGGAATGAGTTCCAATTCCCGTGTCCCCGGCACAGGCGTCACCCAAGCGCAGCGTGCTACCCAAGACCCTCCATGAAAGCACCTCCAGGGTCCCTGGCAGAGGCCTCACCCAGGCGTGCTATCAGAGATCCTGAATCAGAGATGCCAGGGTTTGAACCTGGGACCTTCTACATGCAAAGCACGCACTTTACCACCTGAGCCAGGCCCATGGCCCACCTCTCGGACTAATTTTCAAAGTGACCCCTGGGAGGGAAACGTTTTCCTACCCCCTGAACTAGGCGTATCCAAAAAACCCACAGTTTAAATGGTCAAACTGAGCAAAGCTGAATACCAATCAAATTAACAGAAATCAATCTCGGCAAAGCTAATTAGGTGGAGCTGAAGTAACCGAACATGAGATGACACTGAACTCAAATCAGTGTGGCTGTAATGGCTACGCTGTTAGGCTTGGTTTGAGGAGACCAGGGTTCAAATTTCTTCTCAGCCATGATCTTACTGGGTAGCCGTGGACAAGTCACACTCTCTCAGCCTCAGTTCCCCATATGTAAAATGGGGATAATAATGATCTACCTCACAGGGAAGTAGACAAGGATTGCAGAGCATTTTGAACAGTGAAGTGCTAGAAAGATTATAAATAATAATAAGCACTCTCAAAGGATGGAAAGCTGTGTATTTGTTAAATATTCATACTCAATACTTTGAGTAATTGTGTATGCAACTAAGTGAAGTAAAATTGTGTCCTCTTCCCCCTCACTCCATCTACTTCCCTGCAACTAAGGGAAGCACATGCACCTGCAACTTCTCAACTTCATGAATCATTCTCGATGTAACTAAGCCAAGCACGTGCACCTGAGACCTCACATCTTCATGAATATTACACTCTTTGTCTCTCCCTCTGTTCCCCTTCCTTCGTCTCCCCACCCCCCGATCTCTCAGATTGTAACCCCTAAAGCAGGGACCATGTCTATTCCATTACTTTGTAAACTGCAGGTACATTGCTGGCGCTATATAAATGCTTAAATGCTTAATAATAATGACTAATATCCTTGTCTCTCCCAATGTTCACCTCTCACTTGTCTCTTAGATTGTAAGCCCCTTGGAGGTAGGGACCTGTCTGTAACTAGTCATTGTACAGTGCCAAGTACACTGCTGGAGCTGTATTAAGAAATAACAATAATAACTATTTTTAAAATTCTGAAATACAAATACTCAAATCCTCCTTTAACAAATACTCCAAAACGCTTGCTAAAGGAAACAAATGTGGTGAATTGGTCTTGAACATTTCAGAAATGAAACGCTCCCAGCCTGTGCTACACAAAAACACACGAAACTGGGGCTTTAAAAATCTCTCATCCAAGGCTGCGCTTCAAGTGAGAAAACTAAATTTCCTTTCAACACAGACACCCGACCCTCTCCAAAAAACAACTCCCAAAATGCTTGTTGGCAGCCTCGACAAGGAATGTTTCCTATCCCAAACCACAGCAAACAGACGTTTAAAGACCCAACGGCTCACGTTAGCATCCAGTTATCGGTGGAAATGGGAGGAACGTGGACGTTTTAAAATTAATCTTGCAAACCTTGCTGAAGAATGCAATGCTTAATGATGGATTTGAGAGGAAAGATGCTTTAAGAGGAGTCAAGTATCATTATATTAACATATAAGACGGCAAGAAAAAAACCCTATGTTTGCTTGGTACATTAAACGCATCACCACGGTAATGAAAATAAAAACTAAGCTCAAGCCACTGGTTTAAAGCTTGGTTGCATAGAGGAATAGCTAAAGAGAGGTGCATAGCTTTGAAATTCAAGTGTCTTCTTCCTAAAGGAGAGAAAAATTGCAGCAACCTAGGATTCCAGATGGAGCTAGGTAACCAGGATCAGAGCTCCCAGAGCCTCTTCACAATTACACCGTAAATGGATTCCCCCCCCACCTCCCTCACCCCCCCAGTTCCCACTTTGATTCTCCATAGGGGAGGCTGCCGTGTTGTACGCACTGGAATTCCTAAGCCGAAACTCATGATAAATAATGGTGCTTTTGTTTCAAACAAACTGTTCATCAAAGCCCCTATTCCCACCGATCCTTTGGAGAGTTTGTTCCTCCCTGACAAACTTTACATTTTGCCGAGGTCCTCTCGTATCAAAGTGACACCCAGCAAAAAACTGGCAACAACTGCAGAACTGTCGCCTGCCTACGCACACGCTCGCTTTCCTCAAAGAAAGGGAAAAAAATTAAATCTCATAAAGCAAGGGGTAGAGACCTGTGGATCAGGACCTGCGAGAAACACTGGACATCCCCAATGAAAAGAGAGTTCTCTCAACATCGGGGGATCTACCAATATCTCTAATTAGAAGCAGGCATACCTGTTTATACAGGCGGATCCCAAGCTTTCTGCACGTGACTCCATTCGGATCCCAAGCAGCACCGAAGATGTGCAAAGCATGTCTGCATTGCCAACTCTTTTGCTGACGGAGTAACTAACTCCCCTTGAGGTCCTGACCCCCAACTTTTGGTTGGGAGGGAACCTCTGTCTTATCCTATGCTCTACCACCAATCCAAATGCAGTCCACAGCAAGTTTATACGTGGCCCCTTGTACTTCTTGTATCTGGCCCCTGGCCGTGAACCATAGAGCACATGGGCAACCTGATAGCATTAAGGGTCATCCAGTCCAACCCCACACTCAACTTGGGAGCAGAAGGACTACGTCATCTACAACATCCCAACAGAGGACTGTTCAGTCTCTTTCTGAAAACCTCCAGCAATGGAGAGGGTCTTTATTTCATTGGTGGCAATAGGGGAAATGCAGTGAACATGGTCTGTCTGAGATATCAGCCTCTTCCACTCAGACCACTGTGCTCCCTCTTCCCTCCACCCCATAATCCTGGTTAGACACACCCCCTTGCCAAGCCATTCTTGACCCCACATAACCAGCCTTTAGAGGTTGCACCAATCCCATCTCCCCACCCTCTGCTGCCAGGGCCGTTCTGGTCAGGCCACTGGGAACAGTGTTTGTTGTGACATCACCCAAAGCTGAACCAACCAACGTTCTTTCTCTCCCATCTCATTTAAATGCTCCAAGTCTACTGGCTGGAAGGCATCTTCAGGTAAACCTTTGTGAACTTCTCTGCTCTAGGCGTGCAAAGTGGCACCGCCACTTTGCACGTGAAGTACAGGAAACAAAATGGCGGCACCCTGCATTTGGAACATTGTGACCCATTCAAAAAACATGGGAAACGTCTGTGAAGACCAAAAGGCCACTCCAATTCAGCCCTAGTTATTCTGCAGACCTTTCCCTGTCCTACCCAGCCCCCAAAGAATTATCATTGTTCTGGGAACTGTTGGCCTACCCACTAAAGCACGACTTTGACATTATTTCACTGTATACACGCTGGCTGAGCAGAGGGACACGGGTTTGACCCCCTTAGACATAAACTCAAATATACAGGCGTGCACGGTATGCCGGGAGTCTAACTCGGGACAGAGAGCTGCTGTCTCAAGCAGGGTTTGTTTTTGCAAATGAGATTTATTTAAAAGAAAATGGAAGAGTTATAAACAGCTCTCTCTAACAATAACACAGAAAATGAATCCAGTCTGCTGTTCCTCGCCTGCTTTATCACACAGGGCAATTCAGGTAGTGACATGCTGTTTACAATGTAATGGGAGCTGCCCCACAATGCATCTCTTCAGAGACGAATCCCAAGATTTCACCCCATGGACAACCAATCCCAGAATGAGCAACTATGGAATGGGCGTTGCGCAAATCTTGCACGTAGCGAGGGTGGATGTGGAAGACGACAGTTGTGTGGATCAGGATGATGCCAATTCCGTACAGGGGACACAATCACCTTTCCACCTCATGGGCTGTCCCCCTGAGCAGATCCCCTTTAATCAGACGTCCTGAGTTTCAATCTAGGGGGCTGTTTCACTTTATTTTGCTTTGCCAGGGGACTAGAATTAGCTGCCACTTTTGGTTCAACTTATTTCCTTTTACATGGGTCCCAAAAGAGCAACAACAAAAAATTTAAAAGAAAAAACAACAACAGATCAGTCAATTTTATTCTCCCATGCATCCAAAGAACAAAAGAATAGAAAGTAATTAGCTGAAGTCCTCAGCGTTTCTAATACAAATTTAGCCTCAGATCCACCAAGCCTACTTGGCTGATTAGTCCAAGAGGCCGTTACATTGCTTTAATCCGCAGCCCACACACATCAAAAGAGCTTTCTTCTCCAATTAAGCAACAGGCTTGAGCTCCGAGGAGGGGAAGGAATCATGCATTCATGCACAGAACTTTTAAACTGGGGGACGCTGGGTCAGGAGCAGCACGAACTGGAAGAACTATTAAGGCCATGAATTTCTGAAAAAGCAGAATGGCCTTCGCTTTTAAAGCTTTGAAAAGCGTAACATACATACTCCAGAAATGCCATCAATAATGCAAGCAGGCTGCCAGGCACTAGCTGAAACGGGTGTGTAATTTAGTACCCGCGGGCAATATACGCATATCGAGGACCATGCTGGGTATTCAACAGGCTACCCGATTACTGATTGGGTGCCTGGATTACCCCACCCCACCCAAAGAAATTGGTAAATTCTGCTTCTGAATTTCCAGTTACGGATAAAAACAGAATTGGGACAGAAAACTGAAAAATCGGGACCGGACGTTGATATTCTGGGACGTTCCAGGATGAGAAACTGAAAAAATCGGAACTGCAAGTTCATATTTTGGGACATTCTGGGACACTGGGTATCCGAATGAGGTCATAACTGGGTACCGACGATTAGTACCCGATATTTCCAAGTTGATTCAGGTACCCGAGGTTGGACGGGTATACCTGTTTTGCGAGTACTCATTTTAGCTCTAGTGGAAACCTTGACCGCCCCCCTGGACCACTTTGAAATTTAGTACAAGCTTGACAGCCACGTAGGGGCAGGGTTGGTTGAGGGGTGTGCTCGATAGAAGGAAAGGGAGGGAAAGGGTCTAGAAATCTTGGCTCTCCACCATGGTTCCATCCCTCATCCTTGTGTGCATGCGCTTATCTCCGTTCCCTTCCTGGGCTCAGACTTTCAGCGCTTGAGGGTAGGAACAGGATTCATGGGCCAGATACGGAGACCTGAAAGGGGCCAAAGACGGCTGCAGAGCAAGTGGATTTAATTCACGGACTGGAGACTCCCCACCCGGGCACCAGGTAATCATATGAAATGTGCACATATAATTAGCAGCGTTTATGGCTTCTACCCACCCAGCCACCATACGGTACAGCCATCATGTCCAAAAGCAGCACTGAAGTAACACTCCAAAGAGGAGGAGGAGGCTGGATCTACTCCCTAAACTCAGAGGGAAAGGGGTTTCCTTCCTCCCCCATTCTCATACCCATGTTAAGACGACAATCCATAACGTCCAACGGGTCCACTCATGATTTTAGCCAGAGGCAGTGAAAATCCAGTGAGACACTGCTGACTTCTGTAGAATTGTTCTGGATTTACAACTGACCAAAAAGGCCTTTATCGATGCCCCGCAATTTCAGCCAATGCAACCCCGCCCCTGTGGATGTTCTAATTTCAATTCTACGGGGCTTATTTTATCTTCTACCTGAAACTTGGTTTTTAATATTTTTATTGTTTGTGAGCTGGCCTGAGCCTTTGGGAAAAGAAAATCTGATAATGCCTGGCTTTTGGCGAGGGAGATGGGGTGTGGGCCGGTTTGGTTTGTGTCTTCCCTTTTATCGTATTTGATGGTTTTATTGTTTTTATGTCTTTTGATATTGTAAGCCGCCCCGGGGCTACTTAGAGCAGGAGGGGCAGGGTGTTAAATGATTTTATAAATCAATAAATATGTGTAACAAGATCCAGCAGTTGAAAATCAAAATTAGACAAATTCAACTTCAAGATAAGGTGCCACTTCAAAGCAATTGGGGGGGGGGGGGGATAAAACCCCAGAATGCCTCAGCAGGGAAAGTGGTGGACTTTGGAACTGTTATGTCATGGTAGAATAACTTTCTAGAAGGCCTCCTTGCTTCAGTGCCATCCTGAGTCTTAGGGGAGAGAGAAAGAGAGATCCTGTCTACAGCAGGCCAGACCAGAAGATCAAAATGGCTCATTAGCTTAAGCAGTAAGACACTTGCATTTCCAGGTTATATTTTTTAGGATATTGATGCAGTCCAATACCGAAAACCTAGCATTTCCCAGTGCGATGTGAAATCTGTTAAAAAGCTATCCTCTGTTTTTTGTAAAAAGAACCAACCCTCCCACTTCCCCTATTTAACCTTTCAGGGAGCGAGCAGTAAAAATAGTCAAATCTTTTCAACCCAGGGAAGTGGGACCTTTTCAACTGTGCTTCCTAGGAAATGTGCTCCCAGAAGTAAAGTTGAAACCCTGGTGCCTTTGACAACTTCCTGCCACCGTATCTCTGTCAGCAGCGCATGGACTTTATCAAGCCGAATGAGGAGTTTTGAAGTTTGCAGGAGCAGGTTTGGGGGGGGGGGGGGGGGGGGGGGGGGGGGGGGGGGAAGAGGGGAGGAGGTGTTTTTGATTTTTCATCTTCTGCGCCCTCCCGCCCCCCCAAGATGCCTGGCAAAACAATGCTGAGAAAAGAGCTCATCTATGTTTAACAATTTTCCCAGTCAAGCGGCAGACCTCATCCAGTAAAAGAGAAGGAACAGGGAGATGCTTCCGATTATGCTGAGATAGTGCTGACAGGTCCTGCAGGGCAAATCTCGCTTGTAGAGAGTGGAGTGGAGGAAACAGTTAATGGTGCCCATAATCAGATTACTGAGCATGGCAAACTGAATAAAGAGTTTCATGGAGGGGAGTCTGAAATAACACTTCGGAGTCTTCACACCCAGTGCATAAAGTCAGACTTCAAGGAAGGAGAAATACACGGTTGTACAAACCCAGTGGATCCTGGAGGAACACACACAATTTGGGGGCAGGGCACAAGAGATTCTGGTGACAATAGCCCCTTGAGAGAGCTAGGTAACACTTGCCTCCTGACTGGGAATGACGCCAATTCTCCAGGTGAAAAGGTTTCTAAAATGCAGAGTAACACCAACAAGACGATGGGGGGGGTTACTAAGAAATGCAAAGAAGGTTTCACACTGACTGCATACACCCTCTTTTGTTTTCTACTGATGATTATGATCTACAGTCTGGACAGTCCAGGCAGATCAGACAAAGACGTTGTGACATAGCGAACAGACATAAGGTCAATGAAAAACAGGCTACCAGGTAATTTGGGAACATGGCCAAACTTTGTCACAGTCTTTTGCAAAGACCTAAGAACCCCATCATCCATACTAACGTACCTTGAAGGTTATGTGCAAGGGGACCCCCACATGCAACACGGGGCAGAGGGACATAGACATCTCAGTGTAGACCCGTACAAGAACCCCTTCAAGATAGTGAACCCAGAAAGAGTGAGTCCTGAGGATCACTCACCTCTGAAACGGCTCAATAAGGTTAAAGACTCCAACTCCGAACTGATGAGATGGAGCTTGTTTTTTTCAGGCATTTGACATCAGCATTGAACACGTAAAAGGTAAACATGACGTGGTAGCAGATGCACTATCACACAGGGACACTTCAGTCTCATCATGTTCCGGGACACTGTCGTGCCCACTCTACATAATCTGGAAGTGGGGGAGCTGTCACAAAGAGATACCAAACTACAGGTCTAACAAATATGTGAAACTAAAGGGTAAACATGTATGTAATCTGAAAGCTGAGAACGGGAAACTCACTTTATACAAGGGAGAAATACAAACTCATGCCTCTGCCGAAACCAGACAGAAACCCCATTGAGTTGCAAATGCATTTCTTTTTATCTACGTGACTGTAAACACGGAGTTCTCCAGGCGGGAAAGTAAGACAAAGGAACTTGAAAACATATAAAGGGGGCAGGAGCCTGCCAGCCAGGGGGCCAGCGGAGAGTCTACTGAAACAATGCGCTGAGAGAAGGGATTTTGATTTCTAATCAACTTAAAGACTAAAGGCCCAGCCCTTCCAATATCGGGCTGAGAATGGACTCAAGTTCATGGACTTTCTGTAGGGTAAGATTTTAACTAAGGACTTACTCAGTACAGATTAGGATGTGTTATGTATTTTTGTTTTATTACCTACTCTGTGTCCAAACTATCTTTGCTTATGCAATCAATAAGTTTTCTTCTTTACTAAGAAGTGCTTTCCGTTGACTTACATTGGAGAACACAATCTGAGAAACTTGAGCCCTCAAGCTCTTGCAAACCCAGAGAGACTAAGGGTCTAAGAATGGCAAGTCTCTGGAACTTGGGTGATAAAAGGGTTGCCCCTTTGCAGGACTGAATCAGTTAGAGAGTGAACTGGTTCAGGTGGGCTGCAAGTGAGGGAAACTGAGTCACCTAACCCAGAAACGTGGGGTAATGGACCCCAACCCCATGACACAGGTATGCAGCGAGCTATTATTTTATGTCAGAGAGACAGGTCACATGCTACAAGTTGCAGACATATTTAAAGACGTTGCTAAAGTACAGCCTAGCGTTCTTGCCAAACTCATCCTGGGCCAGATAACATGGCCACCTGCCATCTACAAAAGCAAATCCTGCAACAGTTTTTGTAGAGGAACAATAGAAAAACGACTCTCTGAACACCCACAGGTGGGCAACTTTTTCTATCCTAGTGGCCACTTTGAAAATTCACACAAGCTTCAAGAGCCGCAGAGAAGTTGGGAACGGAGGTGCTTCGTTCATGAAGAGGAGGGTTCAAATTGTGGCTCTATCCCCCTCTCCTTGTGCACATGCCCTCACCCCTGCACCCTTCCCTTTCAGTGAAACAGACTGACCATACTTGGGGGCAGGAACTGGATCCAGGGGGCAGATCCGGGAATGGGACCACAAAAAACTACTGCATTTGTCTGCCAGGCCTGAGGTTTGCCACCCTTTGGCTTGGTGCCACTGCTCGGTGCCAAGTAGACGTCCCCAGAAATACTTGTGTTCAGGTTTGGGCACCGCATTTCAAGAGGGATATAGAGAAATTGGAGAAGGCTCAGAGGAGAACTCCTACGATAACAAAAGGATGTATGAGGCAAGGCTGAAAGGATTGAGTACAATCAACTGAGAGGAAAGATGACTTAAGGGGAGACCCAACAGCAGTTTTCAAATAACTTCAAGGATGCCATGAAAAAAAAAGAGGGCAACCATTTCTCCACTGTCACAGAAGACAGAACAAGAGGAAATGGGCTTCAATTGCAGCCACATCATTTTTTGTTAGATATTAGGGGAAACTTCTTAATTGTAAAACCTTTGGGCAATGGAACAAGTTGCCCCCTTTCCTTGGATGTCTTCAAATCCCAGCTGGATGAGCATCTGTCTGCAAAGATCATCATGTCTACTCTTTGACAAGATGACTCTTGAGGTCCCTTCTATCTCTAGGATTCTAGGATTCTGCTGTGCTTCCCAACTTAGCAGGTTCATCCTTCTAGCTTTTCACCTATGACTTTGGCCAATAACTTTTCTCTTGTCCTCCCTACTTGAACGTCTTCCTCTTAACTTTCTGTGATCAAGATCCACAGCCAGCCATTCTGATTTGATTGACTGAGTCACAAAGCATTGTCTCAAAAGCATGCAATAACCAGTAAAAACCAAGAGAAACCGAAAAGTAGCAAACAATACTACGAACAAAAGTGAGGTTTGCATTCAGTGCTTCAAGGAACTGCTCTAACTTAGGATCAGGGACCTGAGTCAGCCACTCTTGAGCAAAAAGAAACAGTTGAGATTTTCCTATTTGGGATATTTTTTGAGGCAAGTGGTTACGTATAGCAGAGACAGAGGCTATAATGACTCAGTGAATGTTGCTAGAGGGTATTTTTCCCTTCAAGAGACAATGCATTCAGTCCATGAATTATACTCAGCCATGACACCCATGAAGAAGGGGCTATCATCCCCCGAAACACGTTCAGCTACATAAACGTGGGGTTATGTTGAGCTATGCTATGTCTAGTTAGATAGAATTGCTGTGTATTTTAGTAAGTTGTTCATTTTTGTATACCTTTTGAATAAATGTAGATCTGCACGGGCCCCACGTGAATGCCACATACCACAATGCATTCCCAATGGACACGTGCACAGGATTCGTCGGGCATGGGAATGGCACCACCATATTTTGTTTTCATAACATTTCCTTGGTAGCATTTTCTCCCCTTGGGGGTGGACACCTCCTAGTGTTTTGTAAATCCAGCAACCTCATGAACAGTAAATTAAAATGTGACAACCTCCTTTCCAGGAAGTATCCTGCATGGGAGAAAGACCCAAAATGCCACAGCCAGGATGGAGTTCAAGAAGAAGAAAGGGAGCACTGAAGGGAGGGGGGAGAAGAGGCTTCTATGGTTCCTCTTTTTAAAAAAATAAATAAAAAATTTAAATTCACAATTGGCCTTCAAGACACTGGAGATTTTTTACTATTAAAAGAAGTGTTTAAGACAACGAAAGTCATCTGGCTGGGCAGCCCACCCTTCCCTTCTGAAAAACGACAGAACATTCTTTGTGTTTCCACCTCCACCGTGAGCGGGGGGAAATGACATCACCGTCATTCACGGGGGCCGGCAGGCCAATAAAAATAACTGTTACTGACCAAGAGCATTTTTGCAGGGAATATATTTGGAACCATCCCCTGCATTCCTCCAAGTCCCTTGCTTCCTAGTCCAAACATATCATGGCCTAGGAATTCCGCACATTTTCTATCCAGTGTTTCCTTTGGGCCCGCACAATGGTGTCGTTCTTCTCTTCGGCAGTGCAAGCACGGAGGAATGGAAAAGGGGAAAAGGAGCCCACGGTACAAAATAACCCTTAAGGCAACCACAGGAGCCACAATGTTATATTTAAGGTGAGGAGTGATGCATACAGCAAGAAAGCAATACGGATTTATCTCTGCACGTGGCTTGCCATGCTACCAAGTTCTCTGCCTACTTGGAGGTAGTGAGGACTCCGCTGTAGGAGTGAAAATGGGTACCTGTAAAAACAGTTCGACCCACTGGAATTTGCGGTACCCGCTTTGACAAAAAACAAAAATTCAGTTACCTGAACCGTCCTATCAGGTACCTGAAATACAGACAAAAAAATTACTGTTTTCATCCTGCTTTTTTGACTTCCAGTCCTAGATTTCTACAAATTTGGGTGTGGTTTGTTTTTCTGGGTACTTGAAAACCGAAAGCCGACATTTTCTTTTTTTGGGGTACTTGGACAGTATTCGCGTACAGATTTGGATACCTGGAAGTGTACCTGAAAATGTGCGTGATACCCAGAGGTACCATATAAAGAATCTGTTTCACGTCTGCTCAGTTGCCGTTTAAGGCAAGTCCCTTGCTGTTTTCAGGGGCCATGAGGAGGACCTGCCATGGAATCCATGGGGATCGAAAGATGACGGTGAGCAATCTTCCCTGGAAAATGTCCAATGAGAGATCACAGAATGATAAGCCAGACCCGCAATGGCAGCTACTTTGCACAGATGGAAAATACTTTCGGTACTAAGGTTAAGAAAGAAAAAGAAAAAGATCTCCAACACTCCCAGCACTGTGGGAGACAAACATCATTAGATACTAGTTTGAGGTTGACAGCCCTTAAAAATCTATCAAGAATGCTGTGGATACAAGGCATTTCTCTTAAAGGCTCTTAATATCTTGCCACAATGTCGAGAGCAGCCGGGTAGGGCTGTTTTGAAACCGCCCTTCTGTTTTCGCAGAACGGTTTCAGGAAAAAAACAGGATGACGCTTGAAATTTTGATCGTCTATTGAAATTTTCACTCAGAATTCCGGCTGGCTGTTTCGCGCACGCACAAAACGGTGCCAGGCCATGTGCAAAACGGCAGCTGCAACTATAATACAGAGGTCGGCATTCTTGGCTGTACAGCTGGCGCCACTTTGCGCATGTGCTGTACAGCAAAAAAACGTTTTGATCGTCCCAGCAAACAAAAACAGAACAGTCATTTGTTCTGATTTTCATTCACCATGGTGGACCAACCAAATCGGTTGGAAAGAGTATCTGGTCAAAAATGAAGTTTCAGCCCTACAGCGGAGGGCCTCTCTCCTACACTGCTGGAACTTTGCCATGGCCAGTACTGCTGACCCCTAGCATAAGCACAGGAAAGGAAGAGCCTAAGCAAGCCCCCTTCTCTGCAGGGTGAAGACATGGAGCAACTCCTTGAATCCTTCTGTGAGGTGGAGGCGAGTAGGTTGTTTGGGGAACTTACCTGTCATGGGGCTGTAGGATAAGAGGAGCTGCGCAGACTCTCATGTAGTGATGGACTAAGATCCTGTGAGGGAAGAGGAAGCTAAGAGAACTTGTCATGGCAGACAGGACCATCAATGGTCACTCTTGTGTGCTGATCTGTGGATCACAGCCCTGGTACCATGAAAGACAGAAACTGCTAGAAAGCACAAGGTAGTAGGAATCGGATTCTGTGGGATCAGCTCACACCAGCCCATGCGAAGTTAATAAAGAACGTAAGTGTCATGCTGGCCCATCAAGCCCAGCATCTTGTCTCTAAGAGTGGCCACTCCTGGTCACTTCGGAGGAGTGCCCAACAGATCCATTCCCTGTTTTTCACTCCCAGCTCCAAGCAGTCCGAGGTTACGTCGCCTAAACCTACCTGGCTAAGAGCGATTAATGAACCTATCCTCCAAGAACTTATCCATCCAATCTTTTTTTAAACCCAGATATGCCACTGGCCTTGACCACGTCCTCTGGCAACAAATTCCATAAGCTAATGGTGCACTGGCGTGAAGAAATATTCTCTTTTATTTGTTTTAAACCTGTTGGCAGTTGTTTCATGGAGTGCCCCCAAGGTCCTAGTGCCATTTGAGAGGTTAAACAACAGCTCCTTATTTACTCGTTCTACATCACTCACGATTTTATAAACTTCTATCACGGTTATGCAACGGCTGCACCAATCAAAGCAAACAGACGTAACATCTTGGAGCAAGGCGGTCACGGAACCCCACTCCTAGGACATTTTACCAACCCCTAAACGTCTATGTTATTTTTTCCCCCCAAATGTCAAACCATTTTGGGTCTATTCTCGTTAGCAAGGAAGTCTCCTCAGCAAGATATACAGGCTCAAAAAATATCTCAGACTAAACCAAGCACTGCAAGAAAGCTCTTATCAGTGACCTTGCATTCCTTCTTCATTCTGCAAGCCTTCCACCCTCATCGCCTTCTCTCTCTTTTTCATAACAACTAAAATAATATGATAGAGGGCATGTTCTGACAGTGTCAAACAAAAGCAAGTACTCAGATTGAATTAAATCAAACTGAACTAACTACTCCACTTTGGTGCCATTTTGACTACAGCTTCCCTCCACCCTCCCTATCATGACAATGTTATCGAAACTCTGAAAGGGTTCACACTGCAGTTACTTTGAAATAAAAAGTGAAGCACTTACTCATTTTTCAGAAGTACTTACTCCTGGATACCTTTGGTTTAGAGCTCTTGACGTAAATAATTCAGGAGCAAAACTGATTTAAAGTGTGGCCTACCTCTAAGTATCTGCACCCTGGGACATCCCCAAATGGTGAGGTTCTTTATCATAGGCTTTTTAAAAATAGCCTTCTGAGACAAATTTGACAACTAACTTGTTCGTGAACAGACAATACAAACCTCCACAGGAGATAGATTTTCATCTTCATTTGAGTTGCCTGTCCAGCAGAGGTTTAAAGATTTTTGCTATGTCAGCCAGTACTGTAACACAATATTTTCCCGTTCTACCCAAGAGTAAACCAAGAAAACTACCAGTAGCTTATTCAAGGAGATATATGCGTTTTCTTCCCAGATCTCCTGCTGATCTACTTGCGGAAGACTACCATGAATGAGTCCTGACCAAAGACCCAGGAATCTCACATACCCCCTTCCTAGTTGGTGAAAAAGAGTCATGAACAACTGATTCCACTCATGATAACTGACACACTCAGTGTCTCATTCTGAAGGGAAAGTTTCATACTTGCCTCCACTAAGGGTCATACTTTAAGCCTACAACTGTTCAATCAACTTCAAAGAAACCAAACTGAGTACATCTGATCTATCCGGTTGCCACGCACCATCGAGCCTTCCCTTCCCAACCAAGTCGATTAATAAACTAAATGAAGGCCAACTCCAAGTCAACATTCCAGATCTGGCACTATCTAGAGTCAGGACGAGGACTTGGGACAGAGACAGTTTTAGTAGCACCAATGGATGATCTGCTATCAATAAATGAAGAGCAGACTTCCATTCTCATCCTCTTGGACCTCTGGGGTGGTCGGTCACGACTCGGATACTGCTTCTCCATCTGAAGGAGATGGCTAGGATACAGACGAAAGCAGCTCTAAAATGGCTAAAGTCCTTCTTGGAGGGTCATTCACAAAGGACAGGGCAGGGAAATGGCTCCTTGCTGTGGAGTCCCCACCAGGAGCAATCCACCCTGCCTTGTTCGATGTCTCCATGAAGCTGCTGGGAAAACTGCTGAAACAGCAGACATCAGCAATAGGAAGAGAAGGCAGCTCTGTCAGTCCTTCACCACTGCTGCCTCCAAACCCCTGTGGGGTTTGGACAACGTTCGCTGGTGGATGAGAAATGCCTGCTCATCCCAAACCAAAGCAAGATGCAAAATTTATGCTAGTTGCAAAGGACAGCAGTGCTGGGAGCCTACCACTCCCGTAGGTAGTCTGGTCCATATTTCAGATGTGCAAGTGGACTCCTCACTGACGCTCCATTTTTGTGTGGAAGCAAATGCAAACAACATATTATCCCATTTCCAGCTGACAAAGACTTCACACCGTGGTGGGGTCAATGGCCTACCTCCAGTTATGCATGGTCTACATCATCTCCCATCTGAAATACAGCAACGGAATGTACCTGGACAGGAAGGAAGTCAACCATCATGGAGAAGGTCCAGCTGGCTCAGACCGTGCCAGTGCTCAACGGGCTATCACAACCATACCCAGCCAGTCTTCTACTCCCTGTCTCGGGCTTCCCAGGGCATACTAAGCCAGTGTCAAGATTCCAGTTCATGGACCTAATTCACGCTTCACACACGCATTATGTGCAAGTGTTGTGTATGCCATGCGCCACACCTGCAGGCATGCCCTGATGCACAGTGCCTCCACAAGGCATGGACTGGGTCCCTGTTCTTCAAGGCACTCAGTGGGTGTTTCCTGACATGACGCTAACCACACTTGAACACTTCTTATGCATGTTGCAGGGCTGCATAGGGCACCAATAAAGTCCTGCAACATGCATATGAAGTGTTCAAGTGTGGTTAAACTGGGGTTAGCATCATGTCTGGAAACACCCAATGGTTCAGGAAGCAAAACAACAAACAGTACTGATTAGCAGCAACCAAACCATCACCACCAGGGCTACTATGCTACGTACACAACCCTTTACTGAAGATACAATGGTCATACAACGTACTCGTGGACATTAAAGAAGAATGCTCTGATGAGAACATAATAAATACTTGAGACCTATTAAGAACCGGGCATGTTTCAAGTCAAAACACTTCCCTTCAGGGATCAAATGCATCAGTAAAATAGTTTCACGTATCTTCTTACTCCTTGTATTGTGTCCCCAAGAAAGTATTATTCAGTATGGGTTTATGACCCATTGTACATGGGGTGCACAGCAGACACCCTGCTCATGTTCATTACTGTCACTGACAAAACCACCTTCATTTTCAGGGGGGTTTCGTCAAGGAAAAGGGCTGTTTTTGTTATTTTGGGGTTTTTCCCTGTTTATTTTTTTTAATTAGAAATCACTGCACATGTGTAAAATGGACACGGGACCATTCTATGCATGTGCAGGCCTTTCCCCAAAATGACACCAGTGCCATTTGGGATGGGGCAGCTGGTCTGCGCACATATAAATGGCTGCCACACATGTGCAGACACTTTTCCAAAATGGTTCGGATGCTGCCGGCACGGCACCATTGTGGGAAATGGCACGCAAGCACAGAACGGCCCGGGAGCTATTTGTGCAGCCACAGACACTTTTTTTCTTTGTTTCATCTGGTCTCATTACCATGGCCGGTTTTCATATTTTAGTTAGGAAACTAAATAATTAATTAGGTACTTAAATAAAACAAAAATGAATTGCACCCTCCTACATTGCACCTTGCTGCTGTCACTCAATGTTTCAGGGTCAACACACTTATAAGATGGACTCCAGCTTTGGCATCAGGGCCGTGCCGTGGAGGAGAGCTATACTTCCCAAGAACACAGGAACTGCCTCCACCAAGGGTAAAGCTCATCTGTAAAAAGATGCCGAGTCATCTCAGTGACTACAAAGCTTAGGTTGACTGGCGACTCAGTCACTTTTAGACATGGTACTGGAGTCACACGGAGGTTCAGGTTTACTCCGAAAAGTTCAGTGATTTGCCCAAAGACACATACCAAGTTGGTCAGTGGAGTCTCAAATTTTGCTACTGCCTTGATATCAAGACCGTTTTCTTTCCTTTTAGTGACAAGAAATCCATCTTGCAGGCTGAGTGATCACACATCGCGATTGCCCAAGTACTGCTTTCAAGCCTAGAAAGAGCTTACAAAATTAATGCTCTTGGAAATTACGTGGGGGAGGGAACTGAAGTCCAAACTGTTTGCTTTATGCAGAGAAACCTGGAGCCTCCCAAAATGGCTCTGCATATCTGCAGCATTCCAATGGCTTTTGTTATCCACTGGGTCTGCAGATTTCATGGTTCAGACATATCAGGATTTTCAACGGCAGCCTTCGGTGCGCTGCCTTGCAGAATCACCCGCTGCCTCGAGATACGGAGGCACAAAAATATGATACAATTTACTGAGCTAGTAAAAAAGGAGAGAGGATATTGTGTAAACTTTATAGTTCTCCAAGGTCTCTCTTCCACTGAAGGAAATTGGTAAGCCAGCCTACTGTCGGCACCGAAACAAGGAGAAAGGTATTTACAAGCTACTTTGGAAAAGTCACTAACTAGAAGTCTTCAGTAAAGGAAAAAATAATGTCCTTGTAAATCTACCGAGATCTCTCCTTTCTGGACTCTGACCTTTTTAAAGACACCAGTCTCATTTCTAGGCTAGTACAAAGCCACGGAGAGCCAGGCATCTTTCATTCCATCCTTGCAGGCTTCTTTGTGGTAGAGAGTTTAAATGGAAGTATAGAGTTTCGGACCCTCGGAAAATACTTGGATGAGTTTTGAGGCAGGGAGCTGGCTGGGGGGCGGGGGGGCGTGCGTGCGAGAGAGAGAGAGGGGGCGGGGATGGGTTATTACCTTCCAGAGGGGTCTCACGTAATGAGTGGCCTCTCCCCAGCTTGTAAGTTTGAAAGAGAAGAAAAAGAAAAAAGAACACAACAATTGAGCATGCTCAGAAAGGGGCCTGGATGGCCCTTTCTGAACATGCTCCGCCCTTTTCAAAGATGGTGCTGGCGTGCTGATGCTGCCAGCGACATCTTTGAAAAGGGCAGAGCAAGCTCAGAAACGGTCATTCAGGCTCCTCTCCGAGCAAGCTCAGTTATTTTATTTCTTTACTTTCAAACTTACGAGCCGGGAAGAGGCCACACATCGCGCAGGGACCGCTCTGAAGGTAAGTAACCCCCCTTCCCTCCCTAAGCAACTCACCCAATCCCCCGCTAGGCCCCCCCACCCTCCTTCGGCCTATTCCCTCCCCGGCCAGTGGGGGCCAGGAAAGGGGGAAGCAGGGGCCTAGCGCTGGCCACCAGCCCCCGGTTACCTGGCCTCTGGCTTCCTTCCCGGCACTTGGACAAGGTTTGCCGAGTTCCGAAGGTCCAAGGACCCTTCCTTGGAACTTCAGAACTTCTAAAATCAAAGCTGAATGCACCGGTCCTCTGTGTTACCCAAGCAAAACCGAGGACTGAGTTTCAGCACTACCCCCAAGCTTCACCTACTCATGCCGCTGCTCCCTGTTGGTCTGAGCCCATGCTATCACAAACACAGAACAGCATGAATGTTTAACAACACTGCTCCACCACAGGACAAGGTTGTAGTAACTATCACAGGGGCAGATTGCCCTCGTAGTTAACTAACGTGTAGAGCCAACTGTTGGCTCCAACGACTTGTTGATCCCTTTCTAAATCAGAAGTCTGATGTCCTGAGCATACCTATCCTCCTTTCTGAGAGCCTGTTGTAAATTCAAAATGTCCTCCTTGCAGCACTCTCAGCTAGATATGGCCAGAAATCAATTTTGATCAGTCAAAGCAGCATCATTTTCATGTGATCTTTGAAGGTGCCCTCCTTGATGGTTGCTCCTAAGTCCTGGTGAGGGTGCAGGCCTCCTGAGCACTGGGGGAGTGACAGTCCCTTTAAGGGAGTTGGCTGCCTCTTCCTGGTGATATAAGGCACATAAAATAAAGGTCCACTAAAACTGTGGAACTCATTGCCACAGGATGTTGTCCAGGCCAGTAGTATAGCAGGCTTTGAAAAGGGACCGGATGAATTGCTGAAAGCCATTCATTAAGGATTACTAGTTGGGTTGGTCAGGAGTAGAAGATCCTGAACTGTCAGAAGCTGGTGGGGAGGACAGCAGGAAATAGATTCCTCTATTGTAACCTGCTGCGTATTCCCACCCAAGGCACCTGAGGCTGGCTAATGTTGAAGGCATTTATTTACTTATTTATAATTCTTATACCCCACCCTCTCCGACCACAGGCAGCTTGGGGCAGCTGAGCTTACAAATGATGCTAGACTCTGTGGACCATTGGTTTGACCCACTAAACGGCTCTTTTCACAGGGCCCATGAGCATAACTATAGCGATGGATGTATTCTCCACAAATTTCCTCCTCCAGCAACCCTAGGGTTATGGGGGCGGGGATCATGTGGCCAGTGACCTTGCAAATTTTAGCCAAAAGTTACACCACTGACAGTGCCACCTAGCTATCGCAGAGAGGACGGGAACTGGTTGGATGTGCCCGCTGTTACACCATCCTATTCACAATGCCCTTTCAGTGGAACGTAAACTCTGTCCGTGCAAAAAAAATAAGAAAATGCTGCAAGCGCTGGTAGGAGGCTTTAGTTCTCAGATAGGGCTCTTCACCAGATGACCGAAAGGGGGCATGACAGAAGTTTATAAAGTCAGGAGTGGTGTGGAATGAGTAATTAGGACACGGTTATTTACCTTTTCAAGTAGTACTTAAACTAGGGGACACTCCATGAAAGGACCAGGTAGCAGTTTCAAAACAAATAAAAAGTAATTTTTTTCACTCAGCGCACCATTAAGTTGTGGAATTTGTTGCCAGAAGACGTGATCAAGGCCAGTAGTGTAGCTGGGCTTAAAGAAGGACCGGACAAGTTTCTGGAGGATGGGTTCATTAACAGCTCTTAGCCAGGTAGGTTTGGGAAATGTAACCTCTTACTGTCAGGAGCTGGGAGTGAACAACAGGGAATGGATCGCCCCGTTGTGACTTGTTGGATACTTCTTCCAAGCGACCAAGACTGGCCCGTGTCGGAGGTAGGTGCTGGGCTCGATGGACCATTGGTCTGACACAGTCTGGTACAACTTAAAACATTCTTAAAGACAACCCTTCCTAATATTTCATCTCTTTGGGGCTTCACCTCTACTGGAGGAGGATTGGCAATGGAACTCGTTCATTGCTTTCCGATTGCGCTCTGCTATTATCATCTGTTCTATCTGACAGGATGACACAAGTTAAGCTGTGGTAGCCAGCGGAAATCCAATGCTAAGGAAATGGGACATTCATTTAGTGTTTACTTAGGAACTGCTCTGCCGATGAATTCCAGATGTGGGCTTTAATTGTCACATTCTGGGATGTCTGAGCAGCAGGAGCTTGCGAGGTTGGCTTGCAAATCAATCTGCCAGACTCGCACTAAATCCCGTCTTTTGCCAGCTTTAGTAAGGAAGGAAGATGCTCTTAACGTACTAAGTGTTTTTAGAGCATTACAAAGCTGGAGATGACTCATTCTGTTCCCCAAACTACCATCTTCCCTCCACAACTCTCCACCCCCAGCCACCAAGCTCTCTCTCTCCTTCCCTAACACACTTCCTATCTTGCAACTCTGCCCTGGCTGCCTATAGTTTTCTGGGCACAATTCAAGGTGCTGGTTTTGACCTTTAAAGCCCTAACAGTCCGCATCCCATATATCTGAAAGACTGCCGGTCCTACCATGTCCCTTTGTGGCCCCTACAGCCCAGCAGACACGGCCTCCTGCACATTCCATCTCTTACCCTTGTCCGTGGTGTGCAGGAGAGCGTTCTCGGTGGCTACCCTGGTTCTGTGGAACTTCCTTCCACAGGAGGTTCGCTTGAGCTGAAGCATCTTCCAGAGGTGATGCAAAGTGGTTGTTTTATTTGGAAAGGCATTTGGCAGAGAAGGATAGGTGGGGTTTGGTTGGGGTTTTGCGTGGGGCTGTGGAGAGGGTTGGAGGATAGAATTCCTTTCATGCACTCAAAAGGACAGTTTCCCAACTCATTTCTCCATTCTGCCTAGTAGGGAAAGAAAAGAATTACAGGTTTTTACGCACGCACACGCATTCAGATAAACCAATACATTCAAATAACTATGCCTTACTCCTAGGGGTTGTAGTAAAATAAGCCACAACACTGCATAACTAGTTAAGTTATTTGCTGTTCCATGAACTCACAATTAATGCCACACTCATATCTTCTGCAGTCAGACATGTCAATGCCGAGGGAGTGCGGACTGCCTCGGAAGCCGAATTTGCTGTTGGCATAATTTGACCATGTGGCCGCAACCTGGCCGCTTACTGCTACCTTGTTTTAAGTCTCAAATGACTACACAGCAGTAAAAGGAACATTAAATGCAGAGGAACCGATATAACTCACTAAAAGCCAGTAGGGCCGATCCTATACCTTGCAGATCCCGTGTGGAGCTGTGTGCACACCGTGTGGATCCCCATAGCGGGCACACTGTGCCCCGTGGAAATGGCACACATGCATGCGCGGGATCCACAGGGCGTTGGATCACGCCAACGGCTCTCATTGAGATGGGACACTAAATGAGGCTGTGATCCTGGCTAATGTTTAAAAACTGGGGGTGTTTTTAAATAGGACGTCCCCAGGCATGGACACCCACTGAGGAAGCGCTCATGGAAATTTGGTGTGTGCTCCCGTGACTCACACACCACCCACCCAAGTTCATACATGGGGCATTCTGGAAAAATCCAGAGTGCCTCGTGTGTGGACAGGGCAGGCAGTGCGGGGACGGGGGCGGCCATGCAGGGGGCGTTCATTTGAAGCGCTCCCCTCTCCCCTCCATGCAGGATGCCCAAGACCCACTCCACGCACCAACCTCGGGCCCTCCCCCCGCCCCCCCAGTCTCACAGTCAGTGTCATGTTGGGTCAAATTAATGGTCCACTGAGCCCAGCATCCTGTCTCTGACAGCGGCCAAGCTTGGTTGCTTGGGAGAAGTCCCCAACAGGTCATAATATTCCCTGTTCACTCCAAGTTCCCAACAGTCAGAGGTTACGTCTTTAAACTACCTGACTAGTAGCCATTTATGGACCTATCCTCCAAGAACTTATTCAATACTTTTTAAAACTCAATTACGCTACTGGCCTTAACATCCACTGGCAAAATGTTCCACAAGTTAACTCTACATTGTGTCCTCATATTTGTTTTAAATATGCTGCCAGTTAGTTTCATAGAATGCCCGCTAGTTGGCGATAGGCTTGGCAAGGCTTTGTTCTTCCATAGAATCAGGGGATTATACCAACGTCTTAAAATGGGGCCAGGTGAGCAAGAGTTTGGGAAGTGTTGCTTGAGTCTCGGCTGTCAGGGCAAATCTTTGGGGCATGTACTGGAACATGTACCTGGACTAAAACAGCGGGGGAGGCGGAGAGATCGCAACAATTGGGTCCAACTAGTTTCAAAGTCTCAACCCATCTCACCAACATAGAACAAAAGCCAGCCGGAGCATGGTTTGCATCCAAGACAATTGGGTCAAGATGTCCTTTTAACCATGATAAATATCCCTTGGGTGAATGTTATTTGATCTGCACTGTAGCCAGAGGGGAAATGATGGGCTTCGTTGTAAGGATGGGGGCTTGTACCAGCCCCGTTGGGTCTCTCAGCGTGGGGGAACGACACCTCAGCATGACTGCCGTACTCTGGCCAGGGCCCTGGCGGTGCTGGTCAAGCCACGCCCCTCCTTAACACTGCTCCAAACGTCCAGCATCCTGATTGGCTGCCTGCCAGATAAAAGGCAGGCCTGCAGCCACAGAAACCTGCTAATTCCTGTCTGTTTCCCCTCTCCTGCCTGTCTAGGTTTCTCTGCCCTGGAGCCAAGTTGGTGTCTACATGTAGTGACTCCCCGGTGAGCCTGTCTCCTGCTCACCCATCTGCCCGCCGAGTGTTTCCTGTGTCTGTTTGTCCTGCCCCCTAGTCCACGTACCGGCTCCCTGCCTGTTCCTGTGACCCTGGACCTACTCTCGCCTTGATGTCTGAGCCCTGAACCTGCCATGACTCCAACCCCAGCAGCATGTTGGCGACATGCTGGTCTGTGTGCTCGTCTTCCACCCATTCCCAGGACACCCACCCCCACGACTAGATCCTGCACCTATGCTCCTGGGTCCAATCCTGCATTGACGTCCCAGCCCCGATTCTGCAGGATTGTACTCCATCCCCCAAGTATGTTTTCAACACTCCTCTCACAAAACTGAAACCTTATTCAACTCAGAGCATCCCCACCCCCTCACAGAGACCTTCAATGGCCCAGTGAGATTCCCTCGCACACCCCTCATCTAGGCTCGCCACCAATCCCTCTCTGATGGGGCATTTTCTCTGCCCAAATGCATAGGAATGGCGACCAGGAGAGACCCAAGCGGGCTCGCAGTTGTCAAGAGACACGGCAAACAGAGCACAAACAGCAGGCTGTCCTGGGGATTGGTAAGGCGCCGTCACTCGCCTCGGCCAGATTCCTGGGATTTCTCTGGAGAGAGCAACAGGCAGGTCTGGGAATTCCACGCTGCATTTGAATTGAAAACGGGCCCCTTTGCCTCCTCCCCTTCCCCCTGCCCATGAAGGGAGAACTCTGGCTTAGGGTCCACTGGTTGAGTGAGGATGAGACCGGGAGCTTGGCTTCCCTTGTTTGCTTTAAGGCTATTCAATGGGAACAGCATTGCCAACTAAGACAAAGCCATGTGCTCTCTAGTTACAGTCAGGCCCGCGGAGCAACAGTCATGAGAGGAAACCTTTTCCCCACATCAGAAGATATTTGGGAGGGGGATATTTAGAGGGGGGGGGAGTTCTGCACTTAAGTGCCTGCCTAGTTTTAAGCACGCACATTTTTCCCTATGCAGAAACACCCAATTGTCAAAACAGTTCCGATCGAAAACTTCTGAGCTGGGTGACTGGATTGCTTTTGTGCAACATCAAACCCAAATTAAGGGTACTGCAGTGAGTCATCCAAAATGGGTAGCGGACAGCCCCGCCCTCTGCCTCCAACTAAACCCCACCCAAGAACCAGCATGTAAAATAAACAGGGAGGGACAAACAGAGGGAAACCCTGACTCTAGGATGCAGAAAACATGCTCTCATATTCCACCCACCCCCCCGCCCCCATGACTGGAGGAGGGGGGCAACATTAAAGAGATCGTCCTCTGCACTGTAAACTCAAGGCAGGAGAGAGAGGTGTGACATGTTCCCTCTACCCCCTCCTCCTGGTTCTCTCCTTCCCCTCATTTTTATGGGTGACCTACAAAGCTCAACAGGCTGTAAAAATCCTGCACTTGTATTCCAGGGGAACCTGAAACGCTATTTCAGGGCCTGGAAGGAAAACAAGGCCTAAAGCATTGAGTTGGCCATCCACGGCAAAACCAACAGGAGGGGAAAGAGAATTCTAGAAATCCGGATGTTTGGTGGCAGGGAAAAACACAGGCTACCCTTTGATCTGGAGAGAAAGATTATCTGCGCAAGGCTCATTAATCAACAATGGCGCTCAAGCCCCACGCACCGTTCTCTGCCGTTTGTCATCCTATTGTCCTGTCGCTCACGCAAGATGGCAAGACCAATGTCCCAAAGAGGGAGAGATCAGACGCCGACACATTGTTCCAGCAGAAAGGTGTTGGCCCGTAGCATTCCTCAACGCTGGAGCTTACAGAGTGGACTAATTTGCTGTGGTTTCACAGGAAATCTTCAAAATGTTCATTCAATAGCTGCAAAATACATCACGGGAGTGGAGGGGCGATTTCTCTGTTATCTAACACTTTACTGTCTGCCTGGGGGGGGTGGAGGGGGTTTGTTTCCTTAGCTTCAGCCAGAGCAGTAGTATTTTATGCCGTCAGCACAACCAGGGCGGAGAGGATGTTTTACGAGACAAAGCAGCTTGGGGGCCGGCGCTTGCAATCTTAGCAGAGTTCCACAGCTCCGCCCCCAAGTTCAGCGGCAAAAACGACGTCTTACACGGTTAAAAAAAGCAGTGAAAACTAAAATGAAAATAAACAACGGTCCCAGCACCACCGGAGCCTGGCAGCCATTAAGGAATACGGCAGCGTCCGGGTGTTCAAATACATAAATCTGTCATCATTAGCAGGCAAGAGAAGGAGGATGGGGCGACGGCCTTGTAAAAAAGCAAAGGGCTGCCCATAATCGGGAGGGTGAAGGCACTCCAAAACAAAGGGCGCCTTTTGCAAAACCTCTGCCGCTGACAGACAGATGGTTGTGAGGGCCTTAATGTCTTTAACATGGGGAGCGTTGTTTTTTTTTTTTTAAAAGGAGTGTGGGTTTCAAATCACTTGGGATTAGTGTCCTCCTTTCCCCCCACTCCTTCACTTCCTTTCTCCTTTCTACATTTATTGCCAAAAAGTACAGAGTAAAAACACAGCCTTCGGACTACGAAATCCGCATCGACAATGATATTATTCATCAAGCCTAATTCAGACTGTGTTCTTTCCCTCCCTTGAAGAAAATATATATTTATACATGAGACTTGAAAGTGGCTTTCATACCCTAATAGCCAGAAGGGCTTCCCCGCAACCTCTCATCTTATTTTTCATCTTTTGCTCTGCATGGATGTCAAAGACAGTGCAAAAACAGTACAAAGAGAGACTCATGAAAAGGAAAGAATACATTTCCCCAGCAATCATCCATTTTAAAAGGAACCGCGTGCATCACTGCACGAATCACAGGGTGAGTGTGAGCGGGAAAGAGATCCTATGCCAGCTAAGTCCTATAAGTGAAACGGGTGCAGAATGCTAGTCAGTGAGGCTGCACTGAACAGGCCATCCAAGTACTCACAACGAGTTCTGAAGTTCCCAGTACGGGTACTCGGCCGAACTTCGGAATGTTGTCCGAGGACCCGGTATTCGGAACTCTTTCCACTTTAAAATCATTATGCCAAGCAGTGCCCAGAAAAGCAGGCTAACAAGAGTGAGACAATCACTCTAGAAGGCAAACCCAAACACTGCAACTGTGTGCAGAAAGCCAAAAAAAGCCAGCAGTACCCACAACATGGCCCAACATCAGCAGTACAGCCACTTTAAAAATCATTATGCCAGCCAAGCAGTGCCAGAAAAGTAGGTTAGAAAGAGTGGGACAATCTCTCAAGAAGGCAAACGCACAATATTAGCAAAATTTAGTATCCCACCCACTCCTGCCTATGGCAGCTCGGGGCAGCTAACAATATAAAATAAATACGAAATAGAAATACAAAGATATTATCTATATCTATATCTATATCACATCATTAAAACATCTGGAGTCAAACACTCCCCATCACATCTCACCCTCACCCATTCCCGCCACCAAACACCTGGCAGAACAGCCACGTTTTACAGCAACAAGGGAAAGCCGGGCGGTCTGGGGACAAACGGGTCTCAACCAGAAGGAAATTCCATAGCCATGGCCAAGAACGCCCTCTCCAACATTGAAACTCAAGAGACCTCGAGAAGGGCGCCCCCAGCCAATCGCAGGGGCTGCTCTAGACGTCGGTCCCACAGTAAGGCAGGGCCCAGATCGTGTAAGGCTTTATAGGTCAAAACCAACGTACCACCATCACACACAAGAAAAAACCCAGACATTCACACACCCCAACACACACACACACACACACACACACACAAACCCTCTCCATTGTGCTTGCCCAGTGTCCACCTAGGCCTGCAAGGCAAACCCCCTCCCCATATACCGTATTCTTTTATTACTCAGAAAGAAAGTGCATCTCCTCTGTGCCCCAGTGGCCAGTCACATCTTGGCAAAGTTGACCCCACAAAAGGCAGTCACAGTGCCCACAAAAACCACAGCAAACACGATCCCTCTCTGGCCTGTGGGTGCTGCCAACTTGCCGACAGGCAGCGCAAGCAACATCAGCACCCAAACATTAAGTGTATTTGGCACTGGTGGCAACTCCTGGCATTGCCCCTAGTTTATGGACAAGCCCAGGCCAGGAGAAGTGGAGCGAGGCAGATCCCTCTGGCCGCCATGGTGTCAACCAATGCAACCAGCAGGCAGCAGTGGCACCCACTTATTTGTTTCTATTAAAAAAACAAAAAACCAAGGCATGGTGGAAACCCCCGTTCCCCAACCTTACCCCTATGGACAGGCCAGGACGGCCCCCACCCCCGTCCAATTCCTTACAGATCAGCAGGGTAGCACGCACAGCCAAATTCAGTAGAGAATGGGGGGAAATACTGTACAGTCACTTTTATTTTGCCTCTGCCAGCCAATCAAAGCTTGCCATATGGCTTGTCCATCACTTAACTGTTCCCTCCCATAACCCCCTTCTGCCAAATATGGTACTAAGTTTTGTTTACTAGCTCAGAGAAGCTAGGCAGTCTACCGTCTGGATTGCTCCAGTCACGCGCGCAATGGCACCAGCACTCAATGGAAGCTTACGAAGTTTTCCAGAGACCGGACTTCGTACTCAGTCTTTTGGACTTTGGAAATTTGGAACCGAGGGCTGGAATCCCTGATGGATTCCGAAGTTTTCCAAGGACCGAGTTTCAGCTCTGCTAGTGAGTATATAGGGTGGCCATTCCTGAGAGCACGTCCGTCCATAGGCAGACTTTCTCACTGCGCATTCCTGAGACATTTAATCTTACCATGCTTGGTTAGGTGAAGCGAGGAGATGAGGCACAGAATAGGTTTGAGCTGGAGATACAGATTCCCCCTGCCTTGCTACACTGTGTACATCCAAGCCCCACCCCTCTGACTCCAAGCCCCAGTAAGCCACACCTCTCTGGTCCAAGCTCCACACAGGCCACACCCCTCCAGCTGGGCCCTTCCACCCATTTATTTACAGAGTGCCAGAAGGCAATTGTCATTTTCATAATTGTTATTGCAATGACAAAAATGACAGAAAACAAAAATAGAAACGAAAATGACATTTTGTTTTTGAAATAAAGAGTAAATACTGAAAAATGTATTTCCAGCTATAACTTCTCTGTTTCTCATTCAATTGTGATGATATTTGGCATGCTTGTACCCCCAAAGGAGAGCACTATGTGCACCAGGTTCTGAAATGATTTGATAAAGGGAACAGATTTTAGAAGTGATTTAATGTTGTGATTTTAATAAAAGCTCCATATACATTCATGGCCACAATTTCTTTATCTTCCATCCACTTTGCATGAAACCTGTAAGTATCATGTCCCTCCACAAGCTTAACACACCTGCCAATTCTCAGAAAGATTGGATGAAGGGTCCTGATGGTATAAGACATTAACTTGAAAGTACATTTCCAGTTGTGACATTTGTATATTCCATCCTGTTTACAAGACATTTTGCAGAAATGTATCACATTCCTTCCCTGTCATCTCTGCCAAACTACAGGGCAATGTGATAAAGGGATTCAATTTTATAAGCAATTGAAGTTGTCCCCTTGAAGACCATTATTCAGATAAATAGCAGCACATGTAGTGCCAGTCGGAGGCAGGCACCTGGCATGGCAGGGGGAGGGAGGCTGTAGGAGGGAGGATGTGAAGCAACCCAAAAGACTGACAAGCACATTCACTGGCCAATTACTGCATGTTTCTAGCTTTACAGGACCAATTGGTAGTGGCTTTGAGGCAGGCATAGAAGGGACATAACTGGGACTTTGGGGATAGCATCCCAGCAATCAGGAGACATAGTTTACACATCCAGGCTGGCCAATTATCATCACAATCACATCCTGCAGCACTGTGACAGAGGACATAAGAGAATCTCTATTGGCTCTTTCCTAAACAGATGCTTCTGACTTCCCAGTAACAAGTGAGGGAGAGAGGTTGGGATGGTCACAGCACAGAATGAGGATATTTGGTTGACATTTCTGCTGGCCAACTGGCATCACAAACAGATCTTATACCACAGTGACATGCAAGATAATCCCCGGCATAGGCTCCTTCTCTGCATATGCTGTGCAAGCTTCTAAAATTGGGACCCTTTATCACATCTTTCTGATATTTGACAGAGATGATCGTAAAAGTGTGATATACAGCCCTGTCAGTTTTCATGTACACTGGTTGGACTACAAAGACCTTACAGTCAGACATACATTTTATGAGTTAATTTTTATACCACCAGGACCCTTTATCCAATAGTTCTTAAAGTTGGCAGAGACAGTAAGTATGGGAAGGGGTGTAAACTTGCCAAGTTTCATCTACATTAAATGTGAGGAAAAGAAGGTACACCTAAGAATGTATATGAAGTTTTTTGCAAAATAAATTAATTCAACTGCTTCTAACATTGAATTCCTTTATCCAATCTTTTTAGAATTTGGTACACATAATGCCTTCCATTGGAGGTATAAGCACTTCGTGTTAAAGTCAAATATAGTGAAAAATAAAAAAGTTAGAGTCAAAAATGTGTTTTCCATTGAAACCAACGGAAAATGAAAACAAATGCAAAAACGAAAGCGACAATTTGATATTTATGAAAACAAAAAATGACAGATTTAAACAACAAAAACGAAAACAAAAACGACATGGGTCCCTGGTGCACACCTCTAGTGTCCAGGCTGATCTTGTGAGCAAGCCGGAGGAGACCACCACACACAAGGCTTTAAAACGGGCGGGGAATCTTTTCCTCCCAAGAAGCCACTCTGGAAGCTGATACAAGCTCCGAGGGCCACATAGAAAGGGGTGTGTGCGCGTGCGTGCGTGCGTGCGTGCGCTTACAAGGCGCACTCAGCAAGTGGAGGATCGAGATCCTGGATCTGTCCCATCACCTTGTGTGTCTCCTCATCTCTGCTTCCTTCCCCCGAGCTCAGTCTGGCAGTGCTTTGTGGTAGGAACAGGATCCAGGGACCAGATCCAGGTAACTAGAAAGGGGCCACATAATAACTAGACACAGGATCACATTTGGCCCCCAGGGCCGAAGTTCCCCACTCCTGCTTTAGGGCATAAGGAGTGGCTGAAACTCAGAGGAGCCGAGTTCTGCCCCCATCCCAGCACACTGTTCTGACAGCTCGACGACTCATCAGTCCTACAGGTGGGAAAGTCAGGGCGCTTTCACACGTTACCGCAAAACCCAATTATTATTATTTTTTCCTTCCACTGATTTCTAGAAGCACTTAAAAAAATTCTAACCCCCTATTCTCCTAATAGGCACGTCTTCCTTTCTGTGCCGCTATTCCCAGGTGAGGACTTCCGAGTGCTTTCCAAGGCTTTTTCTGGCTAGTGATGGGGATGCCTCCATCCACCACGCCCAGGGTGCTGGCGGAACAGCTGATAGAGCATGGCAGCATCCAGGGAACACGCATCCTGGCAGTGCTTTAGCACACGTTCCCCACCTCGGCTCCCACTAGTCCTCGTGTGCTGGCACAAAGCCACAAACCCCAAGATCCCAGGTCCCATAGCGCCACCCCCACCCCCCGGTGCCGGCAGACGGTGGGGCCGAACCCAACCCTGCAGATCCCCCACGCGCATGTGCGAGTTCCACAAGGCACAATGTGCCTACAATGGAGGTCCACATGTGCCTATGTGCGTGCCCGGCTGAGCTTAGGATTCGCATCACTGATCCGCCAATTCAGCTGCATTTTTTCATTCCTGCATGCACAATTAGCCACGTTTTTAAAATGCCCGTTTTCTTGGGCTTCCCATGTTCTAGATTTGTGGGCATTAAAAAACACGTATCCTTCTAGTAGTAGGATTTGGAGACCCGATCATGCGCATCTTGAAAAACTGCGCTTGGCCCCTAAACACATGGATCAGAGCATTCCAACGAGCTCCAGCCTGCATAGAAATAACAAATGTGCAGAAACATATGAACATGCCCTTTGGCTTCAAGGGCTGCACCTCTCTTTGCTGCATACTGGCCAGGGAAGAGGTGCAGAGCGACACAGACAGCAGGGTGCAAGTGTTGGGAAGAAAAAGGGAACAAGAGGAGATGGGGAAGCTGCCTCATCGCTCCGGAGTAGAGCTGAAAGGAGTGGTGCATTTCCTGTGGGTAATACTCGCGTTTTCGAATAGTCTATTGGGTGTCCGATCAGTGCCAGAGTACCCAGCACCAGAGTACCAAGTTGTGAATCCCATTACTCAAAAATACCGGGTATCACCGTGACCAAGTTACCGGTCAACTGTTTTATAGGTTTGTCAACCAATAAATCAGTACAGGAATCGGTACCCAAAGCCAGAAAATCGGTACATTGCACAACCTGTCAGGCACTCATCGATTATCAAAGAGTGCGAGTCAACTACTGCAATTTCGACAGGTATCCCCAGTTTTGTGTGTCCTGGTTTCAGTTCCGCTGCAGGGTCAAAGGACAGGGAGAGGGAAGGAGGAAGCTGCTTGTTCACATGCGTGTGCTTGGAAAACTCCTCCCTGGGGCATTTCCTTGCAAAATGGTCTCCGAAGCAGCCAATCCAAAGCTTTGCACATGGGGGTGGGAAGGGAACTATTTGTCCCAGCTTTTCAATCTGTGACCAGACCAGGTAGACAGTGAACACAAGCCACAAAGAGGGACCCCATCCGGGGTGGTTTCATTAGGGCAGAAGCTCCATTGACACCAGCCAACGTTCTGGCCCCGGGGTCGGTTTTTCTGCAAATAGGACTTTTGCAATCAATCAAGCTTTTCATGAAAGGAATAAAGAGGTCATAAAATTTGTTCTACCTCAGCTACGTTGACACGAAGTAGGGAGAACGCACGCAGCAGGAACGTGTATGGGCTGGAGGGCTAATTCTATTAATGAACAGCAGACAAAAAAGAGGAAGCCTTAAACTGCTCCAGAACAAAAATGGTTTTAACATCAGGCAGGTTGACATTGTGTCTCGCTTCCATTCCCCTAACAATAATCACACACCAAAGAGAGAGGCAGCTTGAGTTTTGCACGGGGCAGTATCAGCAAGCTGTCTGCGCTGGAGCATCTGCAAAGCATTGTGGGTTAAATGCATCCATGTGGCCTCTGCGCCGTAACGTTTACACTGGCTGCAATTCTGGTTTGCCCTCTCCTACCACACGACAGAGCATACAGGGGGAAAACCGACCAGACATACATATATGTATGAATTTCATGCTTACCTCCATGGGAAAAAAAAACCCAAACACACTTTTTCATTTCCTTTAAATTGCAAGCAAGTGTTGCCACCTCCCCAAAACTTGGCTTCTATGTTACAGCTTCACAGGGAGCAGAGAAGGAAGTCTATTCAGAACAGTAAGGCTTTTGTTGCCCTCCACATGATGTATTGATAAAGCCAACTGTAAAGTATGCTAGGAAATCAAATGAAACTCATAAAAGCTAACAAAGATCTTGTTAAAAAAAAAAAAAAAAAAAGAGAGAGAGAGAGAAACTGAGAACATGACTATTAATACCGTGTTAACACTGACTTACATTATGGACCTGGCATTTCAAGGAACACGTTGCTGCCGCCTGCACATAACGCTTTCCAGCTCCTCGGACATCAGGAGTCAACGGAATAACCCGTCCGTACATTTTTATAGATAGCATCACGTTTAGATGTCGCTGCCGATATTGATGTGGGGACCTAATTGCCTCATTCAGAACAGTCCAGAACCCAAGGGATTTAGGACCCTAACACTGCACTAGGGATGGGATGATCGGCGAATTATCGGTTACCGGTTTTATCAGTATCTGATTAATCTGATATCGGATTAGTATTGGTGTATCGTTTTTTTTAACATTGCCGATTTTTTGGATCTTTAACGTTGTAGCCATTGTTAAAATGGCCACGATGTTAAAGATCCGAAAAATCGGCAATGTTAAAAAACCGATATACGTATATCGATATTATCGGATTAATCAGATCACCAATTATCGGCATTATCGGATTAATTCGATACCAATAGTCCCGTCCCTACCCTGCACTATTGTAGGATCAGGATTCTAATGCACAAATCCCATTGCATTCCAATAGGGGACTGGTTACCCGCTTCCATAAGCCACAGCCCTGTAACCTCTTACTCCGGAGTAGTGCCACTGAAGGTAACACGGCTCCACACACAGTAAGTCGTCTCTGAGTCAGGACCGTGACTTCATGCCCTTTTGGAATTCTCTGCCAACGCACCGGTTTAGTTCCGACACCAGGGGTTTCCCCCTTCCATTGGCTGCTTCCAAAATTACAGCAAGTGGGTTTTTTATGCACATCTGGTCCATAAGCTAATTGATGGTAACAGCGTGGCTTTATGAGAGATGTTTGGGGGCACAATTCTTCATTGTGCCCCTATCCCAATGTTTGGCCACGCCTTTATAATTAAAACATACAGAAATCAATTTCTAAAGATACAGGTGTTTAATTCATACCCACGTTACTTGTAATCATTATAATCACTCACTCCGGCTGCAATCCTCCAACCGCTCCCCCTGAAGCAGTGGTTTGAGGATTGCTGCCTACATTACCATAGATTTTGCTGCCTCTGTCTTGTTCTCCTCGCTACGCCAACTCCTAGTTCCTGCTCTGTGTCTTGGTCTTTGCTTCCCAAGTCTGGTCTCCTTGCTCCCCTTCCTGCTCCTGTACTCCCCATTCCAGATGTGCTCCTGAGTCCCAGCCACCTGATTCGGAGACCCAAGTCCTGATCCCCACCACCTGCCTACATCCTGGATGCCCACTTGCCCCCCAAATCCTCACAGAACTATGCTTTCAAATCCACTAGGAGCAGAGCCTTTCCATGGGATGTACAATAGGTCCATCTGTTCCAATATGCCTTTTAGACATGCGCTCTACGCGGGGCTGCCCTTGGTGACTGTTCAGAAGCTGCAGCTGGCACAGAACGTGGCAGCCTGGTTCCGTTCGGGGACGGGTCACCGGGGGCACATTACAACTGTACTTTACACTCTGCACTGGCTCCCTATAGCTTTAGGGGCACAATCCAATGTGCTGGTTTTGACCTTTAAAGCCCTACACAGCCTGGGCCCTACAGAGACCGCCTGTCCTTCCATGCCCCGCTGAGGCCCCTGCAATCGCCCAGGAGCACTCTCCCGCCAACTTTGTTCCCTAAATGGCTTGGTCTCCGGGTATCTGAAAGACTGCCTCTTCCCTTATGTTCTGTCGCAGCCTCCGAGGGTGCCTGCTTGCAAGTACCAACTGCCTGTGAGCTTCGTGCAACGAGGATGCGCAGAGGGGTGTTCTCGGCGGCTGCTCCACAATTGGGGAATCCTCTTCATTTAGAGATCTGCCTAAGCCCGAGCCTTCTTACCTTGCGGAAGAGATGCAAGACCTTTTTGTGTGACCGGGCGTTTGGTAGGCTGGGATAGGGTTGGATAGGATTCGGTGGAGGGGTTCAGGAGAAAGGTTGGTGGGTGGGGCTATACGTTTCTTAAATTGCTTTTATATGTGGTTATATATGTTCATTATTTTTCTAAGCCGTCCTGAGCCTCTGAAGGAAGGGTGAGATAAAAGCTGAACACACACACACACACACACACACACACACACACACACACACCAAGGGCCCGCAGAGATGTGGTGTTCTTTGCTGCCCCAATATTATGAAGCTCCCTTCTCCCATATGTCCGTTGGAGCCTGAGTCTGAGGCTATTCCGGAGATGGTGTAAAACCTTTCTTTTTGGCAAAGCGTTCAAGAGGCGGGTATAAGGGTTGAGGTGGGTGGGAGCTTTTAAGGTATTTTAGTGTCTCTTTTGTTTTTAATATTGTAAGTCACCCTGAGTCTTAAGGGAAAGGTGGGGTGAGATGTTGATCAGTAAGTAGCAATACCTGTGCTCCCTGATTCATAACTACAGCACCCCTCAACCGTCCCCGTCACAGCTCACAAGCATCCAAAACAGCCAGAGTTTTAATTAACCAAGTAACCATTCCTAAACTCAATATTCGGGAGGGGTGGACCCAGTTTTTTCAGAGGCAAAGTAAGACTACTTTATTAAGCCACGCATTTGGTAGATGGGGATAGGAAATTGGGGATTATTATTTTTTGTCCCAATTTTTCAACTTCAAGTACCGACCCTTCAGGCTTCCAGTACCAATTTATTTACTTTACCATCCCAATTCCTTTACCAATTTACCTAGCAGTACCAATCAGTAAATCGACAAGGACAATACTCAGTATTTTCGGGTATTCAGGTCGCCCACTGAAGACGCAATACAGGATTAATTTCAATTCTAAATGGAAGCTTGGGGGGGCGAGGGAGTGTGTGTGTGTGTATATATATATATATATATATATATATATATATATATATATATATATATATATAAATAAATAAAAAAATCAGGCTGCCTTCCCCACTCCGTGCTGACGTCGGCATGTTACACGCTAATGGCCTCGCTCTGCAATCTGGCCGAGAAGCTAAGTCACGCTCGCTTTTAAACTACAAACCCTGCAGCTTCCTCAAGCATTTTCCTGCCCAGAGCACTCAGCACATGTGTTGCTGACTCACAATCTCTGGCTCGGACTCACAGCTGCCTCCAAACCCCCAGCGTTTGCTGGAAGAGCAGAACCCAGTCCTAAATGCATTTGTCATGCCCTTGTGAGGATGCCTGGCAACACCTGATGCTGACCTGCCGGTGTTTTCACAGCTTTGGGGGCCCGGAACGATTCCGGGAGCCACGGATTGATGACTTCATCAGAGAGCCGTAATGCAAACCACATTTCAACTGGACTGGACACTTTCTCACAGGATGCTCAGATGCTGCGATCAGCCAGAAACACGCAGGATTAAGAAGACAGGGATACCAGGACAGACACTGATTTCTGGACACTCACACAAAGCTGAGAGGCAGGTTGTTCCAATGCTAATTTTCCACACGTGGCTGTTATCAAAGGAAAGCATCTCTGAGCAAATTGTAAACACCTTTCTCCCCTCCCAAACCCCTCTCCCCATAAGGCACCAACTGGGCCAGGCAGAATAAAGCTACTTTAAATAGCCATCTCACTCGTCTCAAAGCTGTTGCTTTCGGCAGACACGTTATTATACATAGCGGGTAACAAAACCGGGCTTGGCCCTGTTCTACGTTTTGCACTTAAAGGGGTGGGGAAAGCTCAGGACCGTGGGCCAAATGCAAGCCATGGGGTAGTTTTCATTTGGCCCCATTCCAATTCCTGGATCTGGCCCCTGGATCCAACTCCTGCCCCCAAGCACTGAAAGGGTAACTGGGCAAAGCTTTTATTTTAATTTAAATTTCCCTTCAGGGTGGCTAACATAAAAATTCCAATTTAAAAACCCACCTTCAGTCCTAAAAAGAACCCCCTGCACCCAACCCCTTAATCCCCAGTCCCAGCCTTAGAATTTGTGGGGCACGGGGCAAAGAAAATGCAGGGTCCGTACTGACCCCCATGCCTTTCCGCATGGCCCTGCCCCCATCAGGAGTAGTGGTGACCGTTAAGGATGGGAATTTCAGATTCAGTTAAAACTGAAATCGACCCGAAAATGGCCAATTTGGTTCTCCCAAAATTTCAGTTCTCTTCAGGCTTGGGCAATTCGGGGGTTTTTGCATTGGGTTTTTTTTTGCCATTCCCCCCTCCCCAATGCAAAAACCCCCCAAGAATTCAATGCAAACCTCCCCCCCCCAATCAAGAACAGAAATTCTCAGAGTACCCAATCTGAAAAAACCAAATCCAAAATTTGCCCTAGAGTACCATTCCTTGGGCCTTTCTGGGAGAGTGTGGGGCCCCTGTATCCTGCTGCAGGGCCCTCAGGAAGGGAGGAAGGGGCTAAGAGTCTCCCCGAATCCCCCCTGGATGCAGGCGGCGGCACGGAGGACCCGGCCCTACCATGTGGTAAGTAAATTGNCTTCCTCCGGAAGGGAGTTCCAAATGTGCAGCCGGCCACCAAGAATGCCCTCTCCATTGTGGCCCCCCGCTTTATGTGGGGAACCTCCAAGAAGGCACCCCCGGCCGACTGCAGGAGTTGCTCTGGGGCATGGAGGGTGAGGTGGTCCCTGAGGTACAAAGGGCCCAGACCGTGTAGGGCCTTATAGATCAACACCAAAACCTTGAGTTTGGGGAGTTGCTTGTGTTTACTGTGCTCGGTCCAGGTGCCCTCCCCCCAGTTCTGGCTCCACAGATTCCTCTTCCTTCTGAATTCCCCTGTGTGCTTGTGTGAACTGTGGTCTGCGGGTGGGGTCTGGGGGCTTGGGGATCTGTGGCACCCAGCTGTCTAGCCAGTGTCTAGGGACTTGAGCGAGGCAGCTTCTTTGTCATGCTTGACCTTCCTGCTCCTTCCTCCTCTACCTGCTCAGAGTCTGGCAGTGAAGGGGTGGTGATGTTTGCCACAGCTTCATTTGCCCTCGCTCGGCCATGTTGCAATGTCATGCAGCTGGGCGTGGTTTTACCTCCGGGGGGAGGAGGGAGTGGGGGGAACATGGGGGTGAGTGCAGGCACACGGGGGGAGGGGGGTGGGTTAGAGCAGGGGGGCTGGGAGCCAGGGCTCCTGGGTTCCCTGGGAGAGGAGTTAGAGGCTAGTGGGTTATTGCAGAGGAGGAACTGCTTTAATAGGAGGCATCATTGTAACCACTTGGTCTCCTGTCTTATTCAAATTTGGGATGAACCTGGTAACTGAAAGGCAATCCTTGCTTCAAAGAGCTTATAGAATGGGACGCCCATGGACATGCTGCTTGACCGAGGGTGACCAATCTAGCCACCATGCACCTCAGCCAACAGACTTAGAAATCTTGGCTCTGTTAGCTTAACCAACTCCAATCTCCATGCTTGGATTGTCCTTTGAAGGACGATAGAAACCATGATGTCCCCCTATGCAAGTCTGGTCTTCAGGCTCCAAAACCACACTTCCAGTATCAACTTCCCTTGCTCCAGCCATGTACAGCAGCTACCCATAACCTTGCCCTCTACCTCCTTCACCTCTGCAAGTGAAATTTGCAGAGCTGCCCGGCTTCTCCCTTTCTTCTCCAAGAGTCATGTGGGGCCCCTTTGATCACACCACCTTGAAGGAAGTGTCCACTTTGTCGAATGACTTGAGTTTCCCTCTCTTTGTATTCCCACACAACAGCTGCCCGGCCTCTTAGTATTAAAACCAACCAAGCAACATAGCCAACGCTCCATTTGATATTGAGAGATCATGAGCTTTCAAGTCGGCGGATAGCCCGGCTGGATCAATTCAACAAAAAGCTCTCTGCGGACAGCCTGCGATAAGGACTCCGTACTGATATGTACATAAATAACCCTGCTGGGGCATCCTGTGTTTGTTTGTTTGTGATGGTCTCAAGGTAATTCTCCAGGATAAGGGTGTATTGTACTTAACCGCCAGGATGCTAATACTGATTAAAGATGAGTTCTTCTTCCTGGGCTTATAAATCTGTCTACACTGTAACTGGCATCCCAAATCTTGTGGTAAGCCACAATACCTATTAAGCCTGACTAGGAGAGGAAATTGTAGTTCCTACTTACGCTGGTTATCTGATTTTCTTGGCTTACGTTTCTTCCAGGGATGGATTAAAGCAAGATTCTTGGATCAGTAGGATTCAGGGCCGGCAGGCAAAAAAGGGACTTGGTATATCAGCAATGGTGGGTAAAATCGGCTCAGGAGCGTTTGAGTCAGTCCGATGGAGGTGGGGAAGAGTCAAGAAAAAGGGTTGCCCATGAGTGTAGCATTGAATTGTGACCCAGGAGGGCAAAGTCCATGGAGAAGGATGAACTAAGGCAGATGTCCCCAAACTGTGGGTCAGGACTTCAGGTGGGGTCATGTCACCTGTGTACTGGGGTGGGTGGGGGGCATGAGGGGAGGTCACAGTCCAGACTGATATCTGATCTCCTGTTACAAGGCTTTGGTGCTGCTTTCTGGGGGGGTCAAAGGACTATACAAAGCCTCAACATGAATTCACATAAGAGAATTTTGCAGAACCCTTGGTCTAGTGATTCAGACCAGAGCCACAAGGGGCTTGCACTCATTTCCCTGCTCTAACACAGACCTCCTTTGTGACCTTGAGCAAGGTCACTTTCATCTCTTGCCTCAGCTCCCTCAAACGCAAAAGCATGGATGAGAATTCATGCCTGTCCTCTGAAGTTTGCATTACAAGACTGCAAGGTGATTGGACGGCTGCCCCCAAAAGTGTGTTAGTCAGACCGGTCACGCGGGGGCACTTTCTGGATCTGCCACAGGTTTTCCACGTGACCTTGGACAACTGACTCGGTCTCTCTAATGGTGCCTCAGTTCACCCTCTTCAAAGCTGGGATGGTAACCCTTCCTTTGCCTGCCCTGTCTAGTCAGACTATTGGCGGATCAGGGCTAAGACTGCCTCTCATTATATGTATGCTAGATCAATTTCCAATTTGAATTGAGGTTTCTATTAGTGCTGAAACTCAGTATTCTAAATTACTCAGTTTTTACCGAGTAGCTTGGTATTTAACTCAGTTTTACCGCGTAACTGAGGAATCAGTATTTGTTCCAGTACTTGAACCAACATATGGGGCTTCTCCTGCCCTTATATAAGGGGACTCAGTATTACTATTATTATAATAAGCATTTGTATAGCGCCAGCTGTGTACTTAGCGCTTTACAGAACAATGAGATGGACGCGGTCCCTGCCTACGGCTTACAATCTAATAGACGCGGAGCGGGGAGACAAGGGAAGGGGACACAGGGAGAGACAAGGGATTCTGAATAACTTTCAGAAAACACTTGATGCTTGTGACTACACACCCGAGTACACATCCGGACCAGCCAAATACTTGGACCCAGTCCTCAGGAACTTGAAAATACTCCCAAATAAAATGTTTACTATTTGTTTCAGCCCTGGTTTCCATGTCCAACCAGACAACCATCAGAAATAGTCTTCTAAGCTAAGGTCCACTGAAATAGGAGATGTCCGACACTGATGAAGTGGCATATGGGAAAATTCATTTGCAGGACTGGGTTCATTCTTATCATTTATTCTGCTCACTGAATCAGGATTCGCAGAATATGGGTTTCTTTAGCTGCAAAATTTGGAAACAACATTTGCCGAACAGAGAGGCCCGAGCATAGCGAATTAGTGATAACGCTCCTGCTTTGATTGTTAATTCCCTAAGCTGCTATTTACCTGTTCTCTCACCACACCCATAACTGCACACCCTCTGCAGCTGCATAACTTTATAGCTTATGCTGAAATAAGATTCTTAAAATACCATTAAAAAAAAGTGATAGCTTGGAGGACCTTATGGTTCAAAAGGCCCCTCAAGTTAATTATGTTTGCGCTTTCTGTGGCACAAATAAAAACGGCCCCATCAATTGGTTCCAGGTCTCACCGGCAGACAAGCTGTTGGCTTTCAAACGCTGCCGCCCTCTCTAAAATAAACAAGGCATCCTCCTCCTGTAAAGAACTTTTTCAAAGGAGAACTTCCCCTCCTGCTCGCCCCCCAGCATCTGCCAGGCGCATTCAAGTTTGGAGCCAACTTCTTTGAAAGAATCAGGCAGCCGTACCTTGTGTCGACTTTCGGAGCTTGACAAGAAAGAAACTCAAATGACAGCGGGCTGTTGAGGTTTTTTTTAAAGGGGAAATGGCTGGAACAGGAGACCAATATGCAACACAAAATGAACAAGCATTCAGGTTACTGTTTGAGGCAAGTGCCGCGTGGTGATTAATGAGGAAAGGCCCCAGAAAAACCAGATACAAGCAGCTCAGAGTGCGGAATAGCAGTTGTCCTCGGAGAAAAGGTGATAAGTTAAGATAAACTATTCTTAGCCAGCATTAGTATGAAGTCTCAGCCCAACATGTCTGTCTTCTCAACCTGCTTTAGCACTGCAGGATTCGCTCAGCCTTTGGGCACTGAGATGGATTCTTTGCGGTCTTCCTTTAAGGCGGGGGTAAGGAACCAGGGGCCACTTCAAAAATCAGAACGAGCTCCAAGGGAGAAGGGACCAGACCGTGGATTTGTGCCATGGATCTGGCCCCTATCCTTCTGTGTGCGCCCTCATCTCTGCTCCTGTGCCCTGAACTCAGTTTTTCAGTGAATGTGGGGGGTAGAAACCAGGAACTGGGAAGGGGCCATATAAATACTAGCTGTGGGCAGCATTTGGCCCCCGGGCCCAAGGTTCCCCACTCCTGCCTTATGACTTCATCCTCCATGGCCATGGACCCACTTACTGCTACAGCCCTAGAGAGAGTCGTTCTTTCCGTCGACCTAAACAAGACTTGGGTTGGCTGACTCTTGGCCAAGACTTTGGTTCTGTGTCAAGAATCATAGGCTATAGAGTTGGAAAAGGCCTCGGAGGTCATCGAGCCTCCACCCTTGCCCAGAGGCAAGATACCCTATACCATAGCACTGTAGAGCTGGTAGCCCAGGGTTCACCAGCCACCAGGAACTGCATAACAGGTCACAGAACCATGGAGCTGCCAGGGGATGACAAGGACCATCGAATCCAGCCTCCGGCTTGGTGCAGGATTTGCCAGACCTAGATCATCCCAGACACAAATTCTTGAAAACCTCCAGTGATTGGAGAACCTACAATTTCTCTAGCTAGTTCATCCCAGTGTCTGACTTTCCTTACAGTTGGGAAGGAAAGAATCCCTACGCCCTCCCTCTCCTCGTCCATAATGCACCCAGACAAGGCAAAGTGGTACCTTCTTCGCCGACTCTTCTCCTCACTACTGCATGCAGATTCTCCTTGGCAGTGCTTGAAAAATCACTTATCCCACAGCTGGGAAAACATTCTTCTCCCTCCAGTCCCTTCCGCCCCTGCCGCCAAACGCGTGTCATTAATGATCCTTCCATCACTGCCGACCTTCCCAAGCACGTTGATCTGTCTTTCTAAAGCTGCTGTCAGATTGCCTCTCACGCCACAACAGCATTCCCCAAAAGCATTCTCTTGTCCCCTTGGCGCTGGCACACCACGACCACCTTGCATGGAGAAAGCTTTGCTGAACTCGTCAGGACAAACCAGGCTCTGCTGTCCAAAGGAAATTGAAAGCTACTGGTGGAAGCGTAGCTTCACAGACAATGTGGAAGATATCGTCCCCGTCACCAAGAGCCACAGCCCTCAAGCCACTCACTTCAGGGTAATAAGGTTCCTGGACTTGTCTTATTACTGGATTCAAAGTAGGGTTCAGACAAATTATAAAAAAATTATTCACGAGTATTTCCGAGTTCCTGAGGACTGGCTCCGAGTGTTTGGCCAGTCCTTGGAAACTCGGACGAATACTCGGTAAAATAATACTGAGTACCGACTATTTTTGGAGTACCGAGTTACCTTATACAGGACCAGAAAAAGCACCATATGTTGGTGCACGTACTGGACCGAATACCAGGCCGATTCCTCAGTAAATCAGAGTAATCTCCAATACTGAGTTTCAGCAATAATTCAAAGCTGTAATTTTATTTATTTTGTTGAACGTATATGCTGTCCTTCCCACAGAACTCTCATGTTCTGCTTCTCCCTCGTAACCTTCAAATCCCTCCTAAAAACCTACCTCTTCCAAAAGGCCTTCCTGAACTTCTCACCCCCATAGATTGTTTATGAATGCTTCTCCTTATACTCTGTAATGTCACATTGAACTTCTCCGCTTCCTGTCTCTCCCCGTGTTCCCTCCCCTCTCCCTTGTCTCCTACCCCTCGTCCCAAGGGCCATTTTGAAAATGAGTAGATGTTCTGAGTCACACAGACATTGGGGGGGGGTGGGGGGCTGGAGTGCTTAAGGTGGGCTCAGGAAGAGGAGGAGGGTCCAGTTCATGGACCTGTCCTCTCTCCTTGTGTGCACATCCTTATCTCTGCTCGACACCCACCCATCTTCCCCACAGCTAAGGAAAGCTGCTACGGCGTAGCTAGGTCGTAAGAAGATGAAATCCACCCAACACTTTCCCAGTGGCAAGAGAGACAGATGCACCAACGATCATGCCCCCCTACACCCAAGCTTGTGGCACTGTCTGTCACTAACATAGCTACACCTTTTCATGAACACAGAGTGTGCCAGGATCATTCCAAACACATGACCTTGGTCCCCCTTCGCCAGCCAAACACTCTTATTCTGAATCCTTTGGGTCATGCCCCAGCAGAACCAGCTCGCTGTTTGTTCCCCATGTACCCAGCTTTAACCATCCCTCCACTAAGGTGGAAAACCTTGGACCTAGCGCCCTCCTCCAGCATCGTCACAACAGCGCAGAATGCAAAAGGTCCTTGTGCAATTTAAACTGGCCGGTTCAGTACAACTTGTTTTGAGAACACTCTTGTTCCACACTAAGCAAACAGCAAGGGATCAGAGTGACCTTTCCTAATCGCACAGCCATTCCTAACCGAATTTCATTGTGACATCTGCCTGGAAGATTATTGCATCACTCCTGTTTATTTGAAACCTCTGGCACTTAGATAAATCTTATCTGGAGGCCGCTATCAGCAGAGAGACGTGCAGCAGTGGAACCAGCCCTGGCCGTCCTCAAACATAGTTGACGGGCCATTTTACGAGGTTAGTAAATGATATTGCAAAGCAGATCTGCAATCCCAGCTAGATACACATAACACATGCCCCCTGCTACGCTACATTCCCGCCACGTGACACTCACCAATCACGATGAGGGTGTAGTTGACGTTCATGCTGCCAAAGCCGTTGGTGGCCTTGCAGATATAGGTGCCCGCGTCTTCGCTTTCCACCTCCTTGATTTTCAGTCCTTGCTGGAGAACACGGAACATCGTCCACCCGCTGTGGATGGTCCGTCCGTCCTTCATCCACATGGTGAGGGGAGGCGGGTCGCCTTCCACTGGGCAGAGGAGCTTGATGGTCCTCCCTAATCTCACAGATTGCCGGTGGATCACTTTATCAGCAATTCGGGGTGGGCCTGAAAAAGAATGAGAGGGGGTAAATAAAATTCAAGCTATTTATTATTATAAATAATAAAAATGCAAGCTATTTATTATTATAAATAAATAAAATTAGCAGTACTATTTCCTGTACTGGTTGCTAGGAAAGTGTTACAAAACGGCAGCCCCTACCCAAGACAACTACACCCCAATTAAAAAAAAACCAAGAGAAAACAGAGAGAATTAAATAAGAAGTTCCATGCATCCGATCTAAGGATACTTTGTTGCCTACCATTGTGATGAGAGTCAATAGGATGTTTAAACTCCGCAAGAGGTTGTATCTACCCTGTGGCCGCACCTGTTGTAGAATTTGGGGTTTCTGCTTATATTTGGGCCTTCTGTCCCCTCTGCCAAATTTTGTTGAACTTGGCCAGCAGGGTTACAAGTTATTCAGGGTAGAACAATGTTTGGTGTGATGAGCTTGGGGGAATTCAATGGAGGGTTGTATCTCCCCCTCCAGATGTGCGTATTGTTACGAAATGTGGGGTTGCAATGAACCATTGGGACTTCACACACACACACACACACACACACACACACACACACACACACACACACACACACACACACACACAC
>QEPC01002381.1:459902-486467 GCA_003113815.1 Sphenodon punctatus
CACACACACACACACACACACACACACACACACACACACACACACACACCCCTTCTTTCCATAAGGGACCAGGCAGAAGACATGGCCCGCACACACCTCGGCCCCATGATTTTGGCATTGCTACCAACTGAGCACCCCAGCCAATGGAATTCAGTTCCCATTTCTCTTTGGGTGCCGCGGGGGAATATATTTCCCAGCTACCCCAAGACTACTAGTTATTTTAACCATAACAAATCCTGAAGCCAAAATTAGTAACAGCATTGGGACTTCAAACAAAGAGTTATAATCCTTTCGTGTTTATATGTACAATAATTCCCTTTAATAGCCACCAGATGGGCTTTATCAGGAAGGAGATCGCAAAGGCCCGCTAGAACGGTTCCAGAAGGCAGAAGATTTTGCTCAACAGTCTTTCCTTAGACTAAGAGGGAGAGGATCTCCTGAAAACGTTAATATCTTTCCCATCTACACACTTGAATCTCCATTCATTGTCCTTGACCTTCTCTTGACAAACCAGTCTGTCCTAAGAGTGGGATGTTTGCTGAGTGAACAAGGCAATAATCTCACAAAAAACAAGGTGCCTTGGAATGTGGTGAAGTGGACGTACTGTGCTACATAATGATAATGGCTAGGGCAGACTGGCCAAATTGGTGAAAAGAAAAAAAAAGAAAAGAAAAGAAAAAAGAGATGGATGCTCAGTCCAATGAGCATTCGCTTGCAGAACGAAGCTCAAACCAAAGTTTATCTTGCGAGCAACTGGTGCATCGAGCTTTTCTCAGTCACCAACGAGATGTTAGCAGTTTATTTTCTGTAAAAGATTCAGTGCATTGAATGGATTAACAACTTATCTGGCATTTCTCACAGCAGAGCTTCCCAGAATATTTACTAAAACAAACAGAAAGGTCTGATTCCATGAATGATAAATATCCTGGTTTTGCATGTAGGCATAGCCACTTCTGATACAGTCTGAGCATCTTCAGTCCGCACCGGACTTCGGCAGGCGCTGATGGCGCTCAATGCCTCATGACATCAGACCCGCTGACTAACGTCAACCAAAACACCCATTTCCCAATACCGTTGATCTGTACCCACTACCAATCATCGGGGTCAGAGGGCCACACCCTCAGATGGTTTGAATCATCATTGCTCCATTGATTTTAATGGATTTTAGGTTGAAAATCCTAATCTTCAACCACTGCTTTTTAGTCCCAAATCCTATCATCCTTGGTCATGTGGTTTCGAACTGTCCCCAACAATAAGGGTGACAATAAGGATCAAATTACACACTAGCTGTGGAGGGAATTGCTGACTTAGTACCCGATTGCTACCCATGATGAGTAGCGTATTTTCTCTTGGAGTAGCATGATTGATAAGAAGTGCCATACTCGGTCAGATCACCAGCTTCCTGTCTCCGACAGTGACCATTCCCGGTCGCTTCGGAGATGTACCCAACAGGTCATAATGGAGGGATCCATTCCCTGTAGTTCACTTCCAGTTCCCGACAATCAGAGGATACATCCTCCATCCTACTTGGCATTAATGGACCTATCCTCCCAAGAACTTATCCAATCTTTTCTAAAAAAATCAAGCTAGGGACTACTAATGAAGCAAGGTGCTGTTCTGAGTGAGTGCAAGTGGCAGAAGTGGGACCATAATTAGCAACTGGGATCAACGTACGTTGTAGGCTAGGACTGGCCAGCCTTATGGTACACGACCCACTTGATCCACGCTATCAGGAGTATCATGGCACATTTCTACCAGACTAACTTCAGGTGATCTACCAGAAAGTAACTTTTGATGTCTCAGTAGATCACAATCTACCTCATAGCCATCGCTGCTGTAGGCCAACTGGGGAGAGATTCCCCCTCCTTCACTCTTGGAAACCCTGCTGGATCCCTTTCAAAGAAACCTTTCCTTCCGATATTTGAGTTTGCTCCCAATGCGTTTCAGGAGCTGGAGGAATAAGGCAGTTTCCTAGGGGTGTCACAAGGCCCGCAGCACGCAGAAAGAACATGAACGTATCTCGCTGGGTCTGTCACGCGGTTGGATTTGAGATAAACTCAGTCCTCCTGGTTACCATTTCCCTGGGACTGACCTTTCATTCGGAGGAATTTCTGGATCGCTCCCCTGTCACAGGATCCATTACGCAGACCTTTCCACCAAAAAAAAAAAAAAAAGCTGGCATTTCCCAAGGTTGCTCTGTCATTAAGCTTGCACTTCCCTTTAAGCCGTTCCCCCCCACCCAACACCTCCTCTCTCACCCCCATACTAGGATGGGGAGCAGACGCCTCCCTCCTCCCCTGGAAGGCTGTAACCAATTCTCAGAGGGAGCCAATTGCAGGACACAGATGTGTCCAGTGCAACCTAACGCTGTGCCCTCCCCCTCCCAGTTTTTTGGCTGTATTCGACGGTCCCAATTTTGTAACCTAAGGTTATCTTTATTAATAAACTACCCCGCGTAAGCAGCCCCGTCTCTTTCGCATACGGCAGGGCCTGTCATCGTGCCGCGGATAGTTGGACCTCCTCCTAGAGGCCACTTATGGCAGAATGTCATGGCGGGTGTCCTAGGATGGGTTGCTGTGGCTCTTTTTAATGTGCAGGAATCTACCGGGTCTTATTTCAGGACATATTTGCCAAAGCCCTGCTTTGGGACAGAGATGGTGACGGATGAATGCTTTTTAAGTCGAGATACGCTTTGGCACACCTCACAGAGTCGTTTGAACTTTGGAATTGGGGGGGGGGGGGGGGGGATGACATATTTCACAAAAGGACCACCCCTATGCATCGNAGATGTGTCCAGTGCAACCTAACGCTGTGCCCTCCCCCTCCCAGTTTTTTGGCTGTATTCGACGGTCCCAATTTTGTAACCTAAGGTTATCTTTATTAATAAACTTTGGAATTGGGGGGGGGGGGGGAGGGATGACATATTTCACAAAAGGACCACCCCTATGCATCGTGTGCCAATTACACGGTGGCAGTTGGGCTGCTGGGTTTGCCAGCAAAAAAACCTCCTCTCCAGAAACGTAGCTTTGTGTCTTAACTCGACCCCTCACTCTTCTTGGGATTAGCCAAACTCTGCTCCATCCCCTTGCAAATAAAGCACCAAACTCCCTACTGAAGGCCCTGACCTTTTGCAACTGTTTCCCAGGACTCGGGCTAAAGGCTGACACTGAAAAATGTATTCAAGCTCACCTCCTACCCACTCCCCGTTCCCCTCCAGCAATGCAGCTATTGGCCAAGGCAAGTATTAGAAAGTTACCAGCAAAAGAACGAGTCGCTTGAGCTTTAAACAACTTCAGACCGGGGGTCCGATTCCACAAGTCTTGCCAGCTTTCGTGACTGTATGAGGAATCTCACAATAACCGACTTCTTAGTGCCCAACTTTCGGTATCCGTATAAACACATGACAAACTCGGGTTCCATAAAGCTTAAAAATGTGGCCCCTGTTGTCAAGGGCAACCTTGGACAGGTGAAACCAATGCAGCTTCACAAGGCCACACTAGGGTCTCAGAATTCACAAACCTGGTCCCTCATTCCAACTACTACTGCAAATAGTTTCTATAGCTTTGCTAGACGTACGCGGTGCTTTACAATCACAGAGTTTGGGAGACAAGTCCCTGCCCAGTGGTCTTACAATCCAAGGTAGAAAAGGACAAGGAGAACACACAGACACGCACATATTCCCATTTTACAGATGGGGAACTAAGGCTGAAAGGTTGTGGCTTGCCCAAGGCCACCCAGGGAGTTCACTGGCTGGGGTAGGGGAGATTCAAAGTCTGGTCTCCCAGGCCCAAGTCCAGCACCTTATCCACTACACCACACTGACTCCTGTTCTGCAATCCACTGGCTCTCAGTCTAAATGAGTCCACACCGGTGTCTCCATGCTCCAACCTGATCCCCCATCCTGGGAGGAGTTCCACCCATCGACCTGTAATGAGCCCGTGCTAAAGGGGGCCCACAGCATATCTGAATGTACCAACCGGGTCCTGCATCCTAAGAGGAGCCCAACCGGAGTCTCCTGAATGCCATGCCTCGGGCCTGGTTCTAGGAAGGGCTCCACCAGGGCCTCCAAGTGCAATGACCTGACCAGAGATGGGTCCTGTGCTAGGAGGGGCCTCAGCAGAACATTTCTTCATCAGCAAAACTCTTGCTGCCAAAGGGCTGATCTGCAGCAGAAGCAGTCACCTCCACAGGAGCACTGGCCTGGGAGAGACCGCATCTGTCACGGAGATACCAGTCACCCATTTCCTCCCACCACCCCCCTTGGATACACGGGACCTAGAAGTCTGGACAATGATTCCAGTTTCCCAGTTTGGATTTCTCTCCCGCCCTTCCCTCAAAGAGGCTCAGGGCAGTGCACAAAACATATACCCCTTCACACATCACCTTGGATATGCAGGAACCAGAAACCTGGGCAATTAGTCCAGTTTTCCAAGGAGCAACTGCCCCGGATTTGGCATGTAACCAGATCACCATTTGCACATTCACATGAACATCCAAACATGGGCTTGGATCCATAGCTAACTAGGTAATGGACTTTGATCAAGAACAAAGGGGTGAATCTCGGGTTTCATAGACTCCCCTGGTCTCGTTGCTACAACCACCTCTCCACATTCTAATACGGTCATGTGCTGTAGACCCATTGCCCTATAAGTTGTGAGACAAAATGCGCAGCACGGTGCATTTCTCTCAGACCAATGTCTGGAGGTGAGTGCAGAGCACGCCAAGAACTTCCTACACCTCCCCAGGAGACATTGTTCCATCGTAACCACTTTTGTCATGATCCTGGTCTTTGTCTCTCATTAATGGGATCTGAGGATTGTAGTTCATCACAAACCGAACACGAGTCAACTGTGTGATGCAGCTGCAAAAAAGGCTAATGCAATTTTAGGCTACGTTAACAGAAGCATCGTTTCCAAGTCACAAGAAGCAATACGTCCACTCTATTCTGCACTCATGAGAACTCATCTGGAGTAATGTGTCCAGTTCTGGGAGCCGCACTTTAAGCAGGACATCGACAAATTGGAACAGGCTCAGAGCAGGGTGACAGAGACGGCCAGGGGTCTGGAAACCAAGTCCTATTAGAAAAGGGAGAAGGAGCTGGGAATATTTAGAGAAGAGAACGCTAACGGGAGTCATGATTGCAGTCTTCTATTACCTGGAGGGCTGTCACAGAGAGGATGGCAAAGACTTGTTCCCTCTTGCCAGTGAAGGCAAGACTAGAAATAATGGGCTCAAATTACGGTTAAACATTAGGAAGAATTTCCTAACGGTAGGAGCTGTTGGAGAGTGGCACAGACACTGCCTAGGGCGGCGGCGGGCTCTCCTTCACTGTAGGGTTTTCAAACAGAGGCTGGATGGCCCATCTGTTGGGGATGCCGTAGCTGTGGATTTCCTGCATTAAGCAAGGTTGGACTAGATGGGCCTCCAAGGTGCCTTCTCACTCTAGGATTCTATGACCCTCACAACAACTCTGTGCTATAGATAGCTACAGATGGAGAACAAAGCTTGACAGTGACTTGCCCAAGGCCACCCAGCGAGTTCATTGACTAAAACAGGATTTGAAGACTTGTCTTTCAGGTCCAAAAGTAGGTCCAAAATGTGCTCTGCGGACCACTGGCGGTCCACAGCTGACCCACAGAACCATTTCATACAATATACATACGCTGTCCACAGCTCTCCTGTTAATTCCCGTTACGGTCCCCCGTCTACACTCCCCACCCCAAAAGATGGCCAGAGGGACTGAAGCCACCTGCCTTGTAAATCTGTAACCAGCTCGCACAGGACTCTGGGAAGTGACAGTGGCCCACGAGTCCAAAAACTTTGGTAACTGCTCGATTAAATTGTTGCACTATCCAAACATTCAAAGATCAGCTTGGAAACAAGGAGCGGAACATACTCAGCTCTACATTTCCTCCAAAAGTGCAACGTATTATTCTTTCAAGCCACTTAAACTAAATATAACTCCCCTCCCCTTCAAAACATTCAAACTATTTTAGCTACAGAAGGAGGCATTACGCCTGCAGTTCAGGGTGTAAACAAGCTTAATATATTAATTATGGAACAAACTGGACTTCCAATTGACTCTAATTGTCCTCCTCCTTCGCACACGTGCGCACACAGGAAAAAATTCAGAGTTTCTTATTTACGTTAACGCAAACTCCTAGAAACATGAATAATGCTTTGTTCGTCTAAATATTGCAACTGATATTTAGGCAGACAAATGTGCTGATTTATTTGCTCTATCTAGGAATACAAGCAACTGGAATCCCCACTCTGTTCCATGCTATAAAGCAGCAGACGTACACCTGTCTTCCTGGAACAGCTGGGCAATTTTAAATTTCTACCCCACTCCAGTACGCTCTCCTATCCTGTACCGTAGACAAAGCTCCCCTTGCTGCTCCGACAACGACATTGCTTTACAAACATTCAATTCACCCCACCCCCGTCTCTGTCTTGGGGGCTGCTGGCCTTTGTCATTTCTCGGTAATATAAATTACCCAGGGGGAAAAGAAAAAAAACAAACCTAACAAAGCCCCTGTTTGCTTTAGCAGAAAACCCCATTCCAGGGAAGCCGTGGAAACAATTTCTAGAAGAGTATTTAAGTCGCGCCAGGGCTTCCTGTCTATTTTTCTCAGGGAAAATTTTTTTTTTTGTAAAAAATCTTGTAGACGTAATTATGTTCCCTTGAACCCGACTGCAGAGTTCACGCACTCACCCAGCTTGTAAGCGTATTAAACTGAGATTTATGCTTGTGCATGGAGAGGCCAGATATAAGGTGTTTTGACAGCGATTGAACTTCCTGCTGTAATTTGGTAACACCTGGAAGTAAAACACTCCTCTACCCCCCACCCCCCACATGAACCCCTTTTACTGCAAACCTGGCTCAGAGGAGCTGCTCTGGCCACCGTTTTGGCCACGGGTGCCTTATTCCCCAAACTAAAGTGCACCCTTGCTATCGCTTCACATATGACCCGAACACGGAGACTGAACCAGGTCTTGGGAGACTGTTTGCCATGATCCAGTCTGAAGTGAACTTTATTAACACATTAAACATAACTACAAAGAGGAAATTCCAAGGAAGGTCAACCAACTTGGACAGTTTTTTGGAGTGCAGAGTAATTTATCATCTTCCCCCACATAATGTATTGTACAGTTTACAAAGGACTTTTAGGAGTCCTGTGGGTGATACATGTTTTATAACCCAATGCACCGACTTTCCAAGAAGATAAGATCTCGTTTGAAGTCCCTACGCTGGCAAATTAGTAAGCCTGGTTTGCACAAGGCACCCAAAACAGGCCTAGCTTAAAAAAAAAAAAGGGAAGATGTAGGGACGATGGGCATTCAGAGACAGGCTACGTAGCTTTACCAGTGAAAGCTAGATAGGAACTAGAGATCTCTCTCTGTGTTACTACAAAATGGCGGCAATGGAAAATTACCACAGCCAAAGCAAATTTCTAGCAATGACATCTCTAGACTAATCCCTTTTGGAGTGCCATGCCATCACGCCACGCCACACAGACCTTGTGAGACAGCGCGGGGTTGTTTAGCACACAATCTAAGATTACCCCCTTCGTAGGAGTGACATGAAACTTTGCTGTGGATTCCATCTTTGATGGATCTGTCTCTTCCAATTCACTCTGGCAAAACGTGAACTGGAATTTGATCCGGTTCCATTTTGCACCGGAGATCTGGACCAGCTGCACCCAGTACCGTGCATACACAAAATGGAGGGGCATTTAGACGCCGTGGGGAAACTACTGCCTATGTCTGGTGCTACTGCTGAGGTTGTAGTAACCTGCCTTCTAGCCACCCCACACACACCTCAGGCCATATTCAGACAAAACAGAGGCAAACTGAACTAACTACTCCACTTCAGTAACGTTCAGACAAACAGTGTAAACCCTACTGTAGCAATCCCCCCAGCAGCTAAGACAAGGATTGCTAAATCATGGTCACCACCCTCAGACTGGGAAGTGTTCACATGAACAGCTACTACAATGCAATACAACGCAAACCAAAAGGAGGGTATGTAACTCCTGGGTTGTTGTTTTTCCCAGGAATACATAGTTCTTTTCCTACTCCTGAACAACACTGGTTTAGTGCTCTCTGTGTGTGAATGCTTCAAGAGTATAATCAAAGTCAGGACCAACATCAAATTAACTGTTCATCGAAACATGGTCCCAGGAAGAGAGACAACCACAGCAGAGCGAGCAGGGTGGCCAGATCTGCAAATTTTAGAGGACACTTAAAGCCAACACAACCCTGCAACCTGTATTTCTCATAAGCACCCTCTAAAACGTGTATGTCTGGCCAGCCTAAGAGTGAGGGAACTTGGCTGACAGGCCAAGTGGAGCAATCCAGAAGGAAGGATGATAGGCTATGCTCTCCCCTCCCACTATGCTGTGAGGTAAGTTTAGGGGAACCAGGAGTTAACACTGTCCATGTGGACTCTAGGAGTTTGGCTTAAACTGGGCGTGAATTAAAGGCTAAACATTCACAATACCCACATGAACCCATTCCCAAAGAATGATTCCACTGATGTTTATGGGTCGACTGAGCATGTGCAGGGACAGGTGCACAATGAGTCACACAATTTAAGGGCTCATTCGCACAACTCTCCACAAAGGGTGGTAAACACTTGTTCCTTAATCTGGGTTTATCTTGCCTGGTAGCAACGCATTCCTACCACTGCCGATTGCTTGGCATTCCAACAGCCCCCTGTCTCTCGCATCAGGCATCGGAGAACAAGCGATCATCGAGCAGTTCAGGAAGCGGCAAGGATTTCACACAACATTCAGAACATGGGTTTGTGCCATGCCCTGCTCTAACAGTTTTGTGTGAATGAGCCCTGTGTCCTTGGCATTTGCCACTTCAAAACCTACTGGATAGCTTCCCCTGTTTGCTACTGGGAGGGGGGGCACATTTAAAAACACAGCATCACCAAATGCTTGTTTAATCATTTAATAAGATGGTAATTGCATGTTAAATAAACATGAACTGATGATTAAAAACACATGTGCAGGGGATTTTTTATTTTTATAAAACACCACGTACGAGATATACATCTCATCTGCAGGTGCTGAACAGCAATAAATCTACGTAATTAAGTGCCAATTGTCCAACATACAATAACAGCTTTATTAAAGCTCGAGAAAATTAGCGCATAGGGGGGCTTAATTAAAATAGGAGTTTTGCAAAACCTTCCTATTTTTTCAGCTACCAGCCACAGTGATTTATTGGCAGACCTGACTTGGGGGGTGGGGGAGAGAGGTTAGTTGTTACTAGGGAGTGTAAGTTAGGAGCCAATACCTTGTGCGCCAAGATCAGTTTGTTCAGAAAGCTACTTCGTACTACAGGGGGCTGTGGCAGGAGAGGGGAAGATCTGTCCCCTTGACGGGAGCACGGAAAAGAAACAAAACAGCAAAATTCATCCTTTGGTTCATGCTGTTGTTGGCCCTGTGTGTCTCAAGGGACTGGACCAAGAATCGGGTTCCCCAGGGAGAGGGATAGAGGCTGGGAGCCTGCCCCAGAGCTCTGTGGTATCAGGACATACCCAAGTGCTAGCTTACCAGGAGGACCAGACTTTAAGATGCCGCCATGATGAGAAGACAAGGAACAAGTAGGTAATGGGTTACCTGAAATCCCAATTTACTAGGGTTTCAACCATTAATCAATTAATCAAACAGCTCGATTAATCTGTCTAAAACCGATTAAAATTTGTCCCCCAATTAATCAGTTAGTTGCTGGGACCTTCTGACAGTTCATAGTTCTTGAGTCCGTAGCTCAAGGGGACACGTCCAAGCGGAAGGAAAGTTCACCCAACTCAGGCACATTAGGTGAATCTATGCAACTATGTAAGTTTATGCAAATTTTAATCGACTCATCGACAAAAAACTTTAGTCGATTAATCAACTAAAATTTCTAATTGGGTTGCAGCCCTACAATTTACTAGGAATGCGCAGGTGGCACATCGTTGGTTTTCATAACCACTTTCATTTACAAAACCCTTAGTCTTTGGGGAGGGGGGGGGGGGAATTGTCCTTGTTTCATTTTATTTTTTCATTTATTTTTAATAAAAACAAACAAGTTTTTTTTAAAAAAAACCCACTGCGCATGAGCAAAATGGCCACAGGACCATTCTGTGCATGCACAGCCCTTTCTCAAAGCAACACTGACAGCGTCACCTCCACTTTGGAAAAGTGCGCATGTGCAGACCGACTGCCAAGCGGCCACTGTGCATGTGCAGACCAGCTTCCCCTTCCCCATAAATGGCGCCAACATGGCCATCAACATTTACGGTGCCCATGCGCAGAATGCCCCTGGCAGCCTTTTTGCTCATGCATAGTGATTATTTTTTTAAATTACTTTTTATTTTGGTAAAAAAAAAAATACGCTCGTTTTCGCGACATGAGAACAAATTGCACACACCTACAGTTTACCACCTTCCAGTCATAATGGGTACTAACCAAGTACCAAGTAGGACCCAAAGGTGGCGGGATGAGTACTGAAAATCAGACAGGCACACCCATTTTTCCCAGGTACTCACTGCACCTCTACATTGAGCAATTATTAGAGATGGACCCTGTCCCAGGAGGCTTACAATCCCCTTTACACATTCGTCGGTTCCCCTTGCTTTTCAGCAGCTAACCCACCACTTGTTCCAACGGCTCTTTGTCAACGCATGTTGACATGAATTTTCCTTGAACTTCTCGTAGTCAATTTTTAACCGGCTTTCCGTCCAGCCCAGAGTTTAATAAGTAATCAGCCACTTCCCTTGCAGACAGACACCGGTGTGGAAGCCGCACCAGCAGGAAGTTGTAAGTGTCGTTGTTTATGTCGACAGGGAAACAGAAGCCGCTTTGACTCTGTGCCACATTCTGGAGTGATGTGGGGAGCATTTGTAAATCACCAGCTTGGTATCCCGCAGTGGAGAGCATTCAGCAGTATGAAAGCAGAGAGGCGTCTTGCTCTCTGCTTCATAATGAAATAAAATTAGACGTTGCTCAAGTTAATCCAGGTCGTGGCTGTGTTTGTTGAGATTTTATTCTTGTTTTTGTTTTTTTCTCTTTCAATTCCTGGATCTGGCCCCTAAATCTAGCTCCTCCCCTCAAGCACCAACAACTCAACCACGGGTGGCCAGTCTTATGGTGCATGCAGTCTACTTGATCAAACTCAAGCAATCTACCCTAACTCCAGCACTCCAGACTGGGACCCAGCTCTAGGGTCCTCGGCCATTGATTGGTCTCTGAAGCAGAGAAGAGTCCTCCCCCTTTAGGAGAGCGCTCTCTTGGCCCATCTCCTTGCTGGAGATGCTCCCTGGGGCATCAGTCGCACTCTGCTCTCCAGAGGTGATCTCCGAGAGGGTGGTCCCCCTCATCCTACAATGGATCTACTGGATTAGCTCGTGATCTACCGCATGGCGAACCCTGGCTCAACGAAAGGGAGCAGAGATGAGGGAATTCACCCAAGGCCAATGATCCATAAGGATACAAGGAGCTGCCTGAGTCAGACGAATGGTCCATCTTAGCCAGGTACTGTCACAACCTGACACAGCAGCAGTGTTTCAAATCCAGCTCTCTGGCAGAGTCCTCACCCAGGCGTACGGCCACCCGAGTCCCTCCAGGATCCCCGGCAGAGGCCTCACCCAGGCGTGCTTGCGGAGACCCTCCAGTATCCTCACCCAAGTGTGCTACTCGAGTCCCTCCAGGATCTCCGACAGAGGCTTCACCCAGGCATGCTGCCCGAGATCCTGAATCGGAGATGCCGGGAACCGAAATTGGGACCTTATACAGGCAAAGAATGCGCCGTACCACCTGAGTCACAGCCCACCCCATGATCAGGACCTTTTCCTACCCTGAGACCCCCCACCTCCAACTCTAGTTTAATCCATGGAGTGACCGCCAGCGTTGATCCACTTGTCCTCTCGTCCGAGGACAAGGGGAGGCAGAGGACAAAGCCATCCACTCCATAGACCATCAGGGGGTTGGGGGGAAACAGGCAAGAGGTAAGCGAACGGGGAAAGTGCGAACAAGGAATCACAGGGGTGAGAAAAGGCCGAGAAAAGCCTGACGGAACAGGTAGGTTGGAGGAGAGATTTTGAAGGGAGTGAGGAAGCGAAGTGTGTGCATTCAGGGAGGAGTTGCTTATTTCCAGCTCGGAGGTTTATCTATTTATTTATGTTTACATTTTTACCCTGCCCCTCTCGCAGAAAACGACTCGGGGCGGCTTACAAAATACAACAACAAAATTCCATACAAATATATAATACAAAAAGATACAAAAACAAACAATCCTATAAAAATTAATTATAACAATATAAAAATATTACGGTTACAGTGCACAGGCAGCATTAACAGCTCGACGGTATGGACCAAATTATCCATTTGCGCTGCTAAACCACCTGGGAAAGCCCCTTGAGCCCATTACTTGGAGCGGCCCTTCTCAGAGCCGACTGGCTTGGTAGGCAACTGCATACAGCGCACAGCTGACTGGTGACAGGAAGGTCATTGACCGAATAGCGACAACCGTTGGGCGACCAAAAGGGAGACAGAATCACCACGTTGCCTTAAGAACGACCCAGGGGATATTTTTGGAGCCAAGCTCTAAATCAGGACTTGCATGGTTGTACCCAAGAGAAGAGAATGAAGGATTATTCCTCTCCCTTCTCAGCACAACAAGTTAGGGATCAGCTGGAATATCATGCCCAGCTTGGGAATACCCCTGTAAGAGAGAGAAAGGGACCAATTGGAGATGATTCAGAGACTAACCAATAAAAGGGGATTTGAATGAGACACCTCTGGGGCAAAGGGTGGGAAGGAACTGGGTAGGTTTAGCCTAGAGAAAATAAAATTGAGGGGGTTGGGGGCATGAGTAATAGTTTTCAAAAGGCTGTCTTGAAGAAGATGGGGACCAACCGCTGTTCACGGCCGCCAAGAATCGGACAAGAGGAAATGGGTTTAAGTCACAGGAAGGTAGCATTGGGTTAGATTGGTGTTGTGTTGTTTTCTGAGAGCACTAGAACTAGGGGACACTCCATGAAACTAACTGTTAGCAGATTTAAAAACAAACAAGATTTTCTTTTCCAGTTAACTTGTGGAACTTGCTGCCGAAGGATGCGTGGTCTAGGCCAGTACCATAGCTGGGTTTTAAAAAGGCTTGGCTAAATTCTTGGAGGATGGGTCCATTAACGGCCATCAGTCAAGTAGGTTGTGAGAGAAGCTCGGACTCTCGGAAGCCAGGAGCAATTACTCCATTATGACCTGCTGAGTACTTCTCCAAAATGACTAAGATTGGCCACTGTCAGAGAGAAAAATGTTGGCTTCATTGAACAATTGCTCTGACAAAACTATGATATTTCTTATATTTTTACTGAGTGGCAGCAGCAGCTTGGCGGCTATGTGCAAATGCAGGAGTTTGGGGTTCAGGGAGCAGCCCTCGATATTTCTAATTTACAGGTTGTTCAGTATATGAACTTCTCGGCTTGGTTTCACTGGTCACCATGATGCTTTGAGGGGAATTACCCCAGTCTAACTAATGCTAATAGCTCTAAATACCAATTTCTTGTGGGGTGGAGGAGGGGGTAGTTCTGCCCCAAGCATTAGGTCGAAACAGAGGCCATCAGGAAAGCATCTCCCCACCCTCCCAAAGTGCAGTGTTGGTGGGAGAGAAGACACTGAGTTTTTCAGATAACTAGAAGGTGACCTTGGCCATAGCTTGGACACAGAGAAGCTGGGATTCCTGGACTCTCCCCCCTAACAAAGACGGCGTCACAGGCACACTGGCTCCAGGAATCTGCTTTTGTCAGGTGTTTACAGAAGCCCTGGAAAACTGATAATGCCTATGAAAGTGAAATATCTTGGCAGCACTTTATTCTCCTATCAGCCTTCCACCAAGAGAAACAAAAATCAAGCTCCACTGCGGCTCAGACGACAGATTCATTAGCAAGGCCTACGCACCACAGCTGAAGTGTAAAGGCCCATCATGGTTACCGTGTAGCTCGTCGGAGTATAACAACAACTTGGGCAGGTGCCTCTCCCAAGGACTCCATGGTTATGTGGGAAGCTGGCTCCTATTCCCAGCTACTAGTCATTATGGGAAAGTGGGAGAAGAACATACAAGGGGGGGATTGTGTGGTCAGTAAAGCCACGCTCTTGCTACGGAGGCCCTCGTAGCTAGAAAGAGAATTCAGTAGCAAACGTTCTGTCATTGATAACAGCTTTCCTAGATCTCTGCAGCTGGCCGGCCAGGAGCTCAGGGGTCTGTTGACATAAGCCTTTTCTCCTGCCGGGCTGGGGCACCGCGTTGAGAAGATCAAAGCAGGAGACACGTTGAATGTGTCTGAAAACACGCGCAGCAAATCCGTTTAGGTTGGATTCCCGCATGCTGAGCGCCCACGCTCCTCCTTTGATTGGAAGCAGAGAAACGTTTATGAAATAAAGAATATGAAATATTTGTGTGTTCCTAAGTCGCACAATGGGGCTACTCCAGAGCAAGTTGTGGATTGTGGCCAACCTCTCCGAGGACGCAGCGACAATCAACACTCACTCCAGACTCAACCACAACCAAGCAGGGATCGGTCTGTGTTTACTTTAGAGAACTCCAGGGAGGCCAACCATGGAAGCAACCAAGATCCAAGTGGAACGCTGACCAGGCCTACGTCATCGGGTAAAATTAAGAACAGGCTGGACAGAGAGAAAATGTCCCTCCCATCATGAAATTTCTGAGGCTAAAGGGCCTCAAAGGAGAACAGACAAAATCCCTGTTGCCGAGACCTCTGCAACTAAGTGGGATAAATCAGGCAAACAAGGTCTAGGTGTGCCCCGGAGAATTGTTCTGTCTTGGCAGAAAAAAGAACAAGATGGCTTAATGAGTCCTTTCCAGCTGCAATTTCTATGGTTCTTTGACTGTTTGGGTTTTAATGAGACCCTGTTCATTTTTAAAAGGGTTTTTAAGTTAGCTCCAGTTAAGTCGGTGACATCATAAAGCCCAAAATTCTTTCCAGAGCATTCCCAGAAAGGAGACTCCTTGATTATTAATTTTTCCCTAAGCCGAGGACCAATTTGGGGATTCAGTTTGTATACCGAGGCTCTAGTCACCAAGCCCGGGGGGTAACACTGTTACCTGGATACTTGTTCTTTTTATTAGCACTGCTGCATCCACAGCGGCCAAATTAAAGAACTGAGTAAAATCCTGCTGCAGCTTTCAAAAGCATCTGCAGAACCGGCGAGACAAGAGTTGCAGAGCGTGGAAGGTGCACACCAAAGCAGTGGCTTGAGAAAGCAGCAAACATCAAGTGGGCGTGTCTTGATGTTTACAGGAATGGTTTCCCATCCGGCGGCCGAGAAGAAAGCAAGCTGGAGCATAGGGGGCATTGTTGATCCACATGGAAAATTCTCAGTCGGCCTGCAAGAGGCCCAGTCCCAGGCCGGGCCTTAGGGCATGGTGAGTGGGGCAGCGGCCCCAGGCCCTACCGTTCGCGAGGGCCTCCAAAAGACCCACCACTACTACTGATGCTGCTCCTAACAGGCCTTCCCACTGCCATGATGAGCCTAAGAAGTGGAAGGCTGCAGAAGGTGAAGGAGTGGCCGGGGATCCTAGGACCCTCTGGGACATGGTATGGTGCCAAGTCTCCCAGGTCCTGCTAGGAGAGGTGACGGGGTCCCACGGACCCCTGAAGAGAAGTGAGAGGTGGGGCTGAGGAGGGCCAGGTGGGTCGTGTCCAGCAGTGTCTGAGCTCCTGGGCCCCACCTCCTACTACTTGCAAGTGTCCAGGACCAGCCAGCCAGGCATTTCCTGCAAGGGTGGTGCTTCTACTTGCAACCGCACCCCACATCATCCTTCTGGCGCTGGGAGACCCCCCTGTTCAAGTAAAACAACTGTCCAAAGCAGAGATGGGGAACCTCAGGCCTGCAGGTCAAACACAGCCTGTGGTCAGTTTTTATTTGGCTCTGGTTCCAGTCCCTGGATCTGGCCCCTAGAGATCTAGTTCCTACCCACCCCCCCAAAGCACAGAAAGACTGAGCTCAGGGGAAGGGAGCAGAGATGCGTACAAGGAGAGAGGACAGATCCATGTCGCAGGTCCAGGACCTGAAGCCTCTTCTTCCTGAGCGCACGCTGCCACCAACTACCACCATGTGGGCCCTCGGAGCTTGTACTCATTTTCAACATGGTCCCCAAGAAAGGAACGTTTCCCTTCCCGAGTGCGAAGACAGCTCCTTCCCCTTAACCCTGGAAAGTGGCGACAGCTCTTCTCTCATATCCAGATTCTGGAAAATTCAGATGTCAACAAGCAGCAGAGTGGCCCAGGGAGCAGTCCCCTGCTCAGGACCCCCAAGTGAGGGCAGGGCCCCATCTTCGTTTTGACACCCACACCAGAACTCATTCACCTCACTGGGGCCACATTCCAACCAACAGATACTTCAAAGTAGTTGAGTCTTACTTCACGTTAGCTTCCGAATCGTTGTTCCTGGGAACGGAACCAGAGTGGAATAGTTATTTCCATTTCAAAGTAGTTACCTGGGTTTAGCATAACTCTCGGGACACAATCCGACAAGCTACAAGTGCTGAGCATCTCATAGGCAGACCTTGCTGGATCAGGATCGACTAGGCCAATCCAGGTTTCTTCCAAAAAACCACCCAAGTGCCCCCCACCCCACTAGAAGGAGCAGAGCTGCTACCTCCCCCTTCCTCACCCAACGATGGAACAACGGCACATTCTTCAACAATACAACATCTTCACAACCGAGCACCATTATTCTAACATCCAGAGGCAAAGGAAAAAAAACCACTTCCTCCATCCACCTTCCTCTCCAGCAGACAAGTAAGGCATTCAGGTTTGTCTGAATTTAACATTTTTCTTGGACCTGATCCAGCAACCAAAAGTTCCTAGAAGCCAAGGCCCCGTTCCTCTCAATACACCTCCTTCATGTCGATTCCACTGCTTTTGGACTTACCTTGGTAATCTTAATCTGTGGTTAGGGACTGGCTAGAATTTCAGCTATTTCCCCCCACACACTTTAACTGCACAGAACAAACCTTGCTCTTAAATCAAGCCCCTGCACCCTGAACCTCTGTTTAAGTACTTAGGCCTTTCTTGAATGCAGTGCACTATGGGCATTTTTCAGATATGGCTCCAAAAGCCACAGAGGTAAACCGACTTCTCAGGAATACCAAAAGGGAAGTTGGGGGTGGAGAGATGGACAGCTCAGGGCGGTGGTTTCTGGAGAGCTCCGCTGAAATAGATGGCATTACCAGGCCTCTAAGAATTTGAGATTTCCTCTCCGGCAGGAAAGGATCTGAAGCTCTCTGAAAACATTAGGAATCAAAAGAAAAATCAGGATCTAAGGAAAGGCCCATGCTTCTGATTCCATCTTCCTAAAACAACCCCTGAATTCATGCAGAGCACTGGTTGGGAAACTCAGGCCCAGGACCCAAATGCAGCTGACAGCTAGTTTTTAATGTGGTCCCTTTCCAGTTCCCAAATCGGTCCCCTGGATCCAATTCCTACCCTCAAGCACTGCTGTGCTCAGGGGAAGGTAGCGGAGATGAGGGCATCCACGAAGGGAGAGAGGACAGATCCATGACAGAGAAAAAACCATGATCTCGCCCCGCCTCCTCTTGAGTGCACCCCTCAAGCACCTCTACCCTCAACCTGTGTGGGGCCCTTGAAGCTTCTACTAATTTTCCAAGTGGCTTCCAGGGTGGAAAAGGTGCCCCACCACTCCAATTTATTTGTTTGTTTTAAATATTTTGATCCCACCCTCTCTTGCCAAAGGTGACTCACAATAACGTATAACATCTAAAAACACAATAAGACATCAGTATCAAAAAATAAATATGAAAAATATAAATATATAAAACCACAAAATAGCACACACACCCTGATTTGCTCAAAACAATTTCCCTCCCCTCCCTACTTAGCCCATTCCTCCCACCTCACCCCCGTGGGAATGAGACTGACAGTCGTGTCGCACCTGGGATATTGTGTGCAGTTAGTGTCGCCCCATCTCAACAATGATATGAAAGAACTAGAAAAGGTACAGAGAAGGGCAACAAAAATGATCAGGGGTCTGGCACAGCTCCCCTGAGGGGATACAAATAGAGGTTTATAAAATCATGAGTGGTATGGAATGAGTAAACTGGGAGCAGTTATTTACCCTCCCTCAAATAGTACTAGAACTAAAGGACACCCCATCAAACTAACAAGCAGCAGATTTAAAACAAATAAAAAGTATATTTTTTTCCCCCCCCACTCCAAACACAATTAAGTTGTGGAATTTGTTGCTGGAAGATGTGGTTACGGCCATTTGTACGGTGGGGCTTAAATAAAGGATCGGACAAGTTTCTGGCGGATCGGTCCATTAGCACCTCTTAGCCGTTTAGGATTTGGAAAATGTAACCTCTGACTCTCGGGAGCTGGGAGTGACCAGCAGGGAACGGATTGTCCCATTGTGAGCTGTTGTGACCGATCTCCCATGCGACCGAGACTGGTCGCTGTCGGAGACAGGATGCTGGGCTCGATGGACCATTGGTCGGACCCAGTCTGGCACAACTTATGTTCTTATACTTTTACTGCCACGAATACCACAGCAGAGTCTCACACAACAATCTTCTGTGTATTTATCCCCAGTCAGAAAGTGTTGCTATCCCAATTCTTCACAGAGTAGCAATTGAGGCATGGAGAGTCTAAGGGGTTGTTCAGAAGTTAGGATGCAGGGTACAGTCCCCCCATGCTCTGTGTTATCGGATGATCATGCAAACTCCTGCCCGGCCCGACAGTCCGATTCCTTCCTTCCTTTCAGCTGAGCCTGCAGCAACAGCTCCTCCTTACCCCCTCCCGCAGCCCCGTTGGGGAAGAGGAGCTGCTGCCAGCGGTGCAAACTCAGCTGAGAAGGAGTTGGGCCGGGAGGAGAGGTCGAAGGCTGGCGTTGAGTAGGCTGCAGTCAGGGAGCAAAGAGGCCCGGTGAGACTCGGCACAGGTACGTCCCCCTCCTGCCCCTGCCCCCCCGCCACCCCCTCAGAAGCACCTTGGGTGAGAGGGGGGAGGAGTTTCCACCGCTTCCTCCACTCACCTGCCAGGGTGCCCTGGGCGGCCCCTACCTACCTCTCCCGAGTCCTGGTCGGAAGGGATCCCTGCGGCAGCAGCACCTTCCCAACCTGTGTGGAGCAGAAGGTCGCTACCTTGTAAACAAGGTTCTTCGAGATAGCTCTGATCATTCTTCACCATGGCACTAGGTGTTGTGAGAATGGTTGGAGCCACTCGAAGAAGTGCGTGTGTGTGTGAGAGAGAGTTTGTGTGTGAGAGAATCTATATGTGACAGTGTGAGAATCTGGGGGGGGGGGGGGGGAAGAGTGTCAGAGAATCCGTGCGAGAGAGAGAGAATTGTTTAAAGGTTTCTAAGGATGACATGGGTGTGTTACCCCCAATGTTCTTATATGCAATGTTGTTCAAAGGTTTCTGAGGTTGGCTTTGGTGTTTATACCCCATTTAAAAAAAAAGGAAACAAAAACTAAGAGACAAATAGAAAAATGAAAGTTGGTTGAAATGGTAGCGAATCACTGGTAGTTATCACCGGCTTGATGAGACACGTAACATCCGTTTCTCTTCACAGAGAACCTGGGCTCTATTTTTTTTCTTACACTGCTAGGAAGAAATGGGACTAGTGGGAGAGAGACATTGGATGGGACCTTAGTGAGAGGGCTCTCTATTCCTCAGTGGCAGGACTTCTCGCAGCAGCAAGGACTTCACAGGGTTAACTAGCATAATCTCCCTCCAATGTTAACTCTAGGAACTCCTTGCTGCTGGGTTAAGCCACACCACTGGCTTAACCGTTTGGTTGGCTCCACCTACTGTTGGCCCTGCCTACCGTTGGCTTGGCTCTGCCCACTTCTGGCCCCGCCCTCTACCCCACAAATGTGCATAAATTAGTATAAAATTAGCATATGTAAATTTCATGCAGATATTTGTCCTCTTTTCTGCCGATGTGTCAGTGGCCACCCTAGAGCAGAGAGGAGGGCGGGCAGAGGAGACTAGGGGGTGGATCATTGGCACGGATCCATATGTGGCTCCTTCCTTTTCTTGAGGGCATTAAGCATCCTTGCCCCTAATTTCTGTGTGGCCCATGGAACTTGTAATCCTTTTCAAAGCGGCCCCGTGGGGGCAGAGAGGCTCCCTGCCACTGGCCTACACCCAGAGAGCGCGGCTTGGTGCAAGCAGCTTTGGAAAACATCCAAGGTAGGAGACGTCACAACCCGCCACTGGAGAACATATTCCATTGCGACTTGTTCCAACGGCCGGGGGGGGAGGGACTCTTTCCTCCTGCGGCCCTGCTCTGAAAATTAGTTGTTGTTTTTTTAGACTTATCTGGTGCCCTTCCCACAAAGGCTCAGGGCAGCACACAACCAAACAGTACTAAAATTAAAACAATAAAACCTCCCACCCTCCCCTTATACCATCCCCACAACCGTCAGGCGTTCCCTAGCTCGTCACGAGCAAACTGCATACTCCTCTTCCCCCTCACTCCGAATCTAGTTCCCTGTCACTAAGCGAAGCACGTGCGCCTGCAACTTCTCAACCTCATGAACGTATCCTTGTCTCTCCCCATGTTTGCCTCTCCCTCGTCTCTCTTAGATTGTAAGCCCCTTGGGGGCAGGGACCTGTCCGTAACTATTGATTGTACAGTGCCCGGTACATTGCTGGTGCTATATAAATAATAAAAATTAATAATAAATACCTCCACCATCTCCATAAACCTAACCACAGGCCCATCCTATCCCAGCCCACCAAATGCCTTTACAAATAAAAAGGTTTTACACAACCTTCGGAAGATACTTAGGCAGCTTGAGTTCAAACAAGCCTTCTCAGGAAGGGAGTAGAAGCTTTGTGGGACGGATAAGAGTTGAGGGCGGATGTGCTTAACGGGTGGGCTCAGGCGGAGGGAAGGAGACGATCGTGGCTCTACAGCATGGCTCTACCACCTAACCTTGGGTACATGCCCTCACTGCTGCTCCCTTCCTCCGAGCTCACTCTTTCAGAGCTTCAGGGTAGAGGCTGGATCCGCAAGCTCCTTCTCACAGGTGCTGCTGTCAAGTCAGCTCACTCCCATCTTATATTTGTGCATTTGAGTTTCCTTCCTCAAATGCAAAACTTTACATTTAACCTCGGTTGAATTTCATTTTGTTCATTTAAACCCAGATTTCCAAGCTATCAAAGCATATAAAAATAAATAAATCTGATTCTCTCTTCCAAGGTGTTAGCTACCCCTCCCAGTTTTGTATCATCTGCAAAGCTTGATAACTATCCTCTCACCCCCCCCAAACCCCTCAAATAATGTCTATATTTTCTCTCTCTTTTTACTCTGTCATGTCCTATGTTCAAAGAAGCAATCCAAGAACCGTGCTCCCTCTATGGACTCAGCGGCTACTGTCTGGCACGAGTTAAAGTTGCCTCCAATTCTCTGCTCCGGTTTGGAGAATTTATTTCCACCGGCCATCCTGGAGACAGCGTGTGCAGCCTGCCAGAGGTTCGCAAGGGTTTTGTAGAAGGAACACAGACAAATATTTATGGAACCTGAAGGGAAATCCAAGACATTGTTAAAATAAAGTTTGCCTAAGGGTTGTTGGGTTTTTTTAAAAAAAAAAAAATTGGCAGGGGCAAATAGAGGACTCCAAGTCCCACGGGAATATTTAGTAAAGCTGCATGGTTGGAATAAAGCAATTAATATTGGTCTGGGTGAAGAAGGCAAGAGAGACATGGAGGCTATATCCGGCTGTTGACTGATTCAAAGTGGCTTCTAGAAGGGAAAAGATTCCCCATTCCCAGCCTCTACGGACAGAGGAAGTGTTCTCACAAGTTTCCTCAACCAGAGTTTGTTATTCCATAATAACATACAGACTTTAACCATGCTTCTGGCAAGTGGTACAACCCCCCCCCACCAGGGATGTAGCTGGATCTCTATTTTCTCTTGATTCTCGACATGTTTTACTGAGAATGAATAATTGAGAAAACTACTAGTTCTCAACACTCTCAGGTCGAGATTTTTCTTGATTTGCCACAATTTACCCATTTGCCGTATATCAATTTACTGCATTCATCCCAGTAATGCATATGTGCAAAATGGCTTCCCTTCTCCAAAATGGCAGCAATGCTGCCGGCGCCATCTTGGAAGAAGACTGCACATTCGCATTACCGGCACGAACGCGGTACACAGTAAATTGGCATACGGTACATGGCAAATGCTGCCAGGATTCTCACCGAGATCGTGGACCGTTACCAAGAATGTGTTGAGGTCTCGGTAACAGTTCTCAATTACCATGAGATTCTCATGAAAAAGTGAACCCATTCTTGCTTCAGCTCCCCTACCGCTAACCCCCATTTGCCCGTGATTCAACTGCTGTGATGACAGCTGCCAACTCCCCCCCCAGAAGGTAACCTGGAGGAGATGGGGCAACAGGGGAGAGCGCGTACAGGCTGGAAGGGAGGGCGAGGGGAAGTAGCCACCCTTAGAATCAGCAGCAGTAGCTTCCTTCTCCCCAGTAACAACAGCACCCAGAACCCCCACCCCAAAGAAGTGACCCAGCAACAATGGCGCAGAGCCTTGAAATTTCCTTCCTGCCACTGACTCCGCCGCTGATGGAAGCCATCAGACCTGGTGACCCAGAGAAAACAGAGCTCAGCTCAAAGGCTGGAGACTTTGGGTTAAATAAAAACCTGGGAGTGTCCGTAGGGCTGGCCTTAAATTTTGTGGCCCAAATTTTGTGGCCTTAAATTTTGTGGCCCAAGGTGAGGCTAAAATGTGGGGCCCCTGATAGCCCCATCCCTTTGGAGACATCTACCACAGGACCCTAGAAGGTGGTTGTGTTTGGGGCTCCTATGGAAGGGAGCAGAGCCCCCACGTTCTGTCCTGGTGAGAACGGAGGTCACCACAGCGTCTCCCCCCACCCCCAGTAAGACTGGCGCCAAGTCATTAGATCAAACCCAAAGAAGGGGCAGTCCTAGCGCTCACCATAACAACAAAATGGTGGAAACGCGCCATGGAGTTCTTAACCCAGGAGCGCCAATGGGGAGTACACAACAACTGACTCTGCTGCACTACACACACTCAAGCACACATGAGAAATGGCAGCTCCGGCATCACATCAGGGCGGGGATAGCAGGGTGTAAACAAGCCTTAACCTGGCCAAACCCGGATCTGAAAACTTTTGAGCTTCAGCCTGTTGCTGATTCAGTTTCCTCTCTGACAAGCTCAAAAATGATCATCATAAAAAAAAATTATTCCACAGCAGCCTGGCCGAGCTGAAAACCAGTGGCAGCAATCCACCCAAGATTGACTCGCCGAGTAGCCGCACGGCGATTTGTGGATTGCCGCCAAGATCAGTCGAGCTGTCTGAGCTCCCCAGGTAAGTGGCTCACCAAGTGCTCCTATTAGAGCACTCTCAGGAAGGAGATTCCTGCTGCTGGAGCACGCCAGCACAATGTAACCAGAGCTGGGCACGGCCGACAAGCATTTTGGGTCTCTTCCCCCTGCAACCCCCGGCTGCGCCGACGCACAAGGCTCCGACAGTCAGGAGTCTGTCTGCGTTGCCTGCAGTGACAGGGTAAACTGCGCCGAGAATCTGAGATCGACAACTAGACACTTAGGCAGGTCAGGGCTTTAACTGCCGGAGTTGTCACAGGTCAATTGCAGACAGCTACAAGACAGTTTCGTTTTTGTTGTTCGCCCCCAGGGGGCCTAATCTTTCTTTTTCCTTTAAAAAAAGAAAAAGAAAAAGAAAAAAGTTAAGAAACTGTTGTCCTTGGAGACACCCAGAAGTCAGTTTTCTGAGTGCTGGAATGAAAGCACATCATGCGGCAGAATACACAGCCTTGAACCAAAGTCACTGGCCCTTCTTTGCTCAGGAAAAAGGACCCCAAAGTCTCAGGGGGTCATGTTACCAGTGAACACAATGCATGCGTGACTGACATTATTTATTAACCAGGCGCCATACCCACCATCGCTATCTGCAACCCCCAAGGTCTGTACACTGCTCCATTATTGACACAACTCCTAAAAGCTCCCATTGTTTCTTAGCAGACATCCTTGCGCCCTCTTGCTACATAGACGCGGAGCAGACGCACGCCCAGCCGGGACAGAAACACAACCTGAGCCCCGTCGTATGTTCCCACGTGGCCACTGGTTTTGCCGTTGACCTGGAGAGGCCACCGTTACCAACACTAGAGCCATGGATCAGAATCTTCCCGCGGCCAAGGTTTCTAGACTTGTCTACATGTACGCACGTACAAACCTCTCCTACTTTGTGATTGGCTGACAGAGTCAGGCCATTTTTAGACGTGCACTGGGATCAGGCACGGGAGCGGCGAAACAGTCGCGGCACTGTTTTACACAAACCGGAACTTGTTTGCGTGATTGGTGGCCGCGCATTCTTTTCCGGCTGCGTATGTCCCCCCAGAGAAATCAGGCTGGTTCGATCGCGGTCGGCAAAGAATGCATGGCCGCCGATCACGTGCACAACGTCCGCTTCCGGTTCGTGTAAAACAGCGCCGCAGCTGTTTCGCCGCTCCTGCGCCTGATCCCCGCTGCACGTCTAAAAACGGCCTTAGTGATCTGCTATCCTAGCGGCTGAGATTCTGCTTCCGAGACTCAGACAGATGCAGAGACAGGACCACTTTTAGTTAAAGTAAGTACACATGGGGGTGCTTAAGGGGTGCACTCAGGAAGAGGCGGGTCCAGGGTATGGATCTGTCCCCCTCATCTCTGCGCCCTTACCCTGAACTTAGTATTTCCATGCTCAGGGGTAGGAAGTGGATTTAGAGGACAGATCCAGGCCACATCTCCTCCCCCCGCCAGTCAGTCAAAGTGTTCACCTCTATCTTTAACCCGATTCCAATAAAAGGCTTCGTCAGGTCTCGCTGTATTTTTACGAGCTCTCTAATGATCAGAAGGCCGTGTTTCGAGGCCTGCTAGTTGTTCTGTGGCTTTATCTTCCTCCTTTCTTCGAAAGAAAAATTGGAACCAGCTAAAAGTTTTCAAGCAGCAGCCCCCGGGGCTCCAACAGATGTCATGAGCCGCTTCCTACAAATTAGAAAAGGAAAGTAACCCCCCTCAGGTTAATGACGGGGAGAGCCCACACACAGAGCGGCGCAACCAGATAGTATGACGGAGAGAAGCCAACTGCCTCAGATTGGATTACAGGAGACTGAGCATGAAGTCTCTTGTTGCAACTGCATGATTTTTCCAGAGGGAAAAATATAAAAATGGGCCTTCCTCTCTGGACACTACCTCCTACCACGCATTCAGCTGGCCGCCCGAAGACATGTCTGCAACGATAGTAGCGTACTCGTTATTAACTGCATTCGTCGATTGCGACCCCAGTAATCTAGGCCTACTTGGGGGCAAGACTTATCAGATTCTCTGCACCTTCTGCAGAGGGAATATAAAAGAATATCAAGTGAATAACAGTCATCTCTGGTCATCTCTCAACTTGACTACTGCAACCTCCTTCCTACTGGCCTTCCCCGCTCTCAGCTTGCCCCCCAACGTCTGTTCAAAACCCTGCTTCCAGGGCTGTCCACCTCGCCTGCTGCTCTGACCAAGTTCAACCCCTCCGGACCTCCCTCCACTGGCTCCCTCTCACATCCGGCACAAGCTCCATGTCTTCACCTTCAAGGCGCTTCATGGCCTTGCCCCTTCCCGCTATCCCTCTGTTTCCTGCTACACTCTTGTCTGGGAGCTCCACTTCTCCTCTGCCCCCGCCTTCACCTGTCCACAACCCCCTTCTCTCTTGCTGCCCCCCAGGCCTGGAACTCTCTCCCTGAAATCCATTTGTTCTGCTCCTTCCCAACCTTCAAATCCCTCCTGAAAACCTACCTCTTCTGCCAGGCTTCCTGTGACACGGTAGAGTCCCTGCGGGATGCTGCCCCTTAAGAGAGCGAGCACCAGCCTGGGCACAGGTGCTAGCAGGCCTGCAGGCGCTACATAAAGCAAAGGACAGCATCCAAGGGCAAGCAGCTGTGCCTGGGCATGGAGGAGTTAAAGTCGATGCCAGACTCTGTGCGAGAGGTAGGCGCTAGTCCGAGCCCTGCCTCATCCAGAGAACGGTTAAGACAGCAGAGATCCGAGATTTAGAAGGAGACAGGAGCTGAGGGGGTAGTCAGTCTCCAAGCTCAGATGACGTAGAGTTACCATACCACCCCTTTAAAAAAGAGGACACTTATTAAAAATACACGGTGCAGGGCTGCACTGGTTCCTGACCAGCCCTGCAACAGATTTTTCATAAGGATCCACTTTTAAAGGGCAGGTATGGTAACCGTAAGAGGATATTACTACAGAGGAATTCCGCCAGGGTGAGAGAACTGTTGGCAATTGTAAGGGTAAAGCTAATTCCCCAAAACAGTGCCCGTTGAGGCCCTAATTCTGCCAGGACTCATCTCAGCTAGGAGGGAATGGGCCCTGCTGGGGCACTCCATTCCAGTGTGTGTCTGCACTATGTACAGGGGGGAGCTAGGGGGGGAATGGGCCCTGCTGGGGCACTCCACTCCAGTGTGTGTCTGCACTATGTACAGGGGGG
>QEPC01002381.1:486567-533598 GCA_003113815.1 Sphenodon punctatus
GGGGGGGGGGGAGATGATCTCGGGTCCAGGAGCCAAATGCAACCTCTGGCTAGTTTTTAATGTGGCCCCTTCCCAGCTCCTGAATCAGTCCCTGAACGCAGCTCCTATCCTCAAGCACTGAATAATGAGTTCAGGGGAATAGAGAGGTGGTATGTGCCCAAGGGACAGATCCATGTCAGAGATCCATGACCTGGCCCTTCCTCTTAACCACCCCTTGCCCCCAAATCTCTTGGGCCCTCCGACCTTGCACTCATTTTCAAAGTTGTTTCCTTCCCGGAAACAACTCCCCCACCCCTGAACAAAATTAACATGTTGTCTTTGACTGGGAAATAGAGCCCTGGGAGTGGAAACAGGGGGCGCTTCTGTAGGAAGCCACAGAAAACAGTTGAAAGGACACTGCTCTCCAGTAAGGACGGGACTGAAGCAGCTGGGATTCCCCGCTGTAGCAGGTGAGACAGCGGCAGCGTTCGCTAGCCCCTCACCTGGGCCTATGGGCAGGCTGGCCCTGAAGCTATTCACTAGGAGCGCGAAGGAAAGTTGCCTCTTTGTAGCCAGTAGTTTTGCTCCAGCGGGCTTTGCACACACCCCTTTCCGCGTTTATCCGCGGCAGACAAACAAACACCTCCTGGGCGCGGGGGAAGGTTAAAAAAAAAAACCCAGTGCCTCTGTTCGATGGTGAGCTCGGAGCCTGGCATCAGAACAGAGGAGTCGAACAATGCAAGTGCGGAGCATGCATTTTCTTTCGACTTCAAGCTAACGCTTCTGCTTCCATGCCCTGCTTTCTGCTTCGCTAAGCCGGCCCTCTGCTTTGAATCAGCGGCGGGAGCAGTCAGCAGATTCTTCTGCTCTGGCTCGCTCGGTGCCGAGAACGGAACCACGGAGCAGCCAGATGGGTGGTGAGGAAGTAAAGCAAAGAAGAAAACCAGGCTGCCAACGTAGTTTGCTAGCCCGGCGCTCACAGAGCTGCGAAATAGTCTGCATTCTTTCGACAAGATGCGACAGAGGTGACAGGCAGCACCCTCCTGGAAAACAACGTACTGTCTCCAAGGGACGGTGCGAGGGGGATAAAAAAAAACCCAAAAAACCCACAAGAAATTGCAGGACGATAACTTTGGAACAGCTAAGACACCTCCTGGGGGCCACCTTAAAAACTAGTAAAAGCCCCAAGGGCCGCACAAAAGTTGGGGCCCCCGTTTCCCTTGCTAAGATGTCTATGAGGAACGTTTAAGGAGAACAGAGAGTATGAGATGGAGAGTCCTTACGGAAGTTAGTCAGACCTTTCTGATTTAATAAATAATAAATTGTTTTATCGGAGTGGTTCACAACATAAAAAGACAATAAAGCATTATAAAATCCATTTATAATAGAAATCCACTTTAAAAACAATTTTAAAAGGGAAAGGTTAAAGGAGGGAGAAGCAGCCAGATTACGGGGAACCTGCAGTCGGTCCTTTCAAAGCACCTGGAGAATAAATAAAGAAGTCTTCAGATGCTTTTTTAAAGGTGAGGAAGGAAGAACTGGGACAGACATCTGGAGGGAGGAAGTTCCACACCGAGGGGTCCGTACCAGCCAAATGCTCAATCACCCTTCGACTTGAGATGAGACGGTGAGATCCCCGAACAGCAGGTGGTTTCCGAGAGCAGAAAACCAAACAAAAATGGGTGGTTTGGGCCACCAGAATAGCCAAATTCTGACAATTTGGTCTTTCCCCATAGGCAGATATTGCTAGACAGGCATATACCAGGTTTAGCAATTCTCCATAATTTCCTAAGTAGAAATTATGAAGAATTACTTCAGGGCCAACTCCCCCAGGACCTGATTCTGATCCCCCTCACCTTCTAATGCCATGAATTAAAATGCTTGTGTTCTCCTTGTTTAAATCCCCAGAGGTGATGGCTGTGGGGCCAGACTGTATGGAGGCCTCCAAACTCCAGCAACTGTCTAGCCAGGCCAGAGACACTAACTCACTCAAGGCTACCCAGTGATGTCAAGATTTGAACTCGGGTTTCAGGGCTGAGTAGCATGCTACCCCCACCGGAACACACTGTCTCTCTCAACTGGGTGCACTGACTGTTGGAAATAAAAAGATCGAATAAATATGAAGATCTAATATGAGAGTCAAGTTACACCACAGGAACAAACTGAGTTTTTTTAGGGTCTATATACAAAAGATCTGGCTCTGCATGACTAGCAAATGCCTAAAACAGCCAAATGCGATCTAGTCTGTCCTCAGATCCTCACAGTGAGGTTCACATACATCCAAATTCTGATTTCTTTGGGTGAACAAGAGCTACGGATGGAAGAGAGGGAAGAAAAAGGTCATTCCTATTGGCTGCAATCCTTAAACCGCTTACATCAGAGTAGGTCTGTTGACATCTGAGACTGCTCGAGAAGTGGCTTGAGAATTACTACTTGTGTGTCGCTTACTGGTCTGTAAAAATAAGAGTATTTCCTAGATCAGCAAGGCGCCAAATGTTTGCCCGCATGACCCTCATTTTGAGATGTCAGCATAATTCTGCAATCCCAAAAGATACGCAAAGTAGGTATGACACGTCAATGAGCTTCAGAAACAGAGACTCATTTCCTTAACGGCTTAAGTGATGGGATGGATTTTCTCCCAACACATTCTCTCCAGCCATTAAGAGTGCTACTTTCCCCGGAGTTCACGTTGTGATGACGGGGATGATAAAATTGATAAAATTGACCCACAATCAGAAATACAAATTGGAGAAGTTTCGAAAGAGTTCTTCATACAGATCCTGAAGGTTATCAGCGCTTTGCCGACGCGGCGATCAACCTCAGTGCCCGATCGGTTTCACAGGACGGACACCATGGTAGGACACAAAGGCTCTTTTCTTCTCTTTGCAACTTTTATTATAGAACCTAACTCGCTGGGAAGGGCAGGATGGAGCTGGCCGTAGGCCCTATCAGGTAACGTTAATGTTGAGTCAAGATGTGGACCCTGTGTCTGAACGAGACAGACAGTCTTTGAAGAACAATCTGTGCAGCCGCAATGACTGGACTGAAAGGAGCTACTCTCGTTACCTGGTGGGATGGGCCTGGTAAAGGGGAGCTCGGTTCTTATCAAGATGCTGAAGGTTTTCTTTATTGATCTGTATGGTAATCGCGGCCAATACAAATGCAGGGTCTTCAAAAGGGGAAATAACAAGGTGAGGGATTAGGTTACTTCAGTTCACATTAAGGTTACACTTTCCACCCCCTCCGTGGCTTTTTAAGAAGCATACACAGCCTTCCGTCAGAAATTGTTGAGTTTCCCTGGCCTCAAAATTCCAGAGCATCCCAGCGCAGGAAGCAGAAGGGAGCGAGAGTTCTCTCATTCAGCTGCACTTTCCATTCCACCTCCATAAAACTGGAATCCTCTCTGCCCTTATCCTGCCAGCTCGTTTGCAAACACGGTTACTAAGGGGTACTCCTCCAAAGTGACCGATCGTCCACTCTCAGAGACAGGATGCTGGGCTCGGTAGACCACTGGTCTATCATCACTATTGGGTACTCCTCCAAAGTGACTAAGAATGGCCACTGTCAGAAACAGAATGCTGGGCTGGATGGCTGACTCAAGTATGGTATCTGTCATGTAGGCTGAAGGGATACGAACACCGGCAATATGCAAAAGGGGAGACTAAAAGCGCTGGCCTCCATTTCCTGTGAGCCGCAAGTATTGAATTCATTTTACATCAACTGTGGGCCGGTTCCTTGGGTCTGGTGGCCAAGCTATGTTCAGTGCCTATCCTAAGCATGAGAAGCGACGGCGGTTTGTAGCTCTTTCCCAAACCCTGCACCACTGGGGTAAATTTCAGTACCCGGAACCAATCTGGTCTGGGCTACGTTATGCCTGGAGTAACTAGCGGAATAACAACAGTTCAAGGGGGGGGGGCAGCCCTGCCCCTGATTCCTCATGTAAAAACAGGGGAACAGTGGACACACACCCCAAGCTTAGAGTGCAGGGGTCAAGGAGTCCTAGGGAACAAAATTAAGGAGACTGACCCCTGTATGTCAAACTGGGGGCGGGGGGGCGCCTCCATCCTGCCCACCCTCCATTTCTGTATTCTTGATAGTAACAACCACCCCCCTACGGTCTCTGTTCTGACAACCGAGACCCTCTGGAGCACAAGGTGGGGGCGGAATTTCCCTCCCAGGGGCCACTTTGAAAAGGCGTCCAGGGCTACATAAAAACTAGTTGCAGGCCACGTTCGGTCCGAGGTTCTCCACCCCCGCTCTCCAGTGCACACACACCCTCCGCCTCCCACTCCCACACCAGGCGAACCACCTGACCGGTTCTCACACCTGCCAGGTAGTTTTGCCACAGACTTTGCCTCCGAGGTGGCACCAGGATCTGGCCCCGTTTCCCAAGGAGCTGATCGCGGAGCTCAGCACTCAAGCAGAATGAGACTCCCGAGCTGCACATCCCGAGGGGTTGAAGGTTTAACTTTGGGCCAGCTGAAAGCCCTGCAAGGATTAGCTTCCTGCACGTACGATCACACCCACTCCTGTTACGGAGGAGGGGTACGACCCCTTCCAACAAACGGTCAATGTGTTGTAGTTTATTTATTTTATTTATTTTATTTAATAGATTTCTATACCGCCCCATCCTGCACAGCAGCTCGGGGCGGTTAACAACAATAAAACAATTTAAAACGCTTTTTAAAATACAAATATAAAACATATTAATAAGACAAGGTGGTATAAATAAATATATAGGTGGGGGATTAAAAATCACCCCCCCTCCCCTCCCTCCCAAAGGCCTGGGCAAACAGCCAGGTCTTACAGTTCCGCCGAAATATCAAAAGGCTTGGGGCCAGGCGAGCTTCCTCCGGAAGGGAGTTCCACAGCCGCGGCCCTACCACCGAGAATGCCCGCTCCATCGTGGCCCCCCGCTTGACACGGGGGACCTCCAGTAGGGCACCCCCGGCAGACCGCAGGAGTCGTTCCGGGGCGCGAAGGACGAGGCGGTCCCTAAGGTAAGAGGGGCCAAGGCCGTATAGGGCTTTATAGATCATTACTAGGACCTTGAACTTGGCCCGGCACACTATCGGCAGCCAGTGCAGCGCTCGGAGCACCGGTGTAATGTGCTCCCGGCGACCCGTCCCCGTAAGAAGACGGGCCGCCGCATTCTGCACCAGCTGCAGCCTCCGGGCCAAGAACAAGGGAAGCCCCACGTAGAGCGCGTTACAGTAGTCGAGCCGCGAGGTGACGAAGGCATGGATGAGGGAGGCCAGGTCCGGGCCAGAGACATACGGACGCAGCCTACGTACCAGATAAAGCTGGCGGAAGGCAGCCTTAGCGACTGCCTCCACCTGCCGCTCCAGCCGCAGGTCTGCGTCCAATATGACCCCCAGACTCCGGACCTGCTGAGCTACAGGGGGGCAAACCCCCCCAATCAGGGGGGCCACCACCCCCTTCGCCCTCCCCACCACCATGACCTCCGTCTTATCTGGGTTGAGCTTCAGTCTGCTCCGCCGCATCCAATCCGCCACGGCCTCCAAACATTGGGATAGCACCGAGACAGCAGGGTCTGGGTCGGTAGAAAACGAGAGGTACAGCTGAGTATCATCAGCATACTGGTGACATCGCACCCCGAACCCTCTCACGACCTCCCCCAAGGGCTGCATATAGATGTTAAATAATAATGGAGACAAGATCGATCCCTGCGGAACGCCACACGGTAAGGCGCGGGGGCTCGATGTTTCCTCCCCCAACACCACCCGCTGGCTCCTCCCCGAGAGGAATGAACGGAACCATTCAAGAACAGTCCCGTCCAGACCCCCCCGGTCACGCAGTCGTCTCAACAGCAGCCCATGGTCCACGGTGTCAAAAGCGGCCGAGAGATCGAGCAGGATGAGAAATGTCGAACATCCCGCATCCATCTCCCGGCGGAGGTCGTCCACCAAGGCCACCAACGCCGTCTCGGTGCCATAGCCGGGGCGGAACCCAGATTGAAAAGGGTCAAGGAGCCCGATGTTATCTAGATGACCCTGGAGCTGGAGCGCCACTGCCCGCTCAATAACCTTCCCTAAAAAGGGAAGGTTAGAGACAGGTCGGTAGCTGGCGAGCGCGTCTACGTCCAACGATGGTTTTTTCAGCAGGGGGCGCACCACAGCCTCTTTTAAGCAAGGCGACAACCTCCCCTGCCGAAGGGACGCATTCACCACCCTCGCCAGCACCGTCCCCAACGTCTCCCCGGAAGCTTTTATTAACCAGGACGGGCACGGATCTAGTTGACAACACGTGGCCCTCACAGACCCCAGGACATCCACCACATCGGCCGGCGTCACTTCCTGAAACTCACCCCATAAAGATGGACCAGACGGACCCTCCGCCCCCCCGCGCTCTTCCCCTACTGCTATCAACCCAGCGTCGAAATCGGCCTGAATCCGAGCGATCTTGTCTGCGAAGTAGATGACAAACTCCTCACAGCGGGCCCGGGACAAGTCCCCATCCAGGCGGAGGGAGGCCGGACTAACCAGCCCCCGCACCACCCGAAACAGCTCCGCTGGACGCGACTTCGCAGACGCTATGAGGACGGCGAGGAATTCCTTCCTCGCCGTCCTCACAGCCTCCACATAGGACCGCAAATGGGCCCTATGGAGAAGACGATCGGAGACAGACCGAGTCCGACGCCAGCGTCGCTCTAGCCTCCTGCCCACACGCTTCATACACCGCAGCCCCTCAGTAAACCAAGGGGTCCTGCGGTGACGAGACCGAGGCAGAAGGCGCCTCGGAGCCACCCTGTCAATGGCCTCCTCCAGCAAGATGTTCCAATGCCGGACCAGCTCATCCACAGAGTGACCGTCCACATCCAGGGTAAGCTCCCTCAGGACCTCCTGGAACCGCTGGGGTTCCATCAGCCTCCGAGGGCGGACCATCCTAACTGGTCCCTTCCCCTTCTGGAGGGGGCGCGCTAAAAGACCGGCCTGAAGGAGGTAATGGTCCGTCCACGACAAGGGCACCGCTGTCACCTCCCCCACAACCGGACCCCCCGCCTCAAGGCCAGAGCCGAAGATCAGGTCGAGGATATGTCCCCCCACGTGGGTCGGGCAGATCACCTCCTGGGACAAGTTCATAGTTGCCATGGCGGCCATGAACTCCCGCTCCGCCCCAACAAGGCCGGCATCGGCGTGGACGTTGAAGTCCCCCAGACATCTGCTTTACTCCTGAAGCACTCACACAGAGAGCACTAACCCAATGTTCTCTAGGAATAGGAAGAGAAGCAAGTACCCCAGTAAAAATCATAAGTACATACTCCCTTTCCGTTTGTAATTCACACTAACTGTTCATGTGAACACTTTCCTTCCTGAGGGACTGCCTGCTTCAGTAATGGGTCTTGTTATCGGTCTTCATGGGACCGACTGGCAGCTAACGCAATGTCAAATCGCCACACCGAGGGGGGCATGGAACACGGGACGCAATCCCACAAACCACTTACTGCGGATTTAGGCTTGCTCCCGCAAGGTTTCAACGTGGCTACTCCGAAGTAGGCAGTCTGTGGTTTGCAGGTGGGAGACGGTGGATGGTATGTATCCCTGTCTCTCCCTATGCTTCCCCTCTCCTTTGTCTATCCTACACTGTAAGCCTCTCAGGGGCAGGGACCCATTTCTAATTCTGCCACCATTCCCACCTGCTCACAACTTCCTTGCCTTTCAAAACCTGCCTATCCCCTCTCTCGTGCTGCTCCCCGTGCCTGGAACTCCCTCCCTCAATACATTCGTTCTACTCTCGTCTTCTCAACTTGAGGGATCACTTCCTGTCAGTGACCGCGACCCCATCGTTGTGTCTTGGCTAGCAAGGAGAACGTCGCAGCACTACATTCGTTGACGGTTTGTCTAAACGCTGCCCAAGTGGGGGGAGCTGCTTTGAGTTAACTAAATCGAATTACTTCTGTTTACACCAGAGTCGGAGACCTTTTGCTCGGGGTGGGGAGGAAGGAAAAGGGGCAGGCCCCACTTTAAAAATGAGTACAAGGCTCCGAGAAGCACAGAAGTTGGAAATGAAAGGTAGGGATGGGCGAACAGAGCGGAGTTTGGAAATTCGGTTCGAAATTCAAGTTCGGAAATTCGGTTCAGTTCGAAATTCGAGCTCGGAACTTCGGTTCGGTTCGAAATTCTAGTTCGGAAATTCGGTTCGGTTCGAAATTCTAGTTCGGAAATTCGGTTCGGTTCGAAAGTCTAGTTCGGAAATTCGGTTTGGTCGAACCGCGTTCATCCATCCCTAATGGAAGGGCTTAAGGGATGCGCTCAAGAAAAGCATCCCCTCCAACAGTAACTTTTTGCCTGGTTCAGTAATGGATATATTTTGTTACCTCGTACCGGGCTCCCAAGGAGATCAGCTTTGTACTGGGTGGAGGAGACAGAGGGAGTCATGACCACCACATTGAAAAGAACTGCGACTGTTGCTAGAGGGCGGGGCACCGACTTTACTTTAAGGAGTTTGGGTTAAGCAAGGCTCTCAACGAAAAGGGAACACCCCAGGCAGGAGAGAGTTGTGTGCTTGGGATCAAGATGAAAAGCAAACGCAGATAGGAGGGGTGGGCGCGTGTTTGTGAGAGGATTTCTTTAGCGTGTTGAAAGGAGCTGTCACTGTTGCTTCCACCTGCTTTAAAACTAAAACCTAGCCCCCCCCACTGGAGAATTTTGGCTACTAGGCCAAGTTGTAACTTGACCCCATCAGTGACTCCCGCACATACAAACCTACGTGTACCCAAGACACCCCCTTACACACAGACACCCCCTTCCCCCCACCCTCACCAAACGTAGGCCGTTTTCAGACAAGCGCGCGGTGCGCTCACGCGGGGTTTCCAAAACCCCGCGAGGAGAGATTAGACGAGACGCCGCCGGCAATCGTGCGCACGGCACGGCGACGCGCATTCTTCTCAAGCCGTGAACTCACCGGGAGGCTGATCGAGGTAGGTCGTTCGCAGCTTGAAAAGAATGCGCATCGCCGTGCCGTGCGCGCGATTGCCGGCGGCGTCTCATCTAATCTCTCCTCGCGGGGGTTTTTGAAACGTACCACGCGCTCGTCGGAAAACGGCCTTAGTCAAAGCCAAAATAGTTGATTGTTTCCAGCAGTACTGCTATACCAATTCAATAGAACCAAACTTAGTCAGCGGGCTAGGACAAATTGTCATGAGCACATGAAAATGTATGTGAATTAACGGTGCCATGAAGTGTAGCTATTTTTTGCTTTCAAACATTGGAGGGAATGGAAAAGGAGGGAATCCACACCATGACTCAAATTCACCAGGTTTGAGATCCCTACCCCTGGTTTACACTGTTGTCTGAACGCTACCAAAGCAAAGCGGTTAGTCCAATTTCAAGTAAATCAGAGTAGCTACACCTTCAGTTTACTTCTGTTCATCGGAATGTCCCCTAACCGGTGACGTGCTGTTCACGAATCAGCATAAATACAACAGAAATCCTATATCGTAGTAACAGAAACCATGTCCTCGGCTACGAGATACCCGTGATCACGAAGCACCCGTTAATCCCGCCAAGACTCATTTTAACCCTCCTTTTTGAACATTAAAGCAAAACACATACAGCTGGGTGTCATTTGAGATTCCGGTCTCTTAAATTCCCACAGCAACAAGATAAGATACTAATTAGGAGTAATCTAAAATAGCTTTAAGGGGACTGGGCTGGCAAGGGGATGCAGGACACCTGTTTGTCTCCATGGGACCAAGTGGGAGCTAATTAAGGTCAGCGGCCACACTCCAAGGGGAACATGGGACACAATCCCACAAACAACTTACCGCCCAGTAAAATTTGCTCCTGGAGGGCTTCAACATGGCTACTCCAAGCGGTTTGTGGTTCGCAGGTGGGAGACAGTGGACGCTATGTATCCCTGTCTCTTCCTATGCCTTCCCCTCTCCTTTCTCTATCCTACACTGTAAGCCTCTCAGGGGCAGGGACCTGTTTCTAATTCCACTACCACCCTTGCCTACTCACAACTTCCTTGCCCCTCAAAACCTGCCCATCCGTTCTCCCTTGCTGCCCCCAATTCCTGGAAACCCCTCCCTAAATACATTCCTTCTGCTCTCGTCCTCCCAACCTTCAAATCCCTCCTGAAAACCTACCTCTTCCGTCAGGCTTTGCCTAGCTCCTCATCCTCTTAGTCTCGGCCCTGTGTTTTAGGTTCCCCTTCTCCCCAAGCACCTGCAATCGTGTGGATGTCTCCCCATCTCTCCCCTCCGTTGTCTCTCTTAGATGGTAAGCCCACTGGGGCAGAGAGCTGTCTATAATGGATTAACTTTAAAGCATCAGGTACATTGCTGGTGCTATGTAAATAGTAATAATTTTAAAAATATATTTATTAATGACTTTTTAGTGTCAGGCACATTGCTGGCACTATGGAAATACTTAATTAAATTAAAATAAAATAACCATAATGTGGATGCAGAATAGGAAAGGGGCATATTGGAACTTGAAGGCTTTGCTGTGATTGTATCGTAGCCAGGGTTTTGGAAGTCAGGGCAGCAGAAAGCACAATAATAAAAATGGGGGAGGGGGGGGCTGAGAGAGAGAGAATCAATCAACACTCGATAAACTTCCTACCTGCAAACCCTCCGCTGCTTTTTCTTCAATCCGTGCTTGCCTTACCCCCTCCCAGCAATGCATTCTCACCCCTTACAAGAGGTGGGGGAAATCATGAGATCATGATTCTCCCTTCATAAATAAGGGAGCTGGTTTTAAAAGAAGCAAAGGGAAGTGCTTCCTTCATGCAACCTACGGAACTCCCTGCCAGGGGACGCTGCAAAGGTCAATGGTAGAACTGGGCTCCAAAAGAAAGGATTGGGTAAATTCACACAGGTTAGAGACACAGATGGCTATTTGGTCTTGTGGGTTGGGAAATGGCAGCTTCCACCTGCCAAAAAGCGCTGGATAAACACGAAATAGGTCAGCAATGAAGCCATTTGGGAAATGGGCCATTCCGTAATGCCCCCTCTATGTGTACACCTTACCTCACGTATCTTATCAATCGTCTTAGAGAAATAGGCAATTTGCAAATGAAGGATTTTGCCCAGTCTCTGCATTACTTAATCTCAATTTGGAGAGGAGCTTTTTTTTAATGTCGGATTGCAAAGGCATAGAAACCAGCCGCCTACCACACCTTCTTCTGATGGTGGCCTGGATCAGACAGCTTAAAAGGCGGCTGGGGGAAGTTCCCTGCCCAGAAGGTTCGTATCTGGCTTCTATATCAAAGCAGGAGAGCGTAGATCCGGTCAAAAAGTCCACAGGGTTGACTGCAAGCTAATTTGATTTTGATATACGCAATCAAGGTGAAGGAGGCCCATCCCGGCCCTCTCAATCCAGCAGTGGAGAAGCTGCTCAGAGGCCGCACTGGTGTTGGGGAGGGCATCCCGCGCCTACAGACTGTTTTGAAACAACAAGAAAAAAGCTTATCGTAATCCTCCTGGCAATTAGAGGCCCGGCTGGCTGTAAAGTTTAATACATTTATCAAACACTCCTTTGAAGGCTGTCGGGGAAGTGAACTTGAAACTGTTTGAGGCTGCCAGCCGTAAGACAGGCCAGCTGCTCTGGGGGAAACCCGAACAAGGGGAGGATTCTCTGGCCGGAATTCTCAATAGCTCAGCTCTCCGAGGAGAAATAAAACGTTATCTTTACGAGCCCCTCTCTCTCTCTCTCTCTCTCTCTCTCTAGTTCTGAGGAGCCCTGCTGGCGTGCTCTGGCAGGGAGGGGAGAAAGGGGAAGGGCTTCGATTGGGTTACGAGGGGAACCTTTTCCCTCCCAAGTAGGTAAGGCGCCAATGCAAGCCCTGCAACATGTATTTTTCATAAGTGTCCCGGAAAACTTTGCCTATACGGCCCCCTCTACTCCCAGGGGCCTATCTGACAATGAGCCCAAGCTCCAAGGGCCTCACAGAAGTTGGGGATGCAGGTGCTGAAGGGGTGCACGCAGGAAAAGGAGGGTTCCAATTTTGGATTTAAGCCCTGGATCTGTCCCCCCGTCCTTGTGTGCCTGTCCTCCTCTCTGTTCCCTTCCCCCGGGCTCAGTTTTGAGGTAGAAACTGGACCCAGGGGGACAGATCCAGGGACTGGAAAAGGGGTGCATAAATCTGCTGCATTTGGCCCTCGGGCCTGGAGGTTCCCCGCCCCTACTATAAAGACGCTGGGCTAGAAATCCCGCATCCTCCTCGGACGTAGGATGTCGTCACAGGGGAGGCAGGCTGCGTCAAAGGGACGGGGGCACAAACCCTTTTCACACATCCCCACCCCCACAATCCTTCCTCCCACAGGGGAAGCCAGCAGATGTTGCATTCTGCGTTTGCTTCCCCTGCTCTGGGGAAAGCGGTGCGAACACACCTGCGCAAACGCAGGTTTCTATCCCTGCCGTCCGGCTGGGTATCAGGTTAAGAATTGTGCCGACAACAGGAGCTGCTTCTGCACGGTGTCCCGGAACCCAACAAAGCCAAATAGGTCAGCAGTAAAGCAGCATCCTGGAAAGAGCCGTGAAAGAATAAACCTACGGTCCTCCGAGATTCTGTAATCCGCTATCCTCCTCTAGCCTGCTACCGCTGCTGTAACAAGCTCTTCATGGCCAGTTCTTCGATCTGGCCCCTGGGATCCAGCTTGTATTCCTCCAAGCAATGAAAAACTAAGCTCAGGGGAAAGGATTGGAGGTAACAACTGAACCAATTAAATGGACAACCAAAACAGACTGAACGGCCAAACCGAACATGAGCAACCCAAACTGAACCATATGCACCCGCGGAGCAGACCTCAGACCCCATCTGGCCAAATCCAAATGATTAGCACATTCCTGCTCGCCGTTCCATTCCCCTCTGTTCCCCTCACCCCTAAATCCGTAGGCATTTCAACCACTCAATAGCTCCTCCCACCCATGCAGCACACTCAGGAACCCGCATTCACGGTGTTTCCCCGATGGCTGCCAATGGCTTTTAGACACCCAGCTCCTGCTGAGCTTGTTTGCAAATCCAGCGCACTCTAGCGTTTATTTAGAAAGTCCCCTTAAAGTGCTTGGAGGGTTGGGTCATGATGGGGAGTGGAACCTTCACACATCTATGCCATTTAATAAACTAGCAAGATGTTCCGATGAACACGTACTCCAATATAATTGAACCTTAAATCACTTTTACTTTCACACGTCAAGTGCACTAAATCAACATTATTCCAGAGTAGAAGGCAACATATGTACTCTGGAAAAAATTAGGAGAATAGACTCCCCTTCTCTTTTTACATCAAAGTCACAAACCATGAGAAGCCATGGTTCCCCGTAACATGAACAAGGCACCAAGGGATACATCTCATCATGTGCTCTGTTGTGGCACGACCCATAAGGAGAGAGGCATGTCATGCCTGTATGGGGGTCAAGAGTGAGCAGTTGCAAAATGTAGGCCCAACTGGGAAAGTTATTGTAGGATTAGGGCTGACTTGGATCTTAATCCTTCTAGGACTTACCACCTGATAAGTCCTTTCAGGATCAGGGCCAAGCAGGGTACTAACCTGCTCAAGACAGGCAGCTGGTCCAAACGGGCAATCCAAGAACATAGTCAAAGTCCAGGCCAGGGTCGAAGCTGAAAAAAGCAGTCCAAACAGGCAGGAGTCGATACAGCAAGGCAGTGCGCAGGGATCAGGAGTAGAGAGCCAGTGATTCAGAGAGCAGAAGCAGGGGTCAGGAACTAAGAGAGACAGACTGGGAACCAGGAGTCACATAACAAAATGGCGGAGACGGGGGCCAGAAATCCAAGATCGGAAGGTAGGAAGACCACCGAGGCCTATCTGTTGCTCTGTCTGCTTCCTGCTTGCAACCACATGTCAAAGTACTGAGCAGGCTCCGACAAGGACCAATCAGGACATGGGGGGGGGGGGGGGGGAGGACTTCATCAGGCCCTCCCAGCAGAAGCACCAGCCATCGACATCAGGGTGCAAAGGGCACCGGTTCTAGACCCAGGCCCTTACAATACATTGGTCTGGAGCTGCTATGAGAACACTATCAGTTTAATTCAATCCCAGTAGTTACTTGGATTTCTCAGTCTCTCTTCAGAAAGTATGCTGGATTTCTGGGCAGCCTTTTCAGCGCCCCCTGCCCGCGAGGGGCCATTTCTGAGATTTAAGGAATGTTTACCTGTAACAGATAGGCTATCCCCCAACCCCCCAAAAGCCACTCATCTTTAAAACTTGAAATCGTAGACACTGGAAAAAAACTTCCCCGGGCAACACCGTTGCCTGTTCTCAACATCTAACTTAGCGTAGCTGCTCACTCTAAACCAGTCCCCTTTATCTCATTCTTGTGTAGGTGATAGCTCAGCTATGCAACAGAGTGGAGGGGCAGGCATCCCAGCAACGGAGAGTTATCAGGAGGCAAGAAAAGCACAAGACCTGGGAACCCACTGGAAACATTCAGAGGCAATCGTGCGCGAGAGACTGGGAGAGATTAGACACGGTTTGCTGAGGCGACAGGAATGCCAGCAATGTAGGAGTTACACACAGCTCTCTCTGGGGTCACGTGGCCGTCTTCCACTGAAAGATGGAGCCTTCCTTGCCCTGGAAAGTTATTTTTCACGCAGCCTCCTCCGAGCTACAAAAACCAACCTTAGCCTCCCACGATTCTGACTGAGTGGGAGATTCGGGGCTTGTTCCGAGACCAGCCACCATGGCATCCAAGTCAGTACTGCCAGATGTAGGATTTGCCATTCATTTGCCTTCAGAACGAGAGCCGACAGCACAGGCTGTCTTAGGCCTCACGGACACAACACTTCCTCTCAACACACCTTTGGACCGTCATGGGAAAGCCTTACTACTTCCTGTGCTCCTGGATGATCCAGTGTTTGCTGCCACCCGATACACTGAAATGTAGGGGAAACTGTAGCTAAGGCCACATCCTGACAAACACAGAAATACCCAAGAAACTAACTAGGTTGACATCATTCATCAAAACACTACCTTTGATTTAAAGTAACCACTTTGATTTAAATAAATCAGGAGTAACTACCCCACATTGGTAGCATTCAGACTACCAGTGTAAGCCCAAGGAAGTACAGTGGCAATTTCCCCTCGTTAAGACATAACTATCACTGATCCATGGTTGCTCCCCTCCCCCACTGGAAAGTGTCCACATGAGCAGTTACTTCGAGATACAAACTGAAGGGGAGTACGTATTCCTGAATTTTCAGGAGTACATGCTTCTCTTCCTTCTCCTGAACACCACCAGCTTACCACTCTGTTCGTGTGAACGCTATGGGAGTGAGCAACAAGTAAGGCCCAACTACATCGAATTAACATGGCCTCAATCTGAACGTATTGCTATGGGGCAAGGGAAACACATATTAAGGAACAAGTGGTGAGCTTGCAAGGGGGGGTTATGTGAACGAGATCTAAGGTTCCAGCCTTTGCAGATACTGGCCGATCAATAAACACACACACACACATTTTGTTCAACACAGGCTAATACACGGCACTGGTGCTTGAGCTGTTCCCAGATAATCAAGCCATCTCTCTCTCTCTGGAGTCTTAAATGTCCCGATGAGTCCCTTCCAAACACAATAGTGAGACAGTGCTCCACTTCTGTCAAGACTAGCCAGCTATCGGACAGTCTCTAACCTTCCCTTTTTAAGGTTATTGAATGGGTGGTGGCTCAACAGCTTCAGGAGCATTAGGATCGGGTCAACTTCCTTGATCCCTCGCAGTCTGGCTTCTGTCCGTGTTATGGCGCAGAGACTGCGCTTGCGGCCTTGGTCGACGACCTCTCCAAAGAGTTGGACCAGGGTCATTTGACCCTATTGATTTTGTTAGATCTCTCAGCTGCATTTGATACCGTTGATCACAAGTTGTTGGTGACTTGGCTGTGGGACCGGACAGGGATGAGTGGGACTGTTCTTGAATCATTCTGCTCTTTCCTGGCCAGGAGAACTCAGTGTGTGGTGCTGGGGGATTATTCATCTTCTCCCCGGGGCCTCATGTATTGAGTCCCGCAGGGTTCCATCTTGTCCTCTCTCTTATTCAGTGTGTATATGCAGCCTTTGGGGGAGGTTGTTAGAGAGTTTGGCGTAAGGTGTCCTCAATATGCTGATGACACCCAACTCTCTCTCTCGTTTTCATCAGACCCAGGTCCGGCAGTCTCAGTGCTTACCTGACGTTTGTCAGCTGCGGGGGACCGGATGAGGGCAAACTGCTTGAAGTTAAATCCTGACAAGACAGAGGTGATGGTTGTGGGGAAAGCCGGGGGAGTGATGGCCCCCGTAATTGATGGGGTCTGTCCTCCCAAGGTATCCCAGGTCCATAGTCTGGGGGTGCTCCTTGATCCACCTGTATGTCCAAGTGGCAGCTGTGGTGAAGGGAGCATTTCGCCAATTACACCTAGTACGTCAGCTAAGGCCATATGTCTCGGACTCTGACCTGGCCACAATCATCCATGCTTTTATTACCTTGAGATTAGACTACTGTAACGCGCTCTACGTGGGGCTACCCTTGATGATGGTCCAGAGGCTGCAGCTGGTGCAGAACGCGGCGGCTCATCTCCTGAAGGGGACGGGCTGACGCGAGCACATTACACCGGTGCTCCGTTCTCTGCACTGGCTGCTGATAGTCTTCTGGGCCCAATTCAAGGTGTTGGTGCTGACCTTTAAAACCCTAAACGGCCTGGGTCCCACCCACCTGCAGGACTGCTTCACCCTCTGGATTCTGGATTGACCTCTGTGGTCGGTTGGGGGCGCTCTCCTTGAAGTCCCCCGGGTTCATGAGGAACGCGCTCTCATTGGAGGTCCACCTGACCGATGACCTCCCCTCTTTCCGTAAAAAGCGCAAGACCTGGCTGTTCCGCCAGGCCTTTGCCGAGGGAGATGGGGTGGGTGCGTTGGGTTAGGATGGGGTGTTATTGTTTTGGGGGTGTTTTTAATTCTGGGAATGTTGGCTTTAATGAATTTTATTATAGGTTTTTAAATGTTGTTAGCCGCCCCGCCATGCTTGTAGCAGGAGGGAGCGCATACAAATGGTATTATAAATAAATAAATAATCTGTTCCCAACAATTCATTTCCACTAACACTAAAACTTCCCGGCAGAATGGCCCCTGCTGCCTGACGATAACGAGACGGGTTACAATATTGGCCGGGGTGGAGTGGCTGCAGATGCTGGATTCCTACTGCCCCTGGGTCAAACGTCAAGTCAAGTCGCTGCTGATAAATAACGAGCATGAATGAGGAAGGCTGCTCTGAGCAGCTTGGTAATTAATAACCAGCAAGAGAGACCTGGAAAAAGATCTGCCAACCTCTGAGAAGGAGCTGCTAATTGCCTCCCATGTTAATTCCGTGGGCAGAGAAGGGGGTTTATTTGCATTCGGAAAGCCTGAACTGATGCAGCTGGAGGTATCCCATCTTGGGCGCAACAGCTCACCTGCAATTCCCCGCTCCTGCCCCTTGCTAGAATGACTGCCTTGTGCATGCTCTGTGCCGCGTTCCCCTTCCCATGACAAACTGCTCCACTTTAATGCCCTCTTTGTGGTCTGCATGGTTGGTCTTTCCAACATAAACCCTGTTCAGCTTTCATCTCAGCCCCACTCTCCCCCACAAAGCCTCCCATAAACGAGGACAATCTCAACGGTGTCTTTGTGGGTGTGGCCACAGTTGACGTTCGCCACGCAGAACGCAGGGTGGGTGTATGCACAAAGTTGCACACGGTGATGTGACAAAATCCAGGTGCTACTCCAGAGGGGGGAGGGAATGGACCTGCAGTCCCCACCATTTATTTATATAGTGACGGCAATGTACCTGGTACTGTACAATCCACAGTCAGAGACAGGTCCCTACCTCTAAGCGGGTTACAATCTGAGAGACAAGGGAGCAGGATACAAGGGAGAGGTAAACATCAGGAAGAACAACAGGACATTCATGAGAAGTTGCAGGCTCACGTGTTTCGCTTAGTTGCAGGGAATTAGGTTCTGAATGTGGGGGGAGAGGATGCGGTATCACTCATGATAAGCTAGGAAAGGCCTGACAGAAGGGGTGGGTTTTCAGGAGGGATTTGAAAGTTGGGATGGAGGGAGCCGGACCAAAGGAGGCTGTAGGACTTGGAGGAAGGAACTTTCCTGCCCCCTCTACCCAGCAGCCCCGTCTGCCCCGAATCACCGAGCGTCGAAAACACAGCACAATAACCACGCTGCAGTAAACGTGCGTCCGTGTTCACCGCACCAACACATCTTGTGTATTGAACCTAGTCAACAGCCAGCCGTCTGCATGGTGGGTTTGGGGGAGGACATCACCATCCCTCCCCATCTCTGTATCCGGCAAGGCATTCCGCAAGTGCAGTTTGACAGCTGTCCCATCCCAGGGAAGGCGCAACCTCCCAGACCCGTCCCGGGGCAGTGGAGCTGTGGGGCCCACTCAAGTTCCATACTCCCCACCCGGTTCCCCCCTCACCCAGGCCATCACATCTCGCTCTCCCATCCAAGGCCCAGCGCAACCTCTCCATGCTGCGCCGGAGAGGTTGTGCCGCATGGCCCAACTCAACCATCTCTTCATGAAATCAGTGCTCCACTGAACACCCTTCACACATCAAGGGTCGCCCATGCATATGCACAAACATAATCCTAATAAATGGCCCTCACACACGTTTGAGGGTTAACCACGATGAGCCCGCACGGTGTTCCCCACATCTATGGACAAAATGCCCTGTGTGGAGCCACAAACACACACATTTGTGATCACTGACAACCTAATACACAACCAAGTCAACCAACTTGTGGGAGGTTATTGCGTCACTTGTTACTATCCACAGTGGGCAGGGGGGAGTCCAGGTCTGTCGGACGTAACCCTGCTGGGTACTAGTTCACATTATGCCGCCCTGTGTGTTCAGGATTGCCAAAAGGGAATTGTTCAGGATTGCCAACAGGGGAATTGTTCAGATTCAGAACTCTGCATCTGAAATCAGGAGAATCTCGGTGCTCCTGTTTGAAGAGGCAAGGCCAAGATCCTACACGAACTAGGCCCAATGGTTTCAACAGTAGCAGACCTACTGTTAGTAATTTGTAACATATCGCTAAAATCTGCCACTGTACCCGAGGACTGGAGGGTGGCAAATATAACCCCGATATTTAAAAAATGATCCAGAAGTGATCCTGGAAACGACATAGAAGTAAGCTTGACGTCTGTGCCAGGAAAAATGGTGGAAACCATCATTAAGAACAGACTCACTGGGCATGTTGATAAACATGGCTTAATGGGGAAGAGTCAACATGGATTTAGCAAAGGTAAGTCATGCCTCACTAACCTGTTGGAATTCTTTTTGAGGGTGTAAACAAGCATGTGGACAACAGAGACCCGGTAGATATAGTGTACCTGGATTTCCAGAAAGCATTTGATAAGGTCCCACATAAAAGAACCTTGAGAAAATTAAAAAGTCATGGGATAGGAGGTAGTGACTTACTATGGATCGGTAACTAGTTAAAGGATAGGAAGCGAAGAGTAGAACTAAACGGTCAGTTTTCACAATGGAGAGATGTAGAAAGTGGTGTGCCCCAGGGATGTGTATTGGGACCAGTGCAGTTTGTATTCATTAATGATTTAGAAAAGGGTGTTAAGAGTGAGGTGATCAAATTTGCAGATGACACCAAGTTATTCAAGGTAGTTAAAACACGAGCAGACCATGAGGAACTGCAACAGGATCTTACGAGACTGGGTGCCTGGGCATCTAAATGTCCACATTAAATCTCATCTGCCAAGTGCAAAGTGATGCACATAGGGAAAAATAATCCAAATTATGAGTACACAATGCTGGGTACTAAGCTAGGAGTTACCACTCCGGAAAAGGGTCTGGGAGTGATTGTGGACAATACAATGAAATCCTCAGCCCAGCGTGCAGCAGCAGTGAAAAAAGCGAACAGAACGTTGTGAGTTATTCGCAAAGGGATAGAGAATAAAACTGAGGCTGTCATAATGCCGCTATACAAATCGATGGTGCAACCGCACCTGGAATAGCGTGCGCAGTTCTGGTTGCCCCATCTCAAAAAAAGACATAGCTGAACTAGAAAAGGTACAAAGAAGGGCAACAAGAATGATAAAGGGTACGGAACAGCTTCTGTACAAAGAGAGGCTCGACAAGCTCGGTCTCTTCAGCTTAAGAAGAGAAGACAGAGGTGACATGATAGAGGTTTATCAAATCTTGAGTGGTATGGAACGAGTAGATAAGGAATGGTTATTTACCCTCTCAAATAGTACTAGAACTAGGGGCGCTCCATGAAACTAGCTGTCAGCAGATTTAACACAAATACAATGAAGTACTTTTTCACTCAACGCATAATAAACTTATGGAATTTGTTGCCAGAGGACATTGTCAAGGCCAGTAGTATAGCTGGGTTTTAAAAAGGCCTGGACAAATTCTTGGAGAGTAGGACCATTAATGGCTATTAACCAAGTAGCTTATGGGATGAACTTCCTACTGTCGGGAGCTGGGAGTGAACAATGGGTAATGGATTGCCCGTTGTGACTGTTGGTTCTTCTCCCATGTGATGGAGATTGGCCACTGTCGGAGGACAGGATGCTGGACTGGATGAACCACTGGTCCGACTCAGTATGGCACTACTTACGTTCTTAACAGGGCTCTGCTGCCTCAGCCACGTTCAGAACCATCACCTACATTTCTAGCCTCCCAACTGGAATCAAAAACCTTGGAAACAGCCAGACCTCAAACCAAAGAACCAAGAATTGATTATGGTTTTTTAAATGTCAGGATTTGGAAGGCCCAAACATATGATTTAGGCTGGCAAGATAGAAGTCCTTCTCACTTTAAAACTGGCAAACACCAATCAGTGTCTTGCAGTTCTCCTCCTCCTCACCTGAGAGCCAGCACCCCTGGAATAACAGAGAGAAACACGGATGCCTCAAGCACAGGTTCAACCCCTTGTGGGAAGCTTGTCCTTACCCCCATCCTGCTCCACCCTCCACTTGTTACTCCGACCGACTGGCAACACATAGGGGAGATGTGGGAGGCCCCCCAGATTCACAGGAAGACTTCCTTATCTGTGCCCCGGAAGCACTGAGACATGGACAGATGTCCCCACCTTCTTAGCTCTTCCCCCTCCTGTCAAGCAGGTACTGGTTTCCCCTCGCAGCCCTCCTGTCCCAAACCCCCTTAGCTGAGAGAGTCGGCAAAGAGGGACTTGGGCACCCCCAGTGTTTTGTGAAAGGACAAGCACCCTCCTGCCTCAGACCCCCCTTGCTGTCCTCCCCTCGCCCACAGTCCTGTCAACGTTCATGCCTCGCCTACGTTCTGAATTCCCTTCCACACTGGCCCGGTTCTGGGCTGAGGGACCATTTAATCACCCAGAGGAGGCTGGGCCTACTAAGGCCTCGACAACAACCCAAGGGCCGTGGGCAACTGTAGCATATTGTCTGAAGGAATCCGTCATCACGGCCCTGTTTGTACCTGTCATTACAACCCAATTCCCCACCTTGCCGAGGCCCAACCAGCGAGCGTCAACCGGGCTCAAACTCTTTAAGCAGCTCTTTTTACAGGCAATCGCCGTGGGTCAAACTCACCGGCAAAGCAGTTTAAAGGCAAAACAAAGGGCCCTCTCTGTCTGGGCTGCCAACGTCTCCCCTCCCCGCCCTTTGCTTCCATTAAGTAAAGCATTTATCTGCCCGAAAAAAGCCACCTTTAAAGCCAAAAACAAAAACAAATCCAGGAACCGGGCTATTTAGAAGAATTGGGGTGGGGGTGGGGGGGGGGGGGGGAATCCTGTCTCTCGAAAGCCACTCTGTCAGCACTGCACGGCCTCTCCAGCAAACGGTATTCTCTTAAACTTGGCTCGGCTTCCCGAATCCCTAGACGCACATGATTCCTCTCCTGAATTTCTGTTTAAAAGCTGAAGATCAGGAAAAGAAGCATTTTCAGATTAACAGATTAACCATGAGCAAGAAAGCATGTGGGCGTTCACCCTTGGCCCACGCCGAGCATTTGCCCACCCTTGGCCCGCGCCGAGCATTTGCCCAAGAGGGTATCTGCCTAGCCCTGGGGAGGCAGCCACTTTCTTTATTTGCTGAGGGAGGGGGCGGGTTGGTTTTGTTTCTTAATTTAAAAGGAAGCTCAGGCTCTTGCCTACTACCAGATTACAGAGGAGGCAAAGTGACATCGATGTGAATCCAGCTGCAGGAATTAGGAACGGAGGTTCGCTGTAATCTGAAACATGCTCAGAGCAAGCGTAACTCTTTGCCTGTTCGGACTCCGACGCACAAAGTGATGAAGAGGGAATAGCTTGGCCAGGACTGGGACTATATGTGGGACAATGCTGCTTTTCGATCGACCATGCTGCACGGTTTGACAGGCACCAGACACAAGCAGATTCGGTCTGCACAACCCCCCTCCTTCCCACCCAGGGAAACGCTTCACAACTCGTTCACGCAAACAAATGGTGGGAGCAAGCGGTGAGGCTTGTGCTTGCAACCCCTAAAATTGTTTTGGGTTTGTTCACATGAACAGTTATTCCAAGGTTATAGCCCCTTCCCCCACCCCCTTTGCTGTACCCTCGCTTTTCTATACACACGCAGAGGGGTGGTAGGGAGAGGAGAAGTTAGTTACCTCTGCAAGGAAGTGGGGTTAATCCAGGGGAGAAAGAGCTGTATTCCGAAAGGGGTGATAATCTGAACAGTTCAGGAGGTACATAGTTCAGCTTTCTCTCTTAGTCCTCCGAATTCCCAGCCTGACCTCAGCTGTTCCACACCCCCAGTGTTTTGCCACAGTTGAACAGAGAACCAAGCAGCTCCCCAGACACACCACTGATACCTTCACAGGGAGGGCCGGGCCAACTGAGGGATGAGATGGACACTGGTCACACATGACGATCAGGGACAGCTGCTCCAGTTTTTCCAAGGAGCAACGACTCCCATTTTGGCAGACAGTCAAATCTATGTTTATGCGTTCACACAAACAGCGACTCAGCCGGGGCCTCCGTTGCAATCACAGCCCATTCCCGTGCAATTTTGCATTTGGGCAAACTGTCGCAGCACTGTTAGCTTCTGGTGTGTAGTTCTGGGGGCACGATGCAATGGAATGCTGGGATGTTCAGCAGCATAAATTTGTACGCTTTGGTTAACTGGCACAATTTATTTTACTTGCAGAATCTGGATTTTCTACTCAAAGAATTCACGTTTCCTGGTTGCAGAATCTGTAGAACGTTGCGGAATCTACAGGGCACAGACAACCGCTCGATGGCCAGTGCAACACATGAAAGCAGTCAGTGTCCGAGGGAGTCCTGTGCTACGAGCCAGAAGAGTACGTGGTCCTTTTGATGGGGCGTCTCTGTCACGAGACCCTTACTTGCTCCGAGCAAAGCGTAGCTCTTTCTGAAACACTCTGGAGCTTGTTACAGAAACTGGGGCTAGAAGCCGCCGCATCTCTCCAGTAAACACTATAATAGGCTTAGAGGCTAATGTTTCTGCAATGGCACACTCTGTAATTACGCAAAGCTGTTTGCAAGGTCCTACATTAGAAGGGGACCACAAGATTACAGACGACCAGAGAGGAGCCCACCAAGGCTGAACCTGTGGTCTCCCCAAGCAGCAGACAGAATCCTCCGAGAATTACAACTCTTGTTTATATGCTTGGAAGACTCAGACAGGCTGCAGGAGGCCTGCGGTTTAGGACTCTAGTTAACATCAGACGGATTGTGTTTTGCTTTGCTTTTTCCCCTTGCTTATTTTTAAATTCCAATTATACCTAAACAAAGAGGATAATCTGCTTCGGAGGATTTGAAGCCGGAGGATCTTGAGCATCGGCGATAAGTTGCTTAGCCCCGTGCCACTCGACAGTTAAGTCAGCTTTAAACGTGCTAAACCTTGTTCTTTCTCCCACCCAGGCCAGTTTCCACAGAGTTGCTAATTCCCAGCTGCAAGGTTGGGGAGAGAAGGGCATTTTGGGGTGACTCTCTTGAAAACACAACGTGGGTCGGCCCACCCTATCGAATTTCTACAGCAAAACCCAAGAGCCTGCCAATTCAGATCCCCCAGAGAGCTAGCTTAGCACCAATGCAGGCGGAAGAGAGCAGCTGTCAATCAGCACATCAAAATGGGGCAAGGAGGGCTAGTCCCTCCTGCCCCCACCGCCCAGATCCACAAAGCCCCGCCCACACAGTAGCTCCACCCACCCAGCCCCAGTGAAAATGAGTTGTAACCGTTGAAACAGGAGTGAGATCTACCTCTGGCTCAGCTTGGCAGGCTGGCTTGGAGCTGGGGCGATTGCAAGGTGTGCTCAGAAAGAAGATGAAATTCCAGATCACAGATCTACTCTATGGAGCCTTCCCCTTTCCTTGTGTGCAGGCCCCCATCTCTGCTCCCTTCCCCCGAACTCACTCTTTTGGTGCTTGAGAGTAGGAGCTGAATCCGGGGGCCAAATCCAGGACCTCAAAAGGGGCAAAATAAAAGACCGCCGTGGGGCAGCGAATCCCCCACCTTTGCCTACGGGTTTGACTACATCTTTTGGCTAAGGAACTGGGTTCCTTTTTTCAGTGAATTGCAGACAGGCTGGTCACAGAACATCCTCCCAGGAAAGCTGAGGAGGAGGTGGAAGTGGCCAGTTTTAACGCACTTATTTCACGGCACAAAAGAAAGACAAACGGAAATTACAATGAAAGGACAGTCCTCCTCGCTAGGACACTTGCCTGGAAAGGCTGTGCTTTCCTGCGGGATATTTATTTGGATGAAGAGAAGATGAAGTTGTGTAAATGCGATGGTTGACACCTCCCCCCCCCTTCCCAAAGGATCAGCTTTCCCCCGGTGGCCTCGCACAGATACACCGAATTTAGGGCTTCGGGAAATGCAATGGGTTGGTGAAAGTACCATCGGTCATAAAAACAGGGCATGGAAGGAGTTCGAGGTTGCCAGCAAAACGGAATCCTAGGAATTCTCAACCGATAAAAAGTCCCATTCCCCCACTTCCTGCCTGGATTGTCGACGCGCTGGGTTAGTTCTGCAGGCGTTCTCCTGAGATGCGTGCTGCTAGAACGCGCCACTTCGAAGGTCCTCCCAGAAGGCTGGCCAGACAACTGAGAACCCCTTGGAAGGCTTGGAGTGAGCTCTTCGTGGAAGGGGGCAGCGGGGCTAATGAGCTTTGGGAGGCTGAATGAAGTGTTGCCATTTCCCAGTTGAGTTATTGGCTGGAAACAGGAAACGCTCACGATGCCGTTTCCCCGACGCGGACCCACGGGTCATTTCCCCCCGTTGTTCCCACCTCCTGCTGGGCGAGCGTCGCTGATGATTTCGCCCCCCCGCACTGGAGAAGGAGGCCAGGATGGAAGAGTCGCTCCAATCGGCAGATTCCCAACTTCAGCAGCTGAACGCTGTCACTCTGTGCTCGGTCCATGAAGCAAAACAAAACAAAACCAAAAAAATCTATATATGGTAGATCCTTAAAAGCCTCTGTTGTAGGACAGGGATGGAAAACCTTTTCCCTCCCAGGGACCACTTTGAAAAGTAGGAGGAACACCGCAAAGAATTTGGGGGTGGGGGATGCACTCAGGAAGAGGATCCCGAGTGTCCCCCTCGTCTCTGCTCCCTTCCCCTGAGCTCTGTTTTCCCCATGCATTTGGGGGGGGGGGGGGAGCAGCCAGATCCAGTCTCAGTCCCCCCGCCATTACTGCGCACCCATATTTCCTTTAAGGCATTTATCCCTCCAACAGCCAATGCTACCCTGCCCTTTTACCAATGAGAAGCATAAGGAGAAAGACCATAGCCTTGAGAGCCCGTGTGGTATAGTGGACTTGGGCCAGGGAGAACAGAGTTTGAATCTCCCCTTGGCCAATGGACTCCCTGGGCAAGCCACAACCTTCAGCCTCAGTTTCCCATCTGTAAAATGGGAATGTGTGTGCGTTTCCCCTCACCCTTGTCCATCCAGACTAAGCCCACCGGGGCAGGGACCCGTCTCTGAAAATCTGAGACTGTAAAGCACTGCGTCCGCCTAGCAGCGCGATAGAAAATGCTAAGTAGTCGTAAATACGTAGCACAGACCGTTCCCATGAAATCAATGGGAGTGGTAAGTGGGGCGACAGCGGAAGAAGCGGTTTGAGGATCGTAGCCGAATCGTCTCATCCCAAGTCACAGAGTCTACGGCAGGGGTGGGGGACGTCAGGTCCCAGGGGCCAAATGCGGCCCCGGGGCAAGTTTTTATGTGACCTCCCTTTTCCATTTCCTGGATCTGGCCCTTGGATCCAGTTCTTACCTCCAATCTCTGAAAAGCTAAGCTTGGGGAAAGGGAGCAGAGAGGAAGTCATGCACACAAGGATTAGGGGACAAGTTCATGGCACAGATTCATGATCTGGTCCTTCCTTTTCTTGCGTGCGTCCCTTAAACAGCCCTGCCCCAACATCTGTGCCGCCCTCGGAGCTTGTGCAAGTGGGCCCCCGGGAGAGACAAGGTTCCCCATCCCTGGGCTACAGCAAAGCAGAGTGCTCAGCCATTATGGACTCCCAAATCCTCGGGCTACTAAAGTCCTTAGCGGAGGAGATGAGTGGCCAGACTGAACTCTTGATTACAAAGCGAATCGACTAAGGCGCTCTGGGTTTACACAGGTGTGACCAAAAAAGCAGGATCAGACCCTACAACTACCTACAAAGACATTCAACAGCTAGAGCGAAATTACACCCCCACCACCACCCCCAAAAATATCACAGAATCGTAAGAGCTGAAAGGGGCTTCCAAGGTCATCTAGAATAATTGTTTTATACTTTTATAACGTTGTTAGCCACTCTGAGCCGCTGAGGCGGGAGAGCAGGATATAAGCTTTGTTAGATAAATAATAAATACATAAATAAACAAGCCAACAATCTAGTTCAACCCCCTGCTTCAATGAAGATGCCCTCTACCTACACCACCCCACAGATGCCGATCTAGCTGCTTTGGAGAAACATCTCATGAAGGAGATTTTACAGCTTCCCTAAATTGTCCAACTGTTCTGAACAGTTACTGTTCAGAACTGTTACAGACACTCTTTCTTACTCCATCTTCTTGGTAGTGAAGAATAACACTTCTGCATTTATTTATTTTTAATGCAGCTCCCTCTACCTACTCAACTCTGAAAGTATGGGGAAAAAAGCCCAACTCGGAGTAGAAACAGTACAACAGCTTTTGACCTCCTATTGTGCCCAGCCCATTTTCAAACAAGCTCTGAAAGGAGAGGCCATATTTTCTCTCTTCTGCCTTGCACATTAGAACAATCATCATCTTTGGGTAACTCCATGTCCACTTGCTATTCTAAACACCAGGCGTTATCGTCCCAGGAGACTAAACACGTGCATTTTTATTGACTAAATCTCCCTCAAGAAAGGGGAGGTTGTTACAAAGAAGAACGAAAGGAATGAACAGTTCTGAAATGTGCAGAAGGAGGAGTACAAATGAATTCTTTCCAATGGCTGGCAAGCTCTCCAGGTAGATAGACTGCTCTCTCCAGATGCTAGAAACTCATCAGAACACCACGTCTTCCGTGCGCAGAATGCGCTCCTGTTGCATGGGGCATCGGCAAGTTCGAGGTTCACTGCAACCACATCCCGCTATAACTGCGTGTGCACAACAATGGGTTCTAAAACCCACCGTGACCACTCAAGAAATATCTCTTGGGAGCCACGTCGGATCGTTCAACCCAACGAGCAGGAAAAGGCAAACAGAACTGTAGGAATTATTAAGAAAGGGATGGAAAATGGAACGAAGTATACTACTTATTCTGTACATCTATGGTGTTGAACAACTGGTGCAATTCTGGTCACCCCGCTTCAAAAAGGGTACGCGGGACTAGAAAAGGAGGAGAGGGGGGCAAATAAGATGATAACGGGTATGGAAGACTTTCCATACGAGGAGTGGCTCAATGGGTTAAGGCAGGGGTGGGTGGACCTTCTCTCTCCTGGGGGTCACTTTGTAAATTAGTACAAGTTCCAAGGGCCGCATAGAAGGTGGGGGCAGAGGTGCTTAAAGGGTGTAACTCAGGAAGAGAAGGGCCAAAATCATGGATCTGTCCCATGGACCCGTCTCCCGTCCTTATGCGCACGGGCCTCATCTCTGCTCCCTTCACCTGCACTCAGTTTTTTCAGTCTTCAGGGTTAGGAAAAGAGTCTGGGGGCCAGATCCAAGTACCGGAAAGGGACCATATAAAAACTAGCCATGAGCAGCATTTGAACCCTGGGCCTGAGATTCCCCACTCCTGGGTCAAGGACTGTTCAGCTAAGGAAAGATGACTCAAGGGGGGGGGAAAGATACACTAGAAGTTTATTTTTTTAATTAAAAAAAAAAAAAAAACCCACAGAAGGCGCTATTATTTACCCTCTCTCTTTGCACTAGAACTGTGGGACAGCCAAGGAAATTAACGGGGACTGAAAAAAACCACAGAAGGGAGGTCACTTTTCTCAACACACAATGAGCAATTAATCTGCGGAACTCACTGCCAGGGGATGCTGCGAAGGCCAATAGCCTAACGGAATTCAAGAAAGGATTTGATACATTCAAGGAGGCTAGGTCCAACGACGGCAACGGCAGCACCAGACCGGTCAGGGGAAGAAGGCTTTGACTGCCAGGACCCGGCAGGGTGGCGAATGGATCGTTCTCTCTAAACCCAGAGACGTGGAGGGTTGGAAAGATGGATGAGGGGACAGGAGAGTAAATAGGAGTCTCTCTTCATCATCAGGGAGTGGCAAGGATTTCGCATGTGGTTTGTGCCACTCTTAGCAGGGGGTCGTACCAACCCACCCTTAGCCCGCACACACCCACACTCGTTCTGAACACGCAAAGGTCTCGCTGATGCACTAAGCAAATGGGGAGACCAGCATCCCTCCCTGCCTCCCCCTTCCAGACCCCCTCCGACCCCTCTAGAAATAAATCACATTTGAAACCAATTACAAACCGGCTGCACACGTCCCCAAAGTGCCATTCAATACCATCACACAAAACCCCGCAGCATGACTCACTTTGCATTGTAAACAAGGAACTGCCAGACACAGCCACCCGAGCCCGCCGGGCTCCAGAAGGCTTTCTGCAAGGACGCCGATTCAATCCACCCACCCCTCCCCAACACTCTCGGCACCGCCGCACCTAGACGATGACTACAGCGCTCCCAGTTGTGCCCACCTGCACTGGATTTCACACATGGGCCGAGGCCGCACTAACAGGTCCTATCTTGTTTCTTCCTCACGCTGCTGATTAAACCGACTTGGTGCTTTGCACGGTCTTTCGCAGAATCCTTATCTCGGAAACCAGCAGGAGAGAACGCACAAGGACAATGCCGCGCAGCTGGCATCCCTGGCGCTAGCAGAGCTCTCCCCTGGAAACAGCACCCCCCCCACCCACACACACACACACCCAAGTGCTGGGAAGCAGAGACACAGAGCTAGCCTGACACAAGGCTTGCCTGGGCAAGCAATTCTTGGCAAATCGGGATTCCTAAAAGCTTTAACAATGCCTTCTAACCATTCCCTTCTATAAACCTCCCCAGCACACATTTGGGTCAAGCACTGCAATTAAATTGCTCTGTGCGCTCCAGCCGCAATTACGTCAGGAGGGAAAACACCGCAACCCCCTTCCGAGGATAAGATGCAGGTAGAAGCTCTGTTGGAAAGCCTTTTCTCCACTAGGCACAGCCCATAAAAGGACATTCCTTTTTCAGCACAATGCGCTATTCATTGGCGGAACTCACTGCCAGGGGATGTTGCAATGGCCAATAGGAGCATAGCTGACTTCAGTTAGGTAAGTTCAAAGAGGACAACTCCGACAACAGCTATTGGCCAAGCTGGTCAGGGGATGAAACCTCTGATTGCTTGATCTTCGGGGCGGTGGGGATGCTCTGGTTGCGGAACTACTTTCTCGGCACTCTTCTGGAGAATCTCAGTGCATGGCTGCAAGGGGTGCATTGCAAGCAGCTTTACTGCCACAGAAAACCACACACGGAGCAGGCAAGACTAAATGCTTCAGATGGTGGGGTGGCCAGCTGGGACAGGATTCCCAGATGTGCCGAGCCCCCACCGCCGTCATGGATTTCAATCCAAAATGAGCCACTTTGCACCTCTGAACAACAGGCCCAAGGTCTCCCGAGTTGGACCCTCCAAATCAGAGGTCATATTGGAAAATGCTCCCCCAAGTTCCCTGCCCCCGACCCCAAAGCCTCTGGAAGAGGAGGAAAGAATCCAGGCCTACAGAGGAATGCAAATTAACGTAATCGCCATGAGGGAGGGCCGTAAATTGAGTAATTTGTTGCTATTTCCAACCCAAGTACTTCCGGACACGCAGCCCCCCACATCAGTTTACCAAACTGCACCCTGAACAGTGTGTGGGGATGGGCCTGGAAGCTGCACCCTGAACCAGCACCTGCGGGGGGCGCTACAGAGCAGCCACCAGAAGCAGCAGAGAGTGGGCGGTTACCGCTATTCAGATCGTGGATTGCGGCTGAGCACATCACATGACCTGAGCAGCAGCCCTCAGATCACATGACCCCGGGAGGCTGTAATCCCCTCAATCCCCTCCTGGATGCTGGGGAGCAACTTCACTCGCCGGGCTACTGGGGAGCAGCTAAGGGAACTTTCCTAGACACACTTTGGCTTGTGACTGTGGCCAAGGAAGGTTTTGCAGCCTGGGGACGATTTCAAGGACTTGGGGGGGGTGGGGGTGGGGGACCAGATCGGTTCTTGGTTGGGCAGGCCAGAGAGCAGACTAGATAGCCTCTCCCCCCCCCATTGTGTCTGAGCGCGCCGTTAGCTTTCACGCAGGCTGCTTTACCGGGCTGCAGCCCCTATGCATCAAAGCCGATGAGTTCATTCCTAGGCTTCCAGCCAACTTGGCAGTCACACAATTCACATGCTGGAGACGTTTGTCGGGGGAGAGACAGCTCGAGAGCCTCGCTGCCCCGCAAGGCATATTATCAGAGCAACCTTCCAGCCAAGCTGCTAGCTAATCAACACGTCTGGGGCCAGCTCTGGGGATCCTGTTGGCAGTGACACAGCCCCCGCGGCGGCTGCACCACGCTCCCCTCCATCTTGTCCTGACTCAGGAGACAAGAGTCTACACTCCTCCTTGGCCACAGCCCTGAGCCCAGTCAAGCCCACAGGGGTGGTAACCTCGGCCCGCTTAGTTACAGGGGAGATGGGGACCCTGAGTAAGTCAGGGAGCAGGCTAAGGGGAGGAGGAGCTAGAGAAAAGGTAGGTTTTCAGGAGGGATTTGATGGCTGGGAGGGAGGGAGCAGAATGAATGTCTTCAGGGAGGGAGTTCCAGGCCTGGTGGGGAGAAGGGATGGAAATGTTTTGAGGACCAAGAGACTCGGGGTCAGGAGACGGTGGTGGGAAAGCAACTCCTACGTAGGAATGTAGTGGCAAAGAAGCTCAGAGAGACATGGGGGAGAGCAAGGCCATGAAGGAAGAAAAAACAGAAATAAGGTTGGCCAACACAAGGCTTGGCCAAGGGCTCTCCCCAGAAAAAGGGAATAGGTTTGTGTTCCATTCCAAAATACCCAAAGAATCATAGGTGGGACTTGACTCGCAACGTACAAGCAGGTGGTGCATAAAGGGAGGAGGAGAAAAGGCAGCCGTTGGGGGCAGCACCGCACAAAACCATCCTACTTTCCCCAATTCCATAGTCGGTCACGTAAAGAAACACCCTTGAACACACACACCCCAACACCCTTGGGCAGCAGCCGACACGTTCTCAGCCCTTCTGAAAATTAGACGGAGCATGTCTGGGAGCCTAAAGAGGAACCCAACACCCCAACATAAGGCTGTTTGTGAGAATAATATTGGCCCAGGATTTCACTCTCTCCCCTCAGTGCCACGGCGCTGGAAGAATCAGGAGGACTCAAATGTGATCTCACTTCCCCTCAAGCCATTCAAAGGGAAGTCAAGGCCGTCCATAGCCACAGCCCAAAATCCCAGAGGCGTTCTTTCGAGAACAAAGGTTACGGAGCCAAGGGTCTCTCTCTCTCCCTTCCTGTCAGAGGCCGCCCGGAGCGTCCTCTTCCAAAGCTCCCGGCAGCTCAATCTTTATCAGGTGATGATAGCATTATAATTTTAATTTTTTTTTCCCCTTTGACAACCAAGGCATCTGGGCTCCGTGCCCCTCTCCCCCCGTCCCATCCCCCCTCCACTGGGAGTCTAAGAGACCTTCAAGTTGTTTCATTAGTATCAATCATTTTCAAGTAAGTGCTCCCTGACACCCACCCCCCTCCCCGTCACACCCCGCGATGAGAGATAAGGCCAGGGAGGCTTGCATTGCAACACTCTTGTCTCTTTGCCAAAGTTCTTGATTCAGATTTGTGGGCCCTGAGCTCTACACAGTTGTTCATGGCATTACCCCTCACAGTAACCCCCCCTCAGGCTGTGGTTCCCTCCCTTTGGGGGAGCTGATCCGCACTCTTAGTTCGGGGCCTCTGCTTTCTAGCCTGGTTCTCCTAGCTAACTCACTCCTCTTTCAAGGCAAGCTACTCCCTGGACTTTGTGGACCTTGTGCCACCCCAAGCCAAAGAGAAAACCCTGAATCATCCTACACGTCAAGCCAACGTTCTACCCCAAGAGCAAGGAACCCTGGGTGTTTTCAGAGGTGAGGATAGCCTGCATTTCCACGCTTTGACCCATGTTGAATTGAGGGCTACCGTCACGGTTGAACACCCAGGCAGTTTCCTGGGCGGTGTTGGCCAGGAAATCCCCAGGTCATAGTCCAGGCTAAGTGCCAACACAGCCAGGAAACAGCTGCCCATCGGGGAGTAAAGCGAGCTATCACATCTGATAGCCAGCTTGACCTGGACCCGGTCTGGAGTCCCAGAAGTTCTGGGCACCATGGCGGCCGTCATTGGCCACCACGGCTACCCATCAGCTGGGAGGAGGCAGGCTGCTTCACACATCATGGAGCCGAGCAGACGCGTGTCCCTGCGTCTCCCCGTCCTGTCTGTTGGGCGGCCAGGCCAGATCCCCACCGCAGTGACTGCTCCTGCCACCACCCGGGTAAGTCCATGGCGGCAGTCGTCACTTGTTTTCACCCCTCGTGGGCCAATCTGAAAATAAATACAATTGGGGCACTTCTCTTCACAGTGGGGACAGCAGAACATAAAATCATGAGTGGCGTGGAACAAGTAATTAGGGACTTGCTGTTTCTCCTCTCAAATAGTAACTAGAACTAAGGGACACTCCATTAAACTGACTGGCAGCAACAAACCAATGGAAGTTGTGTTTTTTTTCCAAAGCAATGCCCGATTAAATTCTGGAATTCGATGACAGAGGTGGTGATCAAGGTGCCAGTAGTGTAGATGGGTTTAAAAAAGGATTGGATAAGTTCTAGGAGAATAGGTCCATTAATGGCTATTAGCCAAGTAGGCTAACCTCTTACGGTCAGGCGCTGGGAACGGTTCCCTCTATTATGACCAGTTGGGTACTTCTCCAAAGCGACCAAGAACGGCCATGGTCAGAGACAGGAGGCTGGGCTCGATGGAGCGCTGGTGTCTGACACTTACGTTCTTATAAAAAGAGAGGTTCAAGATCATGGCTATGGATACATGCCATGGATTTATCCCCTGACCTTGCGTGCATGAATTCCTCTCTGCTCCCTTAACCCGAGTTCACTTTGTCAGCACTTGGGGGATAGGAGCTGGATCCAGGGGTCAGATCCTGGAATTGGCAAGGGTCCAAACAAAAGAACGGGCCATGAGCCGCATTTGGGCCGCTGAGGGCTTGAGGTTCTTTCCAGTCCTGTTCTCACCTCTTCCCCAACCCCATCCTTCCCGGAGCCCACTCCCCCAGTCCAAGGCAGGCCGCCTTCTGGAGTGGTCTCATTTTGAGCGTACGGTTTTATACCCAGTTGTCCAGCGGCTCTGGACCCTGCTCCAGCTAGGAATTAGCCACTCCAATTAGCTGAAAGTGGAAACCCTAGCAACTCAGCGATCAATGGCCCACCACAACCAGCAGTAAGCGACGGTCATCCTGCAGGACAGACCGTCACAAGGTCCACCATGGCCACAGCGAACCAAGGAGCTGAATGTAGGACAGGCCCAAGCGACAGCAGCTTCTCCCCGGGTCTCTCCTCGCACCTCCGCAGGAAGCCGGTGGCAGTGGCTGGGGAAGGCCAACAGCTGGGCAGGAAGTGAGCCAAGAAAGTCCTGCTTCACGCGCGCTGCACTGGCCTGGACGCTCTGGCACAAAAGAGCATTTTTTGAAGATTAAACCCAATAAAAAAAAAACCATGACATGCTCAAATTGTTAATTTCATGGTGGCACTCGTAAAAAAACAGAAAAACACAACAACAAGGGTTTTGAACCCAGCCGCGTTTGGGCCAGACAGCAGCCATTCCCTCCCTTGCCAATGAGGCTTCACTAAATCCTTTGGTCTTGGCTCATTTAAGATTAATCCTAGGAAAACCGTGGTTTGGACAGGCCAGCAGTTTGCGTCTTGAGAAATTCCCCAAAGCCAGAACATCAGGGACTGAAGACTGCTCTGTTCCGGCTCCGACGCTCAGATTATCCCAGCCTCTGACACGCAGATAAAATGGATACGGATTTCACCACTAATTACAAAGCAAGAAGGACCTGGAATAGCCTTGAGCACTGGCAAAACTGAGCTTGGATAAGGACAGAAGAAGTGGCATTGACTGGGTCAGAGCAATGTTCCATCCAGCCCAGTATCCTGTCTCCGACAGCAGCCAATCTCGGTCACTTCGGAAAAGTACCCAACAGGTCTCAATGGAGGAATCCATTCCCTGTTGTTCACTCCCAGCCCCCGACGGTCAGAGGTTGCGCCCCATAACCTACTTGGCTAATAGCCAATAACGGACCTATGCTCCAAGAACTTATCCAGTCCTTTTTGGACACTCGGCGATGCTACTGGGCCTTAACCACCTCCTCTGGCAACACATTCCACAAGTTAATTCTGCATTCACTTTCTTCTATTGGTTTTAAATCTGCTGCCAGTTTAGTACTCTTTGAGAGGGCTTACTATAACTCCCCATCGACTCGTTCCATGCCAGACATGATCTTATAAAATTCTCCTCTTAGTCGTCTCTTCTCCCAGCTGATGAACTCTAACCTATTAAGTCTCTCTTCAGGCAGAAGCTACTGCATACCCTTGATCATTTTTGTCCCTCTTTTCTGTACCTTTTTCAGAGTCAAAGAAAATTAAGCAGCGTTGTGAGGCAGCTCATGAAATTTAAGGTGGTCAACTTGGATCACAGAATCCTAGCATTGAAAGGGACGCTGAGGGACATCTAGTCCAATTCCCTGCTTGGATGCAGCATGATGACAGTGACAGCATCCCCAAGGAGATAGCTGTCCAGCCACTTTTTGGAAACCTCCAGCAATGGAAAGCCTACAATCTCCCCTCCCTGGCAACTTGGTGGTTATTATGGATAACCCAGGAGGGCTTGAGGGAGCTGCTTGCTGCACCTACACTCCTAAATACAGCAGGGTTTAGTTTGTGGGGGGGTTTCTGGGGGAGGAGAGGAGCATGAGAGATGGGATTGCGTGGGTGGGAAGGCTAGGAAGGTTGTGCGTCGTTCCCCTGGACAAGAGACGGGATGGGAAATGGGCAACGAGTAGGGTGGGAAGGTTTTGAAGGCTAGCTACGACCTCTCCGTTAGAGGGAGGGGCCTGGGTTTAGAACGGGAGGTGGGATGGGATGGCTGGGATGTGGAAGGGGAGGTTTGGGGGGGGGACTTTGTTATTTTTGTTTATATAGGTCTTGTTTTCTCATTGTTGTAAACAGGGGGCTCTATGTTGGGGGAGGAACTCCAAGTGAGAGTGGGAGGAGTAGGATTCATTGCATGTGTATTTTATGTGATAAATTATTGCAAGCCGCCTTTAGCCATTTTTTTTGACAGGGCAGGGATAAATCAAAATAATATTATTATTATTATTATTGCAACATATTTATATAGCATCAGCTACATACCTGATTGGCACCCAACAATCCTCTCTTCGTTACCATAAGCTGCTCACTCCCAGTTTCACTTCTGAATTCCCACAGCGTCCGAGAAGAGGAGCCAAGCCATTGTGGTGGCTCGGACGACTCCTTCCTGGGATTTTCTTTTCCTAGGGACACGCTGAAAGAATTCTAAAGAAAGCTTTGCGAGTATGGGTGGCAGGGGAGGGAAGGGGAGCAAAGCTGTATTTAAACTCCAGAGTTATACTCCCTAGAATACTTTTTGTCCCTAGAAAGCTGTGTTTTGGGTAATCATTAATTAAATTTCAAAATTTGGGAGAGAGAGAGTCCCCAGAACTGGTAGCAAAATGTAAAAACAAAACAAAGATACAGCGACCACAATGGGGGGGGCGGGGGGGTGAGAGGAGAGCAACAGCGCCTCATCGGAGATAATGAAAGCTTCTTTCAAACGAAATGTCTAAACGGGCCCAGGGCTTGTTTTCTCCGAGCTCAGCCAGGCATTACTGCTGCCACAACCACTTTCAATCAAGCTTTTACTGCAAAACAAAACAAAGGAAGAAGTTAAATCCATGGGAGATTTCCCAATGAATACTTAAAAATCCTTTCGGCGGACGGCAAGGAAAGAGTAACAGGTGGCAGGAATGACCTCCGATATCTGGCTGCCTCGCTGCACCACGGCAATTCCGCCAGGTACTGTATGGAGAAGCAGGTTACTTGTGGGTGGTAACCTTCAGCTCTACCCTGCCTGCGTGCTAGGAATTGACTCTGTCAATAACAAGGGAACCCTAAGGCAGATAAAAGTGGGTTTTACAGCAGGGGGCCTCATACAACCTCAGACGGGGGGTGGGCGGTTTCAAATGCGGCCCACGGCAAGTTTTTACGCGGCCCTTTTCCAGATGCTGGATCCTACCCCCAATCACCGAAAAACCAAGCTATGGGGAAGGGAGGTGTGACAAGGATATGCCCACAAGGAGAGGGGACAGATCCATGGGCCAAATCCAAGATCTGGGCCCTCCTTTTCTTCAGTGCATCCCTGCCTTCAGCCTATACGGGGCCTTCGGACCTTGTGCTAATTTTCAGAGCAGCCCCTAGGGCGGAAAAGGTTCCCCGCTCCTGATTTACAGCCTTTCGGGGCTTTAATAGAGCGCACCCACACAGACCATACTGATCTCTCTGTGCAGTGCCGTTTGCGTATATTGGTATGTGCTAACACATCAGCAGTTGCATGTCTACACAAGAGAGTTCACTTTAAATGCATGCCCTACGTGCATCTATAGATGTCTGTAGATGTCTACCACATCCACACATCCCCGGGACAGCACGAGTGTGTGTTGGTGCAGTCACATGTTGACAATGTGCACTGAAAAGGACTTTCCTGGCATGCATATTTCAACCCCCCGTAAGCCCCCTCCCCCCCACGGCCGTCTATCAGAACAAAGCCCTAGGATGAAGCATTCGGCCAAAGTGCCGTTTTGCCCAAAAGAAAAAAATGCTTTTAACTCTGTCAGCTGGCAAGACAGTTTGCCCATTTCCACGTCAGCAGAGGAGCATTTTGAAGACATGAGGTTTCCAGGATTTAGCGCCATGATGCGAACGCTACAAAAGGAGGCTTATTCCAATGGGGAAAATGGGGTGGGGGGATTGTGAACCAAATAAAATGTCAACAACAAAAAAGAGAGAGAGAGAGAAACATTTTTTAATTTTATTCTACCAAATCTCCAAGTCTGCAATCCACAAACTGCTTACCCCAGGAGTAAGTGATCCGTGCATCAGGGCCCAAATCTTTGAAAAGGAGAGGAAGATTTTCTTGTTTGTTTGGAAGGATGTGGTTCTAAACAACATTTTCTATTCATATTCAGAGGCGTTTTAAGAAAAATTATTCAATCAGACCCAAATTCTGAAGGAATCTGGCAGTCTGTTCCCGAAGGTTTTCCCTTTGTGCCCCCTTTTGAGACTTAAAAACCGTGAGCACGATCCAGCTCCATACAAGTCAATGGGAGTTTAGACAGTGACTTCAATTGGAGCTGGACCACACTCCTAGTCCATGCCAGACTGGATCAGACCAATGGTCCATCAAGCCCAACATCCTGTCTCCAACTGTGGCCATTCTCAGTCTCTTCAGAGAAGTACCCAACAGGTCACAATGAAGTGAACCATGCCCTGTTGTCCACTCCCAGCTCCCAACAGTCAGAGTTACATCCTGCAACCTACTTGGCTAATAGCCACTAATGGACCTATCCTCCAAGAACTTATTCAACCCTTTTTAAACCCAACTACACTGCTGGCCTTGACCATCTCCTCTGGCAACGAATTCCACAAACTACGGTGCCCCCAACCCTGCTGCCCACCCCTGACCATGACAAAGTAGTACAAAGTCTAGCAAAAAGAAATTGGAAATATGCTCCATCTGCAGATGGCACGACCCCATGTAAGGTACAAATCCACATGTTGGGAATCTCCGAGGTAAGGAAAGAAAAGTTCTCAAAGCTGGGTCTTGTAATAATAATAATAATAATAGTTCGCATATATTGGCAGGGGAGAAGGCTCATGGGGTGGAAGGTGGGGACTCCACAGGTGAAAGACAGAGGATGCATTGCGGACAGCTGGTTTTTTTTTTTATACATTCGTTTTCCTTACACTTGATATATTTGGGGGAATGACTTGATTCCCCCAAAGGGGTGATCAGGAATGCTACGACTCCCAAACCTCTGGCAAGATGGGGTTATGAGNGGGGGGGGGGGGGGGGGGTTAGAACGCATTGTATTTATATTTGTTTAATTTTTATCTATTATTGTAAGCTGCACTGAGCTTTTTGGAGATAAAGACTGCATACAAAAATCAAAAATAATAATAATAAATAAGAAACATTTTGTTACTGGTTTCAAACACAAGCTTTTTTTACAATCCGACTGACATCAGCTACACGCCAAGAACTTCCGAAATAGGCCAAAGCGAAAGAGCTCACCTCAGACGCCAATAATTCGTATTGACGTTCATCCTAAAAACTAGGGGTGGGACACCGGGGGAGAATACCGGATGTACCAGTATCGGATCTCCCTGGTACCAGATTTACCGGTATCGGCATACCGGATTTTTAACATTGGTTGCGGTAATGGATTTTTTACATTGCGGCTATTGACTTCAGTGGCCGCAATGTAAAAAAATCCGGTACCACGACCAATGTTAAAAATCCGGTATGCTGGTAGAGGTAAATATCAGATTAAGCCGATAAACCCAAATACCAGCAATATTGGATCTCAGGAGAACCGGAATTCCCACCCCTACTAAAAACATACAAGGACCGATTTCCAAAAGGGCTGAGCGAGTTTGGTGTTGGGCTCTTCTGAATGAAGGGGCTTTGTAACAGCTGCCGAAAATCCGGCCACTTCCTTGAGTCTCCAAGAGAGCAGAGTTTGGAAATCTCTTCACCTTTGTGAAAGCAAACTTGACCTTCTAAACTATTTTCAAAAATCTGACCCACCATGGAAGGTGTAAGTGGGAAGAGACCATTGTACTAGCTCTGTTACAGGAGTTGTGACTTGCTAAATGCCTGAGGAAGGGCCCTTGTGTGGCCTGAAAGCTTGTGTAATCTCACCAACACACGTTGATCCAATAAAAGGGATTAACTGAATAACTTTTGTTTCTGCCGTACCAACAAGAGAGACACGCTGAAATAGACATGCCAACACTGAAAATATGCAGCGTCTTCAGTTTTACTACAAGGTGGCAGGAGGTTTACAACTTCCAGGAAAGAGAAAGACACAAAAACGCACATGAAAAGAGATCGTCAGCATCACAGCTCCGTGTTTAAAATCAAGGGAAACATGCCAACCCCTTTATTCAGCGTTCAAATAAGCAAGCACCACATTACTTTCACAGCAGCGACAATCATATCTCCCCTGCCAACAAAATACATTTGCGCTTTAAAAAAAAAAAAAAAAAAAAGGTTTGACTGAAATGAGAAAACTCTGAGAATTCATTATTGTATTAAAAAAAACCACCAAGAAAACATCTCCCTTCAATTCCTGTCTTCAGCCACTGGCACCAACATGTCAATTCAACGCTCTTAATCTAATCTGTGCAAGAGGATCCCAGGGCATGATGTTTACAAGAGGATCACTAAGCAAGCATTTCTTCCAGTAAATGACAGGCAAGGAATGTCCCTGCTCAGCTAGGAGCAGCCTGTGAAAAAAAAATTAACATAATTAACATAATTTGAGAAGTCCCTTCTGGAAGCAGGCGAGATTGCCATGCAGGCGTCCGCTGCAAGAGTCTGCCGGCTCAAAGCACGGTGAAGCGAAGGTGGGCCACATATAGCCGGCAGGTCAAAAGTGACCCATGGAATTCTGCGGTCACTCTCATGGAGGAGGGAGCGGCAGTCCCACCTGGAGCTGGACGGAGCTTACACCCTGCCTGTTGCTAAGCCCTAGCAGCATAACCAAGGTCTCTCAAATAGGGGGGCACAACTAGGAGGAGGGCAAAAGCAGACAGAGGAGGAAAACGAATGAGGGGGGCACAGCCGCCTCCCAAGCCTCCACTTGCTTACACCCCTGCTAAGTTTCATTGGTTTGCTCTACATAATATTGCAAAAATCTGGTCCTTCCTTACTGCTTCCTCTCTCACCTTGACTGTAACTTCTCCTGACTGGTCTCCCCTGCTCTGACCTTGCCCTTCTTCCTGTCATTCAACACTCTGCTGCCAAGGTCATCCACTTTGCCTGTTGCTTTGACCACGCTCAGCTCCTCCTCTCTGTCCTACACCGGCATTCAGCACAAGCTCCTTGTCTTTACCCTCAAGGCCTTGCTCCCCCATCTCTCTGTGCTCTCATTTCCCACCACACCCCACCCAGAAGCTCCGCACCTCCTCTACCGCCAGGCTTGCCTGCTCACAACTCCCTTGTTCCTCGAAACGTTTTTGCCCTTTCTCCCTTGCTGTCCCCCATGCCTGAAACTCTGTTCCTGAACACACACTCATTCTGCTCCTTGCTTTCCAACTTTCAAATCCCTCCTGAAAACCTACCTCATCTTTCAGGCCTTCCCTAGTTTCTCGCCCCCACAGACTGGTCACGGATGCCTCCTCTTCCCTCCTTCCCTCAGGATCCCCTCTCCCCTGTAACTAAGTGAAGCACGTGCCCCTGCAGCTTCTTGACCTCATGAATGTACCCTTGTCTCTCCTGATGTTCCCTTGTGCCTCTTACATCGTAAGCCCCTGGGGGTAGGGACCTGTCTAAGTACCGATTGTACAATGCCGGGGACACCGTTGGGGTGCTATATAAATAATAATAATTCTGTTGGCGGGCACTTCCAAAAAAGGAGCACCTGGTAAGCTACCGGCAGAGCTGAAGCAGGTAGCTCATTTGCTACACACGGGTAATACCTGTATTTTTGAATACCATCTCGGGTACTCAACAGGCCACCTGGTAACCGACTGGGTACCTGGATATACAGGGGCCGGGAAATCAATAATTTCCAGTACCAATTTTTCAGTTTTCCGGTCATGGATCCGTAAATCGGGGCAGAAAACAAGATCAAGACCGGAACTCAACACTCCAGGGCATTCCAAGACTCCGAGTACCCAAATCAGGTACCCGATATGTCTGGGTTGATTCAGGTGCCGGAAATTTGGCGGGTATACTCATTTTTTGCATGTACTCATTTCAGCTCCGACTACCAGCATGGGCCCCTCCCAGTAAAATATTGGGCACCCCCACTTGCTAAGGGGCTACTGCCGAGACCATACCACTCAGTGCCATCCAAGTCAGAACACTCTCAAAACTGTGCGGCGACAACTATGTGGCAATTCGGAAACTGGCCGTAGAAAGCCAACTAGACTCTCTCCCCGCAGACTGACTGACTCACTCTGGCAGACAAGGCTTCCTCCAGCCCAACAGCCTTCTTGTCCGATCCCTTTATCAGTTGTTATTGCAAGGGAGTAAGCAGTGTGTCAAAGGCCCGGTCACCTGGACAGTACCACAAGCAGGATCTACCACCGTCCAATGGAATGTCAAACCCGCCATTTCAATATGCACAGCAACAATTCTTTTACATAGCCCAGCATCTTAATGTGTCACCAGTAAGCTGCGCGCAGGAGGACCATCTCAGCCAGGAGCCATTTCTGCCACACATCCTGAACACGTACAGTCAGCGTTGACTCTGACGGACGTTCCCTTGCCTCAGCACGCCCCAATGTGAAGTCACCACAGGTTCCTAAAGTACTCAAAGGGTGCTGGAAACTAAGGAGATTTAAAACCTGGGAGCAAAGCTTTAACAGGTCGGGGGGGGGGAGGCTGCTAAGTTAATGGTCTTGAAAAGGGTTCATCATGGCATAACATGGTTCACCGTGGGATAAAATTCATCAAGCCTACCCATCTGGAACGAGGCAGATCTGTCATGGGTTAAGTCCCTGCCAGATCCAGATCCATTTCACAAACTTTGGTTTCTTCCTCACCTGCTGGTTTATTATTCTCACAAGCCCAAATGTGCTCAAATCCCAGAGGCAGCGATATAAACACCCCCCAAAAGCCTCCTGATGGAGGTAGCCATTTTGTAGGCTACCAACCTCGTCTTTAGCCCCTTAGCAAACCTCTCCCAGAACTCTCAGCCTCCAGCCAGCCTACCTCACTCCAGCCAGGCTCCCCTCAGTGCTCTGCACCTTCTCTTGGGTGCTCTGCACAGCCACCTCAAGGGCGCAAGGCTACCACGACTTGAGCCAAACGCCCTGCATCCTTTCCCGATGGTTCTCTCCTCTGCAGCTTCCACCCATCAGCCTCTTCCATACTGGCGCTCCCACCAACGGAAGAGGCGGATGGGTGCACTGATACAGTCCTCCTAATAGGTCTGTATCGGTGAACAAAGGTGAATCTCACCCCACAGGCAGCAGTTCTACATTGGATGGAGAATGGGCTAGTAACGAAGGCTGCAATCCTCAAGCCCTGCGACAGCGTCCTCTCTCTCTATCTACACACTTCCCTCTTGAAGCATTCACACGAACAGAATACCATTATCATGATTTATGGAAAGTGACAGGGAAGGGGGAGAATCACAGGAACCAAGAGACAGGGGCAGAAATATAGAATCATCGTAGACTGACAAAGTACCCACCAACACTCACCAGCGCTCCCCAAAAGTTGGTATCGCTACCCACTCTAAGAGAGGGTTGTGCAAACGTGCTTGAGCGAGTCAACAAGGGATGGGTCATCGTTTCAAAGTTCCAACCTTCCCCTTTTGCTCAAAGCTTTTGCAACCTCAGCAAAACCTCTCCTGCCTAATCTTTCGCCATCTCCCTAAAACAACATAGACTGTCTGTCTCCAGGGACAGGCTGTCACAGGATACGGGGGCAGGAATCTACCATTTGTAACTGCACGGAACTCTAGCTTCCATTAGGTCAAAGCTGTTCCCCGCTGAAAACCAGCTACGCAGCAAAGACCGGAGGCCAAAAACCCTCCACTTTGCAGCAACAATACTTAGCAACCATGGAACCGCCCCGGAAGGGACCATTAACGTGATTTGTAGATCTCTGAAATTAGCGACTGCACACTAATTGAATATTCCAAAAACTCACTCCTCTCGTTTTCCTAGTCATCGGTTACTGTAAAACTCGGGGGGCACTGGCACTTAATCAGTTTCAACTGCAGCATAGAATATATAAAAAATCCTGCAGCGTCTTTGCAAGTATTCATTAATTACAGGGGAAACTGTCTCTGTGCGGCAAGGAAATAATCCTTCTATTTTGCATACAGTCTTACAAAAAGGTGCAAGGATTGCGTGTCTATAAAAATTTGCACTCAAAGTAAATTCGGCCAGTATAACCTCCCCTCCCCCCCCGCCATTTATGGCCAACGGAAGGATCATCCACACAACATCCTCTCCCCTCGTTCCTTAATCCGAGTTTGCCTCGCCACATTAGCTAAGCATTCAAACCGCTATTGATAAACCTGCACTGCAGTGACCCACTACTTACATGAGGCAGCAGAGAGCAAGAGACCAGCGAGGGGTCCAGGAAACAGTAAGATTTTCACACAGCACTCAGAATAGGGGTTTATGATGTGCTGAGAGCACGTCACACATTTCCTGCAACTCTCAAACAAAACCTACTCCAATAGAAACCCCCTTGCCTGCAGTCCTCTCTAATGTGGGGAAAAAAAGCACATTCACCCAAGGTGTATAGATAAGGGAGACTTCTCCTGCGATTGCTTCCACATCAGGAGTTAGACAAATTTAGCCATCAAAATCAATAGGGATCAGTTCCTTACCCTCTCAAATAATACTAGAACTAGGGGTGCTCCATGAAGCTAACAGGCAGCAGAATTAAAAAGGAATAGGAGTCTCCCCCCCCCCAGCACAGTACAGTAGCACGGTTCAAACAAGGACCGGAGAAATTCTTGGAGAATAGGTCCATAAATGTTTTATTAGTCAGATACGCTGTGGGACACCTCCGACTGTCAGGAGAGGACTGAACGGGTAGGGAAGTGATGCCCATCCATTATGACCTGTAAGGGACTTCTCTGAAGCGGCCCAGAGTGGCTGCTGTCCGAGACAGGATGCAGGGCTCGATGGGACTATTGATCTGGGACAGTACTGTTAAAATCAGTGGGGGAAAGTGCATCACAACCCTGCAATTAACTGGCACTGGCACTAGTCCTCTGCACCAACGCAAGGCACCAACAGCGACAGGATCACACCCTAAGCCAAAACGTCTCCAGCCTTTTAAACAAGTTTAACTCAAACAGCCTAAAAACCACACCTGCTGAGGCAGCTCTCAACAAGCTCCTCAATGCGCGACTCGGCCAACTTACCAGGGATGGATTCCATCCGTACTTTACCCAGGTGTAATTTACAGCCAATGGGGAGAAAACCAGAGAATATGGGTCCCAGTCTTTGAGTTGCTTAGCACTGGTGGGTTTGCTCCAGTACTAAATAGCTTGAGGATCACACCCCCTTAGGATAAATTTGGCTCAACCAGCAGAGATGCCTTTTCATTTGAATTGGCTTTAAAAGTGTTCATTTAACTTTTGCCTGTGAACCTGAAGGTGAAAGCAAAATGGACACAAAACCAGGCTTAAACCTAGGTACACCCCTCAAAGTTGTCCTAAAAGTCATGAAAAGCAAATAATTTAGTTATTTCAAGGCAGCGAAGACCAGACCGGAGCAGAATCAGGAATGTATCTCTGGAGCTCTGACCATAATTCCCCTGGCTGAATCACTAGCCCCATGGCCCTCCCTGCTTCAAACACAGTCCATGTGACCAGAACATGCCTCTTGAGCGGACAAGTGGCCCAAACACAAGTTATAACATTAAAGGGAACAACACGGTTCAGTTCCCGAGACATGCAGGGCTGAACTGCAGCCAATGGCGTTCAGGAAAAATGATTATTAAGTATTTATACAGCAATGCACCGGGCACTGAACAATCATTATGTTGGACACAGGTTGCTGCTATGAAGGGCTTACACTCGGGAAACAAGAAAATAGACAGGGATACGTTTATGAAGTTGAGATGTCACCGACGCACGACATGTACTTAGCTTGCTGACAGCTAATCCCAACCAAAAGATCCTAAACGAGGAACGCTAAAGAATTAATCCAGAAGGAAACTTAAAATCAGGTGGGATTCCTTCCTTCAGCACAAACCGCTTTCTATGTAACCCAAATGCCACAATTCTTTATTTCTACTGTCGGTAAGCAACACCCACCATGTAGAGTATTTCCCTTGAGTTGACGGATGTTTAGGCTAAAGACCAGCCATAGGACCTAGCCGGCAACAGAGGTGGTGGGGAAATTAGCAAGAGAAAATGGCGTTCTGCTGATTCAAATGAGAACCCAAGGTACAGATAGCGATAACAGCGACATTTCTACCTTTCTGAAAACACCAGCATAAATATAGTTATTGCTACACAGCATGTGTCAGTTTTCTATCAACAAAGATAAAAATCCCACCACCAGATTATTTTATCTTTTTTTCCACTCCTTCCATTACCAAAGTGTGATGAATGTTAATTGAGTGAGGAAACCGGTGTTTGGAATGAATTTCATATGTCAAAGGGGGGAGGAGGTGGACCAAAGGCTTTGTTCGAATCCTGGCACAAACTCGAGATCAGAAGTGCCCAACCTGGTCGCCTCCGTGACCCTACTGCAAGACTTAAATTCCATGGCCCCAGACAGCAGAGACAGACAAGGGGAAATCGACTCTCAGTCAGACCATGATCCCATCTGCAGATCCCCACTTGGAGTCCGCTCCTAGCCCCCAGTTTAGAAACTTCTGCTCCAGATCGTACTTTGAGGAAGACGTTTGAATGCTCTGCGGCTCAAACGCTACGGCCGGCTTCTGTCACGTGTTAGAACCAACGCAGGTTGGCGGAGTCCTCTGAAATCATTAGAACGGGGTGGTTTTGTGTGGCTTCTCTCCAGTTTCTGGATCGCGTTCCAATCCCCAAGCACTGGACGACTGAGCTGACGTGCCCACAAGGAGAGGGGACAGATCCTTCCCTTCCTGAGTGCACCCTCACCCACAACGTCTACACCACCCTCGGAGCTTGTGCTCATTTTCAGAGTGGCCCCTGGATGGAAAAGGTTCCCCCCACCTGTCCCTGGCACAGAAGTTGGGTACACTTACTGGGTGCGCTCAGGACGGCGGAAGGAAAAGGAGGGGGCCGTTGCATGGATCCATCTCCTACCTTCAAGTGCAGGCCCTCATTTCTGGTCCCTCGCCTTGAGCTCACTCCTTCGGTGCTTGAGAGCAAGGACTGGCTCCGCAGTCCAGATCCAGGAATTGGAGAAGGGGTCAAATGAAAACTGCCAGAGGCCATTTAGGAGCCATAGGTTCACTACCCATGTCTTAGGGGAAAGGTTCCTCAATCGCATTCATTTTTACAGTTCCATATATGGAGAAGGAGGGGAGAACGGAAGGAAAATGACTTCTCTTTTATGGAAAGAGGCTCATCACGCCATTTACAAAGATCCTGTTCGTTTAAAGCGATCCCATATTATTTGTTTTTTTCTTCCCCTTCAAATCCAGAATGCCCATACCTTACAAAACTGGACAGATCAAAGAAGAAACCCAAGCACTATCCCCCTTCCTGGCCTTGTGTGCTTTTCAGGGTCACCCTCCATGCTGCCTTGTGTAAATACAGGCTAATACAGAAACTCCATTAGTGCTTTTTTTTTTTTTTTT
>QEPC01002381.1:533698-559879 GCA_003113815.1 Sphenodon punctatus
TATCTCCCCTGCCAACAAAATACATTTGCGCTTTAAAAAAAAAAAAAAAAAAAGGTTTGACTGAAATGAGAAAACTCTGAGAATTCATTATTGTATTAAAAAAAACCACCAAGAAAACATCTCCCTTCAATTCCTGTCTTCAGCCACTGGCACCAACATGTCAATTCAACGCTCTTAATCTAATCTGTGCAAGAGGATCCCAGGGCATGATGTTTACAAGAGGATCACTAAGCAAGCATTTCTTCCAGTAAATGACAGGCAAGGAATGTCCCTGCTCAGCTAGGAGCAGCCTGTGAAAAAAAAATTAACATAATTAACATAATTTGAGAAGTCCCTTCTGGAAGCAGGCGAGATTGCCATGCAGGCGTCCGCTGCAAGAGTCTGCCGGCTCAAAGCACGGTGAAGCGAAGGTGGGCCACATATAGCCGGCAGGTCAAAAGTGACCCATGGAATTCTGCGGTCACTCTCATGGAGGAGGGAGCGGCAGTCCCACCTGGAGCTGGACGGAGCTTACACCCTGCCTGTTGCTAAGCCCTAGCAGCATAACCAAGGTCTCTCAAATAGGGGGGCACAACTAGGAGGAGGGCAAAAGCAGACAGAGGAGGAAAACGAATGAGGGGGGCACAGCCGCCTCCCAAGCCTCCACTTGCTTACACCCCTGCTAAGTTTCATTGGTTTGCTCTACATAATATTGCAAAAATCTGGTCCTTCCTTACTGCTTCCTCTCTCACCTTGACTGTAACTTCTCCTGACTGGTCTCCCCTGCTCTGACCTTGCCCTTCTTCCTGTCATTCAACACTCTGCTGCCAAGGTCATCCACTTTGCCTGTTGCTTTGACCACGCTCAGCTCCTCCTCTCTGTCCTACACCGGCATTCAGCACAAGCTCCTTGTCTTTACCCTCAAGGCCTTGCTCCCCCATCTCTCTGTGCTCTCATTTCCCACCACACCCCACCCAGAAGCTCCGCACCTCCTCTACCGCCAGGCTTGCCTGCTCACAACTCCCTTGTTCCTCGAAACGTTTTTGCCCTTTCTCCCTTGCTGTCCCCCATGCCTGAAACTCTGTTCCTGAACACACACTCATTCTGCTCCTTGCTTTCCAACTTTCAAATCCCTCCTGAAAACCTACCTCATCTTTCAGGCCTTCCCTAGTTTCTCGCCCCCACAGACTGGTCACGGATGCCTCCTCTTCCCTCCTTCCCTCAGGATCCCCTCTCCCCTGTAACTAAGTGAAGCACGTGCCCCTGCAGCTTCTTGACCTCATGAATGTACCCTTGTCTCTCCTGATGTTCCCTTGTGCCTCTTACATCGTAAGCCCCTGGGGGTAGGGACCTGTCTAAGTACCGATTGTACAATGCCGGGGACACCGTTGGGGTGCTATATAAATAATAATAATTCTGTTGGCGGGCACTTCCAAAAAAGGAGCACCTGGTAAGCTACCGGCAGAGCTGAAGCAGGTAGCTCATTTGCTACACACGGGTAATACCTGTATTTTTGAATACCATCTCGGGTACTCAACAGGCCACCTGGTAACCGACTGGGTACCTGGATATACAGGGGCCGGGAAATCAATAATTTCCAGTACCAATTTTTCAGTTTTCCGGTCATGGATCCGTAAATCGGGGCAGAAAACAAGATCAAGACCGGAACTCAACACTCCAGGGCATTCCAAGACTCCGAGTACCCAAATCAGGTACCCGATATGTCTGGGTTGATTCAGGTGCCGGAAATTTGGCGGGTATACTCATTTTTTGCATGTACTCATTTCAGCTCCGACTACCAGCATGGGCCCCTCCCAGTAAAATATTGGGCACCCCCACTTGCTAAGGGGCTACTGCCGAGACCATACCACTCAGTGCCATCCAAGTCAGAACACTCTCAAAACTGTGCGGCGACAACTATGTGGCAATTCGGAAACTGGCCGTAGAAAGCCAACTAGACTCTCTCCCCGCAGACTGACTGACTCACTCTGGCAGACAAGGCTTCCTCCAGCCCAACAGCCTTCTTGTCCGATCCCTTTATCAGTTGTTATTGCAAGGGAGTAAGCAGTGTGTCAAAGGCCCGGTCACCTGGACAGTACCACAAGCAGGATCTACCACCGTCCAATGGAATGTCAAACCCGCCATTTCAATATGCACAGCAACAATTCTTTTACATAGCCCAGCATCTTAATGTGTCACCAGTAAGCTGCGCGCAGGAGGACCATCTCAGCCAGGAGCCATTTCTGCCACACATCCTGAACACGTACAGTCAGCGTTGACTCTGACGGACGTTCCCTTGCCTCAGCACGCCCCAATGTGAAGTCACCACAGGTTCCTAAAGTACTCAAAGGGTGCTGGAAACTAAGGAGATTTAAAACCTGGGAGCAAAGCTTTAACAGGTCGGGGGGGGGGAGGCTGCTAAGTTAATGGTCTTGAAAAGGGTTCATCATGGCATAACATGGTTCACCGTGGGATAAAATTCATCAAGCCTACCCATCTGGAACGAGGCAGATCTGTCATGGGTTAAGTCCCTGCCAGATCCAGATCCATTTCACAAACTTTGGTTTCTTCCTCACCTGCTGGTTTATTATTCTCACAAGCCCAAATGTGCTCAAATCCCAGAGGCAGCGATATAAACACCCCCCAAAAGCCTCCTGATGGAGGTAGCCATTTTGTAGGCTACCAACCTCGTCTTTAGCCCCTTAGCAAACCTCTCCCAGAACTCTCAGCCTCCAGCCAGCCTACCTCACTCCAGCCAGGCTCCCCTCAGTGCTCTGCACCTTCTCTTGGGTGCTCTGCACAGCCACCTCAAGGGCGCAAGGCTACCACGACTTGAGCCAAACGCCCTGCATCCTTTCCCGATGGTTCTCTCCTCTGCAGCTTCCACCCATCAGCCTCTTCCATACTGGCGCTCCCACCAACGGAAGAGGCGGATGGGTGCACTGATACAGTCCTCCTAATAGGTCTGTATCGGTGAACAAAGGTGAATCTCACCCCACAGGCAGCAGTTCTACATTGGATGGAGAATGGGCTAGTAACGAAGGCTGCAATCCTCAAGCCCTGCGACAGCGTCCTCTCTCTCTATCTACACACTTCCCTCTTGAAGCATTCACACGAACAGAATACCATTATCATGATTTATGGAAAGTGACAGGGAAGGGGGAGAATCACAGGAACCAAGAGACAGGGGCAGAAATATAGAATCATCGTAGACTGACAAAGTACCCACCAACACTCACCAGCGCTCCCCAAAAGTTGGTATCGCTACCCACTCTAAGAGAGGGTTGTGCAAACGTGCTTGAGCGAGTCAACAAGGGATGGGTCATCGTTTCAAAGTTCCAACCTTCCCCTTTTGCTCAAAGCTTTTGCAACCTCAGCAAAACCTCTCCTGCCTAATCTTTCGCCATCTCCCTAAAACAACATAGACTGTCTGTCTCCAGGGACAGGCTGTCACAGGATACGGGGGCAGGAATCTACCATTTGTAACTGCACGGAACTCTAGCTTCCATTAGGTCAAAGCTGTTCCCCGCTGAAAACCAGCTACGCAGCAAAGACCGGAGGCCAAAAACCCTCCACTTTGCAGCAACAATACTTAGCAACCATGGAACCGCCCCGGAAGGGACCATTAACGTGATTTGTAGATCTCTGAAATTAGCGACTGCACACTAATTGAATATTCCAAAAACTCACTCCTCTCGTTTTCCTAGTCATCGGTTACTGTAAAACTCGGGGGGCACTGGCACTTAATCAGTTTCAACTGCAGCATAGAATATATAAAAAATCCTGCAGCGTCTTTGCAAGTATTCATTAATTACAGGGGAAACTGTCTCTGTGCGGCAAGGAAATAATCCTTCTATTTTGCATACAGTCTTACAAAAAGGTGCAAGGATTGCGTGTCTATAAAAATTTGCACTCAAAGTAAATTCGGCCAGTATAACCTCCCCTCCCCCCCCGCCATTTATGGCCAACGGAAGGATCATCCACACAACATCCTCTCCCCTCGTTCCTTAATCCGAGTTTGCCTCGCCACATTAGCTAAGCATTCAAACCGCTATTGATAAACCTGCACTGCAGTGACCCACTACTTACATGAGGCAGCAGAGAGCAAGAGACCAGCGAGGGGTCCAGGAAACAGTAAGATTTTCACACAGCACTCAGAATAGGGGTTTATGATGTGCTGAGAGCACGTCACACATTTCCTGCAACTCTCAAACAAAACCTACTCCAATAGAAACCCCCTTGCCTGCAGTCCTCTCTAATGTGGGGAAAAAAAGCACATTCACCCAAGGTGTATAGATAAGGGAGACTTCTCCTGCGATTGCTTCCACATCAGGAGTTAGACAAATTTAGCCATCAAAATCAATAGGGATCAGTTCCTTACCCTCTCAAATAATACTAGAACTAGGGGTGCTCCATGAAGCTAACAGGCAGCAGAATTAAAAAGGAATAGGAGTCTCCCCCCCCCCAGCACAGTACAGTAGCACGGTTCAAACAAGGACCGGAGAAATTCTTGGAGAATAGGTCCATAAATGTTTTATTAGTCAGATACGCTGTGGGACACCTCCGACTGTCAGGAGAGGACTGAACGGGTAGGGAAGTGATGCCCATCCATTATGACCTGTAAGGGACTTCTCTGAAGCGGCCCAGAGTGGCTGCTGTCCGAGACAGGATGCAGGGCTCGATGGGACTATTGATCTGGGACAGTACTGTTAAAATCAGTGGGGGAAAGTGCATCACAACCCTGCAATTAACTGGCACTGGCACTAGTCCTCTGCACCAACGCAAGGCACCAACAGCGACAGGATCACACCCTAAGCCAAAACGTCTCCAGCCTTTTAAACAAGTTTAACTCAAACAGCCTAAAAACCACACCTGCTGAGGCAGCTCTCAACAAGCTCCTCAATGCGCGACTCGGCCAACTTACCAGGGATGGATTCCATCCGTACTTTACCCAGGTGTAATTTACAGCCAATGGGGAGAAAACCAGAGAATATGGGTCCCAGTCTTTGAGTTGCTTAGCACTGGTGGGTTTGCTCCAGTACTAAATAGCTTGAGGATCACACCCCCTTAGGATAAATTTGGCTCAACCAGCAGAGATGCCTTTTCATTTGAATTGGCTTTAAAAGTGTTCATTTAACTTTTGCCTGTGAACCTGAAGGTGAAAGCAAAATGGACACAAAACCAGGCTTAAACCTAGGTACACCCCTCAAAGTTGTCCTAAAAGTCATGAAAAGCAAATAATTTAGTTATTTCAAGGCAGCGAAGACCAGACCGGAGCAGAATCAGGAATGTATCTCTGGAGCTCTGACCATAATTCCCCTGGCTGAATCACTAGCCCCATGGCCCTCCCTGCTTCAAACACAGTCCATGTGACCAGAACATGCCTCTTGAGCGGACAAGTGGCCCAAACACAAGTTATAACATTAAAGGGAACAACACGGTTCAGTTCCCGAGACATGCAGGGCTGAACTGCAGCCAATGGCGTTCAGGAAAAATGATTATTAAGTATTTATACAGCAATGCACCGGGCACTGAACAATCATTATGTTGGACACAGGTTGCTGCTATGAAGGGCTTACACTCGGGAAACAAGAAAATAGACAGGGATACGTTTATGAAGTTGAGATGTCACCGACGCACGACATGTACTTAGCTTGCTGACAGCTAATCCCAACCAAAAGATCCTAAACGAGGAACGCTAAAGAATTAATCCAGAAGGAAACTTAAAATCAGGTGGGATTCCTTCCTTCAGCACAAACCGCTTTCTATGTAACCCAAATGCCACAATTCTTTATTTCTACTGTCGGTAAGCAACACCCACCATGTAGAGTATTTCCCTTGAGTTGACGGATGTTTAGGCTAAAGACCAGCCATAGGACCTAGCCGGCAACAGAGGTGGTGGGGAAATTAGCAAGAGAAAATGGCGTTCTGCTGATTCAAATGAGAACCCAAGGTACAGATAGCGATAACAGCGACATTTCTACCTTTCTGAAAACACCAGCATAAATATAGTTATTGCTACACAGCATGTGTCAGTTTTCTATCAACAAAGATAAAAATCCCACCACCAGATTATTTTATCTTTTTTTCCACTCCTTCCATTACCAAAGTGTGATGAATGTTAATTGAGTGAGGAAACCGGTGTTTGGAATGAATTTCATATGTCAAAGGGGGGAGGAGGTGGACCAAAGGCTTTGTTCGAATCCTGGCACAAACTCGAGATCAGAAGTGCCCAACCTGGTCGCCTCCGTGACCCTACTGCAAGACTTAAATTCCATGGCCCCAGACAGCAGAGACAGACAAGGGGAAATCGACTCTCAGTCAGACCATGATCCCATCTGCAGATCCCCACTTGGAGTCCGCTCCTAGCCCCCAGTTTAGAAACTTCTGCTCCAGATCGTACTTTGAGGAAGACGTTTGAATGCTCTGCGGCTCAAACGCTACGGCCGGCTTCTGTCACGTGTTAGAACCAACGCAGGTTGGCGGAGTCCTCTGAAATCATTAGAACGGGGTGGTTTTGTGTGGCTTCTCTCCAGTTTCTGGATCGCGTTCCAATCCCCAAGCACTGGACGACTGAGCTGACGTGCCCACAAGGAGAGGGGACAGATCCTTCCCTTCCTGAGTGCACCCTCACCCACAACGTCTACACCACCCTCGGAGCTTGTGCTCATTTTCAGAGTGGCCCCTGGATGGAAAAGGTTCCCCCCACCTGTCCCTGGCACAGAAGTTGGGTACACTTACTGGGTGCGCTCAGGACGGCGGAAGGAAAAGGAGGGGGCCGTTGCATGGATCCATCTCCTACCTTCAAGTGCAGGCCCTCATTTCTGGTCCCTCGCCTTGAGCTCACTCCTTCGGTGCTTGAGAGCAAGGACTGGCTCCGCAGTCCAGATCCAGGAATTGGAGAAGGGGTCAAATGAAAACTGCCAGAGGCCATTTAGGAGCCATAGGTTCACTACCCATGTCTTAGGGGAAAGGTTCCTCAATCGCATTCATTTTTACAGTTCCATATATGGAGAAGGAGGGGAGAACGGAAGGAAAATGACTTCTCTTTTATGGAAAGAGGCTCATCACGCCATTTACAAAGATCCTGTTCGTTTAAAGCGATCCCATATTATTTGTTTTTTTCTTCCCCTTCAAATCCAGAATGCCCATACCTTACAAAACTGGACAGATCAAAGAAGAAACCCAAGCACTATCCCCCTTCCTGGCCTTGTGTGCTTTTCAGGGTCACCCTCCATGCTGCCTTGTGTAAATACAGGCTAATACAGAAACTCCATTAGTGCTTTTTTTTTTTTTTTTTAGTTCCCAAGGCCACTAAAAGCACTGCAGGAAAAAAGGAGAGGTAAGAGAAACAGTCTCTCCAGACAGCTCTCAACATGTGTCAAATGCTCGCTGCAATATCCAAACAGTGATCATGCAAGAAGCCAAAATACCCTCCGTTATCTTGAAAAAGGTTCTGGCGCAGCTTTATCAGCTCAGACAGAAACGGGTGAAGGGGAAAAACAATCCCTCTAGCCTGTGTGTGGAAGCAAAGCTCCTAAGAAAAGCTCCAAAATTGCCAGAAGAGGTGAATTATGGGAGATCGGAGACGCACACATGCTTTGAGATTAAAACAGACATTAGAAATTCCCTCAGCCAAACACCTATGGGGAACATGCATTTTGTATGGATCAGACAGGGACTTGGACAGGGGAATGGGAGCGGCGTGCAACAGGGGGAGATTCCTACGCTTAGTAGCCATGTTGCCTGCTTTATTCATTTATTAAGGTTTTTACCCCCTAAGGCTCAGGACAGCTCACTACATAAGCAGCATTTAAAATCCCCCTAAAAGCCCACCCTAAACCCCTAGACTCCCCTGCTCAACCCCACCCAACTCTATCCCTGTCAGTCAAACACCTGACCGGACCAAAAGGTTTTACACCCATTTCACAGACAGAGTTTGAAAAAGGCGGAAGGGAAGGTCCTATTGTAGTGATTTCTTTCAGACCAGCGTACAATTCTATGGCCCCAGCTAACATCAAAGACACACGAAAACACAGCCATTTGGGGCCTCACTCTCAACCCATAGTTTGGGAACCTGGGCTCTAAGACTTGCCACAATTCACCCATCAGACTTACCACTGGATTGGTGAGTCTTTCCCTCACATGAACTGCTTTGAAAATTAATACAGGCTCCCTGTCTTGGACAGGACTTGTTGGGAGATGGGTGTAGCGCCCAGGATGACGAGAGACAGAGGAGGGTCCAGTTCATGGATCTGCGCCATGGATTTGACCCCTATCTTGTAGGGCATTGCCCTCCTCTTGTCTCCCTTCCCTTCACATCACTCTTTGATCGCATGGAGGTTAGGGAAGCGGATTCCAGGGCCAGTTCCAGGAAGGAAGTAAATTAAAGAAGCCAGCCATGGGCCAGATTTGGCCCAATTGACCAGAGATTCCCCAACCCCTGTGTCACACCCCTATAGGGGCAGGCCATGGGTGAATGAATACTCGAAACGCCAACTGTCCTGAGTACATTAGACTCTGCTGTCTTGGAGAAAGAGTAACTGATTCTGTGAAAGCAGAGAAGCTTTTCCTGTCTGGTTTTCATAGCTCTAAGTGAATCAGGTAATTTATTCATTTATTTACACTTTTATTCTGACCATCCACATAAGGCTCAGAAATAAAAACATTTATAATAATACACAAGATAAATCCAAGTATTAAAACAGCCAAACAAACACATAAAAACAAATATCTTCAACATCCCCCATCCTATCCCCACCTGCCAAACGCATGACCCAGAAAGGTCTTGCATCGCCTCTGGAAGAGAAGCGGGCTCGGGCTCAGACGCACCCGCCAAGGGAAAGGCGCTCCATAACCGAGTGCGCCACCGAGAACAAAAACCAAGCACCCGAGTTACAGCTGCTGTAAACGGGTGGGACTTCACTTATTTCTCGTTCACACACCAACCTTCACCCTGCAAAGTTCGTCTCTCGTTCCTTACTCTGCACTTGCCTTGCCGAAATGTGTTCACAAAGCTGCCGAGCCCGCTGCATTTCAATGCCCCGCCCTTTGCTCAGAGCAGAGGGACAGAATCATCACAGAGCGCAGGAATGGGCAGGGACTTCACACAACGTGCCCCTTCCCGCTCATAGCAGAATGGGGCGTGTGAACGCACCCTCAGAACGTTGTCAGACCGAGAAAGGAAGAGCATTGGGAATGGCGGAGGATTTCCTTTCGTAGCCGCGTGCGAAAAAAGCAACCCTTTTGTTTTCTTTCTCCCAGAACTCAGCTGCTTCCGCCCCGGGCTCCCCGCAAGTCAGGTTTTGCCTTCACCCGCGTACAAGGCTCCTGCTATTTAAAAACGTATCAGACACCTTCGGTTTGACATTAATTGAGGCGTAGAACGAAAGAGAGAGAGAAAAAGCTACCCTCCGAGGGCTGCTTTTCAGTGTCTCATTTGTAACGTGACAGAGGGAACAGCTGGAAGCCAGCAGTCTGCTTTGTCTCAAAGGCGAAAGGCGAAGGAGGACAGGAGGGCCCCTCCTGGGGGATCTGCCCTGTTTTTACTAAAGCCTCCAGGAAAGGGGGATTGGGCATCTACCTCTGACCTGACCTCCCCACCGCCCCCACTGAGAAACCCATCAAATCTTCCCTAACAACTGAAAAAGCATGACTGGCCGGCCTCACGTGCCAGACTCTGCTCTCCCCGCATCGAGCAAATGGGGAAGGCACGGCAAACGGGGTCGCGGCAGACGCTGCCGAACTCTGCTGGCTCGGAGGCCCCGATTCAGCCCAAGCAAGCCAGCACGTGCTTCAAGGGTTTGCTGAACAGGGGCGGGAGTGCCCGTGGGCCTAACGTTAGCTATGTCTTTTAAAAGCCCCTTGCAGAATCAGGGGCCCTGAGTTAAGACGGAGGAGGGTTCACTTTTGTTGCAGAAAGCAAAGAATCCAACCTCTCACGGTCTAATCCTCCCACCCACCCCCGGCTTTAAACAAGAAGTCCGTCCCCATGTGATTTTCATGGTTGATTATCTCGCTATTGAATTGCGACTTACGGCTCATCCACACTTTTTGTAGGTAAAGCAGTGGCAAAGGTAGGGTGGCTACCTCCCATGGTTTGAGCCCGTACATCAAACATGTGAGTCTCTGGGAGACTCCACAAACAGCAAGATCCCCACCACCACTCTGAGCATTGTGCAAAACCCTCTTGAACAACCAGAGTGCTTTACATTTCCACTGACGTTTGCTGCGTTGGCCCCAACCGAGAGAAGTAAGAGGCAACGGCCATGATCCACAAACCAGTTACTCTGCAGCAAGTGGTTTCTAGATTGTTAAGACAATACCTTTTAGTAGACCCGATTCTAACGGCCAAGAGTGTAACACTTCTCCCCCTCCCACCCCTTGCAAACGCCTCACCTGTTCCTTCATCGACATCTGTCCGGTCCCACAGGAATGCACTCCCACAGCTGCCTGCCTTTCAACAACCCTGGCCCAGGTGGCAGAGAACACAGGACGATCTGGTCGCGCAGGAAGCAGCGAGACTTTCACCCAACACACAGGAATCGGGGTGGCACCACTACCCACTCTCAGGCCTGACAAACAGATATTCCATAGGGCGTAAGCCTTAAATCGCATGCATGCCTGAATCAGTCACATGTCGAAGACGCTAAACCAAACTTATTCAGGAGTGGGAAGGAAAGCGTGTACTCCTCAAAAACGAGTAGATCCTCCCCCCCTTTTGAAATACCTGTAGCATCAACGTTTTACTTCGAAGTAAAAAAAGACAGCTAGCATTGCTTGTCAATCCTATGGCCATGCTCAGACAGACAGACATCAGAACATAAGGAATGCCAGACTGGGTCGGACCAACGGTCCAGCCAGTCCAGAATCCTGTCTCCAAAGGTGCCCATTCTTACTCAATTCAGAGAAGTCCCCAACAGGTCATCACGGAGCAATCCATTTCCACGTCCCCCAACCTACTTGGCTATTAGCCATTAATAGAACTAGCCTCCAAGAACCATGCCAATTTATCTAAAACGAAGCCAGTTTATCAAAGTCGAAGTAATTACTCAGGTTTCACTTGGTCTAGTTTACGCTACATTCTTAAGCCAATTTGGTACGGCCGTCATCTGTCTCCAGTGGCCATGGCATGAAAGCGCACAGGGGGACATGTATCCCTTCATGCCTTGCATGCAAAGCATTCTGGGATTAATTCTATAGAATGTTTGGCAGAAGAAACATGCGCAGCAGTCCAGGAATGATTTGTATCTCATGTTCACCAACCTAACGTGGAAACTGTCCGCGTTAGAAAGAACGTCCATTTAGAAAGCAAAGGGCATTATTTGCTCCCCATTACTCCAGAGTACATAATTTGCCTCCTACTCCCAAGCACCGTCACTTGATGTGTGAACGATACCAAGCGTCAAGCAAGTGAAGGACTTAATAAACCAATTTAGCTGTTCCTGTGGATGTAGGCCACTAGGGGTGAGCCTGTGAAATAATCGGTTTGCAGCTGCCGTGTGACCACCACCCGAGCGGGAGCGATTGCTTTGATTTCATTAAGTGAAAGTACTTCTTTTCATTCCGCGCTGTTGGACAGAACGTGGCCTGAACTAGTCCGCAGTCTCAAGTTCCTTACACTTCCAGGAAGTAGGGGCTAATCAAAGAGGAGATTTTGTACGATGCTGCTCTAGCAGTAGTATCGGAGAGGCACAGGTGTCCTCTCGACAGGAAACATGGTGGCCAGTCTCTCTCCCCATGCAGTCAACCCTTGCGGGTTCCATTACAATTTATTCCTTCCTGCATTGCTAACCCCGCCGAGCACCTTGCCAGCGAAGGAAGCATCAGGTCACTTCCCGCATGAGATCGCACATCTATTGTTTACCCCTGGAAATTAGATTAGCAACCCCAACAAAGCCTTGCAGGGCGGCCAAGCTCTGTCTGCGCTGAGTGCCAAGTCTGAGGCCGTTCTCCCCCCTCCCCCCCCCCCAGCTTGCCTTCCTTGGAATCAACTTCCACAATAGGCAGGGTGTACCTTACAAGGGGCAGCCGCTACTTTAAAACAGACTGCTGGGAATAGAAAGCCTGAGTTCCATAATCAGGGTATTGGTCTCTCTAAAAGGACCTAGACTCTGTTAACATGCTTCCTAGATTGGGGGGGAGGGGGCCAGGGGGGCACGTGTGGGTGCACACACAGAATGTGTCTAGTTTTAAATACAGTAAATTACATTCATTCGTTTCCTGTGGCCAAACAGCAGTCATAAACTTGGGGGTGGGGTGGGGGGGTGAATAAACAAGAGTCAATTACAAGAAGGTGGGGAGGAGGTAACTCAGTAACTTGGCCAAATGTTTTTTCTCAGTAAAGGACATTTATTTCACAGTTCAGATGCACTCCATGCAGCCTTTGGTTAAAAACGTAACCGTAACAATCTCTTTCTCCCATCTGTGCAGCTTGATGGACAGCGTGGTTTCTTGGATTAGGGAGCTCAGCAGCAGGGAGACCAAGCCCCCACCCTCTTATGCCATGATCTGTTGTACTACACCCCCGGGGAGGGCTTCTCTCTGCATGAGATTCCAAGAGGCCACGATTTACCAAACCCAACACAGGGATTCAGGAGCTGATGGGTAAATTCTTTAAACGGGGAAATAGTTTTGCTAAGTAAGCTCCCTCGCTTTGACTCCCCAAACCCCAATTAGCGGAGTTTCAAAATGGTAATAAAAAGAGGCCAGTGTACGGTTCTAGAAATTAATTTGCTTGACCTCTCGTTTATAAATGGCATTCCAATAATCTGCGAGTCAGACTAAGTTGAGAAACTCTTGGACCACACTGAAAGAATTTACTGGATTTAGTGGATTTCCTAGGATAAGAACAGAAATACGCCTCAAGCTCCACTCTGATAGTCTGCGCCTTTGGAGGGACAAGGGTGTTCTGATTTATTTATTTTTCCTAGGAGAAGAGCAGTGCCGGTCTGTCCGTCCTAGAAATACCTCAATGGTGGCACAACCATAGTCCCCCAAGCCCTGCCCCGTTCGGTAAAAATGGAGGCAGGAAAGGGGCAGCAGACGGTAATCTTGTCCTGATCCCCTCTCCAATTTTTGACACACGACTGCACTTCAGTGGCAATATGCACCCAAAGTCCTTGGAAGTAACTGTACCTTAATTCACTTTAACTTCAGATGCATTCACACTAAGGGCACATGCCACTGAAGGCTTCGTTTGACGTAATTGAACCTGATTCCTGTTTTACTTAGAACTGAAATCATAGAGGGAACCGGGGTGCGTGTGAAAAATGCAGGTTTACGACTGAATAAGAGAATCAAAGAGGTGGGAGGAAAGGCTGGTGGCAACGCAGTCAGAGTTACATGCCGACTGGGTCATTTACCTCCATCTGCAATACCCAATGGATAAATGTGGGGAACAAGGCACACAGGAGTCAAGAGCCAGGGTAACACAAACACAAACACAAACACAAACACAAACACAAACACAAACACAAACACAAACACAAACACAAACACAAACACAAACACAAACACAAACACAAACACAAACACAAACACAAACACAAACACAAACACAAACACAAACACAAACACAAACACAAACACAAACACAAGATTCAGTTGCCCTCAACCAGCTGCCACATGAAGGCAGATGCATTCTTCACAAACACACCAACCTTTGCCTGAGTCAGGCTTGGAAGGAAAGCCCAATCTCATTAAACCTGGAAGAAATTAGCAGGGACAACAGGGTGTTTCTGCCTGACGCTATCATTCCTATCCATCGTCATGCGGTCACCACTCTGTCTGAGCAAAGAGAAGAAATCTAAAGACGACACTTGCCTTCCAAGAGTTCGTTCAGACCGACAGTCGACGCAGTTCAGCCTGTATTCAAGTGTTCACACAAACGGAATGCTAAATAGAAATTATTTGGGAGTAGAAGTGAAGTATGTAACGGAGTTTGTAGTTCAGTTTGTAGTTTCCAAGTAACTATTAACGTAAACTGTGAACACTTAGTGTGAGGGGGAACCACCACAGTTCAACCATCATTACGTCACAGCTGGGGGGGAAACTGGCGTTTACACTGCTGGCCTGAAAGTTACCAAACGGGAGTAGCTGAGCCCAGCATCCTTGGCCGAACTCAGTCGTTTTAGAGAAACACCAAAGAGGTCATAATGGGGTGATCCGTTTCCTGCTGCTCACACCGAGCTCTGAACAGTCAGAGGTTACCTCCCACCAACTTACTTGGCTAAGAGCCATTAATGGACCAGTCCTCCAAGAACTTAGCCAATCCTTTCTCAATCCAGCTTGACCAACATCCTCTGGCGACAAATTCAACATTACACAAAATGTTAATACTCCCAAGACAAGGTGGATGACAGAGGAGCCTTACTAAGAACTAACGGCTGCCATACTGAGTCAGACCCATGGTCCAGTATCTTCTCCCCAACAGTGCCCCATAGCAGTAACTTCTGGGCAAGCGTCCCTTCCCTGTCGTTCACGCCCAGCTTTGAGCAGTCACAGGCTGCCTCGGACCAGCTTGGCTAATTCTAGTGCATGCTCCATTCTACTAACGTAGAATTGTTAACTAAACTACAAGCCCAGAACCTTTATCCCATTTGGCATCAGATCTGTTGGCTTCAATGGGGGGAAAAGATCAGGACCTCTGAATGCAAGCTATGCTTGCAAATTGTATGATCACTGGAGAAGTTGTGCAAGTCAGAAACAGCCAGATTTGGCTTTCCGTTCCCAAGCAAGACATAATTTTCCACTCAAAGTCTATCCCCAACCCTTGGAGCTTTGGCACGCTGGACCAGCACGTTTAAGGTGTGCCAGTTTCTGTTGCCTACAGATACAAGAGTAGTGCGACCAGCACCACAACCAAGTGCCTTTGACTTTCTCCAACAGGTACACAGTTACAGAGAGGTAGGTTGGCGTCAGCCATCCAGTGAGAGAATGAACGGAACTTGAACTCCTGACCTCCAGGCATGCAGCTGAAGGCCTCATCCACTTAGCCACACCACCTCTAAACTGCACACCCATGGATTCCAAGTTCCCTGGGAGATGCTAAATGCAAACTCCCACGACACTGCCTTGTTGACAAGGCTCTAACCGAATGCGTAAGTCAAGGAGGAAATGGGAATCAAGAACCACAGAAACAGGTCTCTTGCCAGATTTCTCACAACAGGCAATTCACTGACGCCGTGAAATACGAGCAACTTAGGCAAAGGAAAATATGAATCGACTTCCATGACGGGCGAAGGAAACATTGTTGGGGGGGGGGGGGGAAGAGAAGAGGGCACGACAAGCTTTTCTGTATTCCTGCATTTGTCTGCCTTCCACACACCAACACCGACAGCTCCAAAAATACCCACCAAAGTCAAGAGAACCCAAGAGGCATCTAGTTTACAACACGCCTCGCATGACGCGCTCTTCCAGGATACCCTAGATTGTGTAAATCTTTCAGGAAATAAATTCGCCCGGCACATGGTGAGAAATGATTGCGTTGCCTGCCAGCACAGAGACCAGTCTTCAACAGTTGTGCTGTGCGACTGGAGCGGAGGGGCGCAGAAGTCAAGAGAAACGTACGCTCTCTCCAAGAAATCTCTGTTCCCAATTTACATTTTTCTTCCCTTACTGAAGCTCAAAATTAAGCCTGGACACTTAAAAGACGTAGCCTGGAGTTATTGGCTGGATTTCTTCCTGAAAAACAGGAGGAGGGGGGTGGGTGGGTTTGATGAAATAAAAATGTTAGGTTACTCACGGCACCACTGAACGTTGTGTTTCAACTGAAATACAATAGGGAGCCTGTGTAATCAGGGCAGTCAACCAAACTTTGAGTGCCCTGTCTTTATTTGACTCAAAGGGGGGGGGGGGGGAAATCAAAGATGGGAATGGAATATTTGGTGGCTGATGGCAAATATTAACCAGTTAAATAATACTTTAAAATGGCGTCCCAGTCCCACCTCACCCCACGTATTTCCAAGAACTACGGCAAACTCCCATCATACTGCTTACATCCCAGCCATACAAAAGTAGACATCTCATGGGATAACAAACAGTTCAGGATGGAGTTTCGCTACCTCTGTACAAACAGGGGTGTTAACTGGCCGTGTACTAGGATCGTGGATTTGTGCAAGGGACGATATCACCGCTAATCGACACACGGGACAGTTCTCTAAAAGCCAAATCCAACGCCCTTAGAACATAATGAGGTGCTATACTGGATCGGACCAATGATCCACTTAGCCTTCCACTGTTACAGTGGATTAATCAACTTCCTACTATCCTCTTCCCAACTCCCCACAATCAAGGGTCCTGTCCCCCTGACTAACCTAGCTAAAAGCCCTTTATAGACCTGACCTCCCGAAACACATCCAATTCCTTTTTGAAGCCAGTTACTCTACAGGCTTGTACAACCTCCTGCGGCAAGGGGCTCCACAGATTTATTGTACGTTGGGTGAAAACGTGTGCACGATGGGAATTATGCTAAAGCATAAACATGCACGGAAAGACTGAGTTCAGGGGAAAGGAGCTGAGATGAGAGTCTGCCCCTAAGGAGAGCAGGTGGATCCATGGTACAGATCCACGATTTGAACCCTCCTCTTCCTGAGTTCACCCCTACCTCCAACTTTTACGTGGCCCTTGGCACTTGCGCTAATTTTCAAAGCTCCCCACTGCCGTTCTAGCCCTTAGCGCTGGCGGGAGCCCCGCTGGAGTGAATAAGACTCGGGTCCCTTTTTAGAGCTCAATGCCAGCGCTCAGCCACCAGAGGAGTGCAACATAAACGTGCCTGGGGTGGACTCGGCCCTTTGTAATTTCAACGTTCAGTTGGTTTTCTATTTTCCTACGGTGTTTGTAAAGCAAGCAAGGTAATGGGAGAGGGTTGTTGTGGCCGCGGAGTGGCGCTGCCGCAGAGCCCCCACGCAGGCGGAGTGCACGGGGAGGGATTCAAACAGGCGGCTCCCAGCGCGGCTCCCCCCGGCCACAGAGGCAAGGACCACGGGGGGAGGGGGAAGCGTGTTGGCCTGACCTTTGCAACGGACCCGTCCCCAGAGTGAACCCAGGGCTCCCAGCCTGTTCTTGCGAATTGCAAAGGCCCTGTCCCCCATCCACACTACCTATGGCTGCCACTGTTCATACAAGCAGGGTATCTGCGGCTGCCCACTGCCACAGAGCTATTTGACTTGCCCTGTACGGCACGCTCCGGAGTTCCCAGCATGGCTCCATGTGCGGCCAGGAGTGGGTGCTCCGTGGCTAATGGGGGCGCGCATCTCCCTCCCCCCACTCCACCTTCAGACGGAGTGGCATCTCGTCTAAACACACCCTTAGTTCCCTAACAGAAGGAAATCCTTTCTCCCCTTTGTGCAAGAAAACAGGACGTTTTGGCTCTTTGACTCAAAAGCCTCCTCATCCAAAAGGCAAGGATTCCCGAGCGCAAAGCACGCCACACAAAGAAATAGAAAAACAAAAGGAAACCATCCGCAGGCGTCTCCACGCAACCTCCCCAACATAATACGCGCGGGGGGGGGGGGGGGGTGTGTCAGGGCAAAAGATAAACCCCTGCTCCGTGAAATAAAGCGAGCAGGTTCAGGGGAGAAGCAACCGCTCCACTGACTCTTGAACTAGTGGGGAACTAGGTTAATCTGAAAGCAGAACAGAAGGGCTTTCCAAGCCCCTGAAGACACAAGCAGCACTTGCACATCTATGGAAAGCAAGCAAACCGCCTGCAGGAACGACTTCAACATACATTATATTTATTTGTTACCCTTTCCAGGAGAGGTCAGCTCACCGGCAATATCTCACAAACCAGACCGTCCCATTTGCCTCACTCTCCAGTGATGGTACCCACCCCATTTAGTAGATGCGTGGCTCATCGAACCAGAGAAACTGGCTTCATGGAAAATATTAATGAATGAATCGGATCCAGAGCTAGCATAAAAGCTGTCAGAGCTCCGTCACCCCAGCCCCCCGGTTTCCAAAAGAGACAACCATGCTTCTGCACAATTAAAAGCATGATCCTACACCATCAAGCAGAATCTTTTCTGCATGAAGGAGGCGGCTTTTAAGTTTAATCTCTGATGCTCCAGCCTCGCTGACTTGCCTTGCGGAGATAACAGATTTTCCTTTTGGTTTGGGCAAACGAAGACTGAAGTGAGGGCACGCTTTGAAAACAGATTTGCAGAACCTCTTTAAAAAGGCAGTCCAGCCAACTGAGCCACTTACTCAGAGTTTTCATTAAAAATAAATAAATAAATGAAATCAGCTTGATGTACGACGTAAGCTTGATTTAAAAATAAAAAAAAATTTTAAAAACCCATGGGCACCATCTTAGATCTCAAAATAGACTGATTTGCAGGGGGGGGTGGGGGGAAGAAGAGCCGGGGATTGGAAACCTTCAGGCCAAATGGAGCCCAAACCTAGTTTTTATCTGGCCCCTTTCCTGTTTCTGGATCCGGCCCCTGGATCCAGTTCCTACCCCTCCAAGCTCTGAAAAACCGAGTTCAAGGCAAGAGAAAGAGAGATGAGAAGCACGCACACAAGGACAGGGAAGAGATTCAGGGCGCCCCCAGCCCAACTTTTACGTAGCTCTCGGAACTTGTACTAATTCTCAAAGTGGCCCCGGGGACGGAAAAGGTCCCCCACCCTCTGTTGTAAAGCTGTCCTAGTCACAAGCAGAGTCAAGATGGGCCAAATCCAAAAAGCCACCCAAGTCAACGAAACAACTCTCCCATTGATTTCCATGAGATGCAGGTCGGATTCAGTATACAGTATTCTTTTCCCCGTCAAGAAGAGGGAGAAAAAAATGACAAAATATTTTTACATACTGCTGCTAAATTGAAGTAGAGCACAGAGACCTCTTCCAAACGGAAAACAACCGCCATATTCCTTATTATTCCCATCTCTCATAACGAGTCTTCACCTTTCTAAAGCATTACAGTTATAGACGCACTGGGCATTTTTACACACCCCTTAAAGTCCCAGTCTTTCAATCTTCTGGGTTTACAAGGCCACAGGTAAGTTCCGGATGCATCCTGAGGCAGCCTAAAGTAGCCACAGCTGTGGACATGACGGGTTGCCATGGAAACCAAGTGGCCACAGCTGCCAGGAGCAAAGCCGTTTACCAGGAGAACGTTTTATACACAAAAGTTCTGGGGGATGTAACAGCAAACATGCAGGAGAAACGTGTGTGTAAAAATACCCAGTGTCATTATCATAAGCAAGGTACTGCCTCAATTGAGAAGCCATCTCGCCAATAAGAAAAGTTTCAACCATCCACAGACCCCTGCTTCCATCTTTTAAAAAGGAACAAAACATTCAGCACTGATGCAATACATATTCCTGCACCAGCTGGCAGAAAGGGAGATGGCTCAGGCAGGTGTACAGCAAGTCACATATCAGCAAAAACTCAATCGGTTCCTTTCAATCGCACGAAAAAGAACGCCTAACACCATTAAGCCTCTTGCGCAGAAAACCGCAACTGGCATCTCAACTGGAGAGGATCCACAGCTGGACAAAAACATCTGCACATACCATGGGGAAATCTCATGCTAACCACCGTACCAAAGCCAACAGCACCCTAGTCTTACCATATACGGTAGTCGCAGCGGACCTGATGGTAACCTGACAAATCCGGAGCCAGTATTGCGCTGTGTGTCATGGAGACACGGTACGCAGGGAAATGCCGGATGGGATTACCCGTACCTTGACTGGCAGCAGGTGAACGCAAGGCAGATATTGCTTCAGTACGGATACCACACAACACATGATTGCTCCGATGCAAGGTTAACTGGGTATTTGGGGAGGTTATACTCAGCACGTGTTGCCTAGATGCAACACAACCCCTATGTGGGGGTGAGTTAATTTTTGTGGGGGGTGTTTTAAATTTGTTTTAATTATGACATTGTAGATTTTTTATGTTTAAAAATTGTTTTATATTATGCTGGAAGCCGGCCCGAGATGCCGTAGGCATGGGAGGCGGCGGCATATAAATATAATGAAATAAATAAATATGTCATGTTTTACACCCCACTTCTGCCACTGAGGCTGCTTTCAGATCTTCCCCCCAACCCCCCTGCACATATTCTGGCTGCCAGGGGGGGCGGAGATGCGCAGCCAGGAGATGCACAGGAATCAGCCAGTCTGAAAGCTCCCCCCCCCCCCCCCCCCCGTGCGCACACGCACGGCTTTGCCACCAGGTATGCGCAGGAAAGCAGAGCTCGATTACCTGCTCTGCATCCCCGCGCGTCTGCCGGCAAAGCCGTGCAGGGGGGGGACTTTCAGACCGGCTGATTCCTGCACCTATCCTGGCTGCGAATTTCCCCACCCCACGGCCAGAATACGCGCGGGGGATGTCTGAAAGCGGTCTCAGTTGTCCTACATGGTGGGCTTCAACTGACGTTCACATGAACATCAATTGTCCATCAAGCCCAGCATCCCAGCTCCATCAGCAGCCAATCTCGGTCGCTTGGGAGAAGCGCCCAACAGGTCATAACGGAGCGAGCCATCCCCTGCCGTTCACTGCCAGCCCCGAACAGTCAGAGGTTAGATTCCCCCCAACTACTTGGCTAATAGCCATTAATGGACCAATCATGCAAGAACTTATCCAATCCTTTTTTAAACCCACCTACGCTTCTGACCGTAACCAGCTCCTCTGGCAACGCATTCCACAAGTTAATGGTGCGTTGTGTGAAACGAATACGTTATTTCATTTGTTTTAAATCTGCTACCGGTTGGGGCACTTCCTGAGGCGACAAAATGAGCACCACTCGCCGCCACGAGAACCTCCGAGAGGCGGATAAAGCGCAGCTTTGGTTACGCGAGAAAGCAAAGCCGCACGGCTTTGGTGGCAATCACGCGCGGCACGCAGAGCTCAGATTTTCCAACTCCGCCCGCCACACAGGATCACTGCCAAAGCCATGGAATCGAAGCGGCACTTCCTTTGCCTCCCGGAGTTTCTCACAGAGGCAAACGGTGGGCGTTATGTCTCGTCAGAAAGCACCGCAAGTTCCACGTAGCATCCCCATAGTCCTAGTACTATTTGAGAGGGTAAACAACAACTCCCTGTTTATTCGCTCCATGCCACTCATGATTTTATAAACTTCTGTCCTATCCCCTCAGTCGTCTCTTCTCCAAGCTGAAGATCCCCAACCTATCCAGCCACTCCTCCTCCTATGGAAGCCGTTCCAGACCCTTGATCACCTTTGCTGTCCTTCTCTGAAACTTGCCCCGTCCAGGCCAACCAGACACCAACACAGAGCTGTCACGACACATAGGCTAAGCACAGCAGCACCATGCTCTCCTGGCCTTGCTGCTGACCCCACACGCTCACCTGGAGTACTGGAGGGTCTAGAGAGCTGCTGTCGCTCCTGCTGTGGCCACTTGAAACTCTCCAAGACCTGTCTCTACGCCGGGGTCCAAATATCCGCAGCAGGAACAGCCATCAGCAGAAAGAGCAGCAGTGGTCAGTTACGGTTTCCTGTGGCCCACTGGTGCTTTACAGGACCACAAGGAAGCCTCCCTCCCTCAGCAGCTTATGTGTCGCTCCGGAGCGTACTGCCCATGTACCTAAGTCAGAACAAGCTCAGAATTGCCCGGGTTGGTAAATCTTGAACAGGTTTCATTCAGTCAAACGAATTCTCTGAAGGCTCAGGGCAGCTAACAACATGTACAAACAGAGCAAAATCTCTGCTTTGAAATGCCCACCCTCAACCTCCTAAAACGCCCTAACCTGCCAAATGCCTGGCTAGACAAAAGGGTTTTACATCACTTCCTGAAGATGAGCAGGCTCGGACTTAGATGAATCTACAAAGGAATGATGGGCTGTGATGTGTATTCGAACCCACAGCATCAGAGAAGTCCAATTCGGGGGGGGGGGGGGGGGGGGGGTGAGTGTGGGTATCTGGGAAGAGGTGGGTCTCCGCACTGGCCCCCAGAGCAGAGTCTAACACAAAAACACACGGAAGGAACATGATGCGGGAGCCCCAAGATCTGCATTAAGGGCATGTCTCCTCCTCTTTTGTATAGAGTGGTACGATTCAGGACCAGCACTGTAGTTTGTGCCCCGGCCTCCAGGTGGGGCTAGAGTCTTGCCTCCTCTGCACTCCGAACCCAAACACTTGAGCTGTACCTGGGTGGAATGGGCTCCCCCTTGCTGATCAAAAGCAAACAAAGTCTTTGGCCGCCATCCACCAACCTCTTATTCTGGAGCAAGTGGTCTGTGGATCGGGACCATTATGTTTTGCTTTCTGAAGGCTTGGGTTCAAATCCTGGCAAGGGAAATCTGGTTCTCCGTCAGGATCGAAGAGACTTTTGAAAACTCTACATTGACATTGAAAGGTCCTCGGCATTTTTCTCCCAAGAGCTGGCTAGCTTATTCCCCACTTCTGCACCCATGCACCAGCAGGCCGTCTCCGTCCACCTGAGAAACACCAGTGTTTCAGAAGCACAACAGGGACAGATCCTGCAGCCCTTATTCCAGTTTGCTAAGAGCCGCAGGACTAGCCCAGAATTCACAGACTCTGCTTTTGATTTTTTTTTTTTACAACCAGAAGGGATGACTGATATCGCAGAGTCAGACTGATATCCCAGATACCAACAGTCCGGCCCATTTACCGCAGGTATGAAAAATGCTTTTGACTAATGCATTCCTGAACTGGGTGTAAAAAAAAAAGGGGGGGGCACCAACATTTCCAAATTTAAAAGGCCTAAAATAAGTACAATATTTTGCAAAGGAAAACAACAATCGCTACTCCTGTTGAAACCAATGGGCACAGTAAACAATCCAAGGATCTGTCTATAAGAGGCTCATTAGGGGTTAATGGACTGGGAAATAAGAGTGTGAACTTAATATGGGTTACTTAAAACTATAAAAGCCCCCTCAAATATCTCTTGCAACCCAAACCTAGAACTCAGGCTTTCAGGTCTTTTTTTTTTTTTTTAAAAACCCAACCAACTCCATATTGTTTTCCTTGTCATTCAGTTTCCAGTAGAATCAAGTCTCACGTCTCTTTCCCAAGTTATGTTTAACCCCGTTTCAAACCGGCTTACATTTAACTCTGAGAAGGTGCTTCATCTGGATTAAAAGAATGAGAACACTGGGAGTTGATCGGTGTTAACCGGTCCGGTTTAAATACACACCCCTAATTAATATGGACTAAGCCAACTCGCTTAGTTCTGTAGGCAATCCCAAACTTGAATGTTTTGGCTGCAAGTCTGGACCACAAACCTATGATTCGCCACCAGGATTACATCTACTACATGCTGAAAGACATTTTTCCTTTCAATTCTTCTCCCCCAAAATGCCTTAACCTGGAATTTGGCCAGTGGGTTGGTCCATAACCTTTATATTATTTGCCCTGGTCTGCCCAGTTATATATATATATATATATTCCCCCAATTCATGCGACAAATGGGGCACACTTTAGAGGCAGTCTAAAACTGACCCCAATGGATTTTAATAAGGAAACATTTTACAGCACATGTGACATTTCTCATTTGTGCAATTCATGGTTCAATCCTGCTCCTACTGGTTCGGTCCTTGGCAAAAAAAAAAATATTAAAAAATTCCCATTCACTTCAGCAGGAGATGGATGAAGACCTGCATTTACCTTTCTGCTTCTGCATTTCCAACAACAACAACATCTCTCCACTCCATCCTCTCTCAGCTTCTAAAAGTAAGTGAGTTTTTAAACTCTGGCTACAAACCTGGCTTTTTAACATCCCATTTAAAATAAACAAATAAATAAATTAACACACCCCAAATGCTCAGAAGTGTGTGTCTCCTGCTTTCCAGCAGATACTTATCCTGAGCAGTAGTGAGTTAGACTCCTAAGCTAGTTCTGTCCTTTTAACTTAGGCAGATGAAACTCTGAGCTAATGGCGGTGACTTTTGCTTTCAAGAGTCCATTCAAAACATTCTCCAGGTTGTCGACACTGCACACCGTGTTTTTTACACAAGCAATTATAAAATTGCACAAGACCAAAACGTGCACACGCAGAAAATTAAACAATGTCTAGCAGCAAAGAAGCAAACACTCCATTTACAATCTTAACACAACCATTCAAGATGAACAGTAAACAATGATATTTAACCCTTTGTGGCATGGCTTAGGTGATCTTGCTTCCCTGTGGGATTTTTGTAACTCTCAGATAGGCTCCTGAAGGATTCAGTTTCTCCCCCCTTCTCACTCCTGGGTTGCTGTTTTTTCAATCAACCCCAGGTAACCTGTTTATTGAAACCTGATCATCTCCTGGTGTGCGCGCTGTTAAGAGCGGTCATTTGTCCGACACTTGGGAAGTAAATGGATTTGTTTGTTTGGTTTGCTGTTCGGAATACACAGGGCTGTCTGGAGGGATTTACAGATCAGGGGGAGTGGCTCTCCTGACCCACCAAGGAATGCAATTGTTTTCCTTTAACTGTGCCCTGAAAATTGGAAGTCAGTTGAGTGGCTTGCCTGTGTGGTTTTTTACACCCAAGCAACAGTAGCAAAGGTGGGAAAACCCAAGGCTCATCTGCAAATTAAAGGGAGCAAGGATCTCACACGAGTGAGATCCCGGCATCAGGAGTTGTGAAATTGCCCAATGATTAGCAAAAAGATGGAAGAGGGGAGAGAGCAAACCAAAGGAAGTGTTAGTCTTGGGACTCTGGAAGGAAATCCAGTTGCAGAACAGAAGCTGAACTGGAGCCACGGCAGGGACCGTGTCTATCTTGTTTCTTGTAAAGCACCAGGTACATTGCTGGTGCTATATAAATGCTAACAACAACAACGAACAACACCACCACCACCGGATGCAAAGGCTGCACCAAGCTCCTAATTCCCCTTACCTCTGGCCGAGTCCGAAAACGCAATGATCCCTACGAGAAGCAGCACAACCTGAAACTCCATTTCGAAGTCTGGACCCTCTCTGTACTTTACAGATTTGTCTTCTTTCTAACCTAAAAATAAAAAGGGTAGAGGTGGAGGGGGAAGAAAAGGAGGGGGGGAATATCAGAATTTTCAGAAACCAAAATCTGACGGCCTTTAAAAAAAACAGAAACACACACATCAGGAGAGCAGGCAAAAATTAGAAACAGCAAAATAAAGCTACTAAGTATTTATAATTCATTCCTTGGCACACAGCTCCGATATAAATCAAAGGAGCCAGCCAGCCTCCAGAGTCTGTCTAAGTTTACATTTCCAAGGCATATTTCTTTACTGTCCTGCACGAGGCACCGAGTAAGACTTAAAACAAAGTTTGGAGGGTTTGGGGTGGCTGTTGGGTTTTTTTTTGTTTTTTTTTTAAAAGAATAATAAAAAAATTGCGGACGTGGCCTGGGGACTGAGGGGGACCAAAAAAAGGAACAAGTCTGGATTCTTTCCCCATCCGCAGCCCCGAAAGTTTGGCTTTTCTGCTTCAGTGCCTTGCAATGTACAGCTGCAGCTTTGCAAGAGTTCTTCCTAGCAGCAACACATGCTCCCTCCTCTCTTACAAGCGGCCCTTGCTTTGGTGACACATTTTTAAGGACCGTGTGTTTTTCATAAATATCCCTTGAAAATGTGTGTCGGTGGCAACCCTCTGACCAATTCACATGGTGTGTTATCATCATAATCATCATCATCTTTATCTCCCTCCCCGCCCACCCGGTGAAGCCCAGATTCTTGAATAACTCCTTCAGTACTCAACACTATTTGCAAACACACACCTACAGTCACACACACACCCCCAAAGCCTTTCAGAGGGGCATGACTCACCCCTCCTCCAACTCTCCCTCTCTAAACACCCTCTGCATTCCTGCCTCTTGTAAACTCCCCGGTGTAAGCGTTCTGTGCCCCGGGGACACACCACAACCGGTGTCGGACACGCAGCGGAGCAGATCGCTCCACGGGGCCATTAGCAGCTTAAGGGGGCTACAAATTAGCTTGCTGTTTGCAACACACCCCGCGTTAACCCCTTAGCCCCCTCGGCGAGGGGCAGGGAAAAGCCCTCTAAAAGGCGGCTTGTCTTGGGGGCTTTGGGGACGCGGCTTAGGCTGGTTCCCTATGGAAGGAAGCGGGTGGGGGGGTCGCTCCCAGCTCTCCACGTGGAAGTGACAGGCGGCTTTGAGAAGCCGAGTCTCTCCCAGCCCCTGGCCAGACGCGAGGGGGAAACACCGGGCAAAAGTTTGCAAAGTGGGAAAACTTCCCCGATCTCCCCTTCCCCCCTGTCAAGGGGGATCCGTGGGTCGGGGGGGGGGGGGGG
>QEPC01002381.1:559979-570463 GCA_003113815.1 Sphenodon punctatus
GGGGGGGGGGGGGGTAGTAGTGCATGGGTGAGAGCTGGCGTGTCCGCATTTGCACACGCGTGTGCCCGGCGCTCACTCACCTCTGGCTCCCGGTCTCCATTCAGCGGCAGCGGAGCCCGGCCCCCCCGACTCGCCGCTCGCATCGCGGCTCCGGGCAGCGCCCCACGCGGGATCGGGACCGGCGCCTGCACCCACGCCGCGAGCTCAGCCCCCTCCTCCCGCCGCCGGCAGCCGCAGCCCCCGAGCCCCCGCCACCATCCCCCCGGAGCCAGAGAGCGAGCCGGGGCTCGGCAGGAGCGAGCCGGGGGGGACGGTGGATTCCCTGCCCGGGGAGCGGAGCAGGAGGAGCCGAGCCGAGCCGAGCGCTGCTGCTGCTGTTGCTATTGCCGCCGGGCTGGCTCGGGATTGTGGGGCAGCAGCGCCGCCCAGCCAGCCCCTAAGTAACTTCCCACCAATCCCCTCCCACCCGCGTTAACCCTTTGCGAAGGGGCAGCCTCCCCACCTGCTGCAGAGCGCGGCCAGGGGCTGCCCCCCACCGCCACGCGGGGAGAGGGCAGAAAGTGCTGCCTTCCAACGTGGGAAGCCAGGGTTCAAATCCTGCCCAAGCAATGAACGCATGAGGTGGCCTTGGGCAAGTCACGGCCTCAGTGCCTCCATCTGTAAAATCAATGGGAATGCGTGTCTCTCTCCTCCTAAATTCCCTTCCTCACCTTCGCCCGTCTTCGATTGTGAGCCCACGGGGCAGGGACCTGTCTCCATGAATAACAAGTGGGAGGTGCTGCTGTAGTATAAATGCTAAGAAAAGGGGGGGGGGGTTGTTTGATTTAAATCTAACATGAGGGGAATTTAGCGGCCGGAGGGTTAAGACATCTAGATGAAGAGATAAAATGAGTTGGAGGAGGTTAGTGTAAAAGAGAGAGTAACAGACTAAATGAAATACTTTTCTTTTCTTTTTTTAAGATAGGTAGATGAGATGAGACTTAAGGATAGATAGATGATGAGATACTAATCCAAAAAACATGGATGGATAGAAACATTAGTGCCAGACTGGGTCAGACCAATATTCCACTGAGCCCAGCATCCTGTCTCCGACAAAGGCCAATCTCGATGGGAACATAAAAACATAAGTCATGGGTCAGACTGATGATCCATCCAGCCCAGCATCCTGTCTCCGACAGTGGCCCATTTCAGTTGCTTGGGAGAAGTACCCAACAGGTCACAAGGGGCAATCCCTCCCAGCTCCTGACAGTAAGAAGTTATGTCTCCTAAAACCAACTTGGCTAATAGCCATTATTGGATCTACTCTCCAAGAACTTATCCGGTCCTTTTTTAAAACCAGCTATACCACTGGCCTTGACCACCTCCCCTGGCAAAAATTCCACAAATTAATTTTGTGCCTTGAGTAAAAAAAAATACTTTATTTTATTTCTTTTAAAACTACCACCAGTTAGTTTCATGGCATGTTCTCTAGTTCTAGTACTATTTGAGAGGGTAAATAACTGTTTGCTATTGACTCATTGCACACCACTCATGATTTTATAAACTTCTCTGTCCCCTCTCAGTCTCTTCCCCAAGCTGAAGAGAACCAGCTTAGCCAGCCTCTCCTCACATTGGAACCATTCCAGACCCTTGATCAGTTTAGTTGCCCTTCTCTGCACCTTTTCTAGTTCAATATCTTTTTTTGAGATGGGGCGACCAGAACCGCGCACAGTATTCAAGGTGTTTTGGGAGGTTGAGGAAAGTTTGGCATTGGCAAATAGATGGTCACAGCTTGGCGCAGGTTACTGTGTACAAATACTTGGGGGTTTTGTTTAACGCTTCCATGCGTTGGACCCAACAAAAAAATTCAGTCTTTGGTCGTGCGAGGGGGAATATTATATCGTTTATACGATGTTTCTATAAGAGAGAGAGGGGTTTCATGGAGATAGCACTAAAGATACTAGATATAAAGATCAAGGCCCAACTATTGTATGGAGCCGAAATATGGGCCTTGGATTTTGCACAGGAATTGGATAAAGCTCAGGCCAGATGTTTACAAAGCTTGCTAGCTGTCCCGAACAGTGTTCCGGCGGCGGCGGTAAGACTGGAGACCGGGGTAATTCCCTGGAGTTGTGCCGTATGGACTCGGGCCATAATCCTGTGGTTGAGAATAACTTTTTTTACCCTTTTGCTAATAAGTCAGGATCTTTTCACCCTTTTGTAAACGTATGGGGACAGCAGATAAGATCTAAGGTAGTATGTATGGGCTTATCTGTGGAGGAGCTTGTAAGGAAAGGGGAAAAGGCGGCCAAAGTTGAGATTAAAACCAGGTTCCAGGATATTAGTAGGCAGGAGGACTACGCTAAGGTTGCCGGGTTGAGTTCGATGGCACATTATGGCAGTATATCCCCTGCCCTTCCAGAAATGACAGCATACTTGGGTAGGCCTTATGGGTTTAGGTAAATACATTTATTTTTGCTGGCACGGATGAACATCCTGCCTACTAGGCTTCTAGAGGGGAGATACGAGGGCATTCCCCTTGCTCAAAGGACCTGCCCCTTTGATGAATTGACGGCTGAGACAGCCGAGCATATTCTGGGGGAGTGCCATTTGTACGATGGGCCAAGGATACGATGGTTGGAAGCGATTATGGGGAAATTGCCAGGGAGATCCCCACTGGAAATATTAAGAGTGATGTTGAGTGATGCCTATAGGGATACAACATCGGCAGTAATGGGCTTCCTGGTGGAAGCTTTCCAGGTTAGAACTCTCTTTCTGGAAAGTAAATCAATCCCAGAGGTTGCCGCACCCCCCATGGTGGGAGAGTAGGGTGTATATTTTTCAGCTGTGGGTATAATATACCTTAGATTATATTTGTGAATAATATTTTTTGAATTAATAATTGTGGTAAACAGCAGGGTCTGTTCAGTTAAATATTATATATATATATTAGCTGTGGCTTTGGCTTGTATGTATTTTATATTTTTTGAATTGATAACTGCCTTATCTTTTTGTAATATCTTGCAACTCTTTAGGCTAGATGACATGCTAGAATGCTGGGGGGTTGGAATTATAGTAATTATGAGTATGTTAGAATGTTGGGTTGGGTTGGGTTGAAATTATACCAAAGTTGAGTTACGCGCCAACCTATGTTCGTGAAATTTTTCATGTTAAATTCTTGAATTTTGGGAGTATTCATAATGTTGTATGCAAGGACCTGCACAGTCACGCAAATAAAGATTGTTGTTGTTGTTGTTGTTGTATTCAAGGTGCGGTCGCACCACAGATTTATAGAGAGACATTATGCGATTTTCACTTTTAAAGTTTCAGGATGGATGGAGAGAAAGCAAGAACTGATGCAGAATGTGGAATAAATGTCCCAGGGCGGTTCTCAAATCTGCCCTCTCTGGATTTTTTTTGTTCATGATGCTCTGCAAACTGAGACTATCCTGCTTGGAGCAGGGGGCTGGACTAGTTGGCCTTTGATGTCCCTCCCAAGCTCACAAGTCTAGGATAGGACAAAGAAAGAGAGGAAAATATCAATTTCCCACTAGCAATGCAATCCAAAATTATTATAGAATAAAACTAAGGGAAGGGTGCAGTCCTTCACGCACTGAAGTCAGAATTCCCATTGATTTTAAAGGGGGTAGGATGGTCCTCTAAACGGAGCCCGCTAATAAAGATGCATTTGTAACAGCCATTTCATACAGTGCATTCTCTTGGATGCTTACGTACTGGAACATTCCATGATGGGGTTGAACTGACCCCTCCGATCACAGCAAATTCTCACTCCACCAGTCCAGAATCAATCTGACGGCACTCAGAAAATAGACTAAATAAAGGCTAAGAGGGTCGGGGGGGGGAGCCAAGTTAAATAGCAGAGTGTTCAACTGAAAAAGGAAAGACAAAGGATTATTTTTGTTGTGGATTTTTATTTTGTGAAATGGGCCCGTTTTTGGCCTCTTGTTCTGGCAGCAAAACACCTTGCTGACTGTCTTCTAAGGCAACGTTCAAGCGTGTCGGGAAGGAGACTAAACAAAACCCCGGAAGTTGTTAGGAGCTCAAGGCTATTTATTACATATTACAATTATGAAACCTCCCTCATACTTAGGAGATGTCAGAGCTTGGCAGTTCGTGACAGTCCTATATCTCCCCATACAGGATCAATCTGAAGGCATTTGGGAGACAGATTAATGACCAACAGGAACCCAGAGAAGCCATTACAACCGTCTCCTTTGTGGAGTTTATATATTCTATTTTATTGTTCAAATCTCATTTGCTTGAAATATACCATCTGAGCAGCTCCTGCCCTCAGCCAGCAATAGCTGATACTTGTAGACCTACAGGGGAGTTTTGCTTGCAGAAGAGTTTGGGTGGGACTTGAAAAAAGCTCGATTCTGTTGGCATTTATTCTGTATTTCCAACAGCGTCGAGCCAGTGGGCGTGGAGAGCTGAAACAGGGATCTAATTCGGTACGCATGAGTAATAGTCACATTTTTTAGTACCTTTTTGTGTATTCGGTGGCACCAAAATCGCTCTCTCCCGGCTGCCATTCTAGCCTTTAGCTATTTCATTCAGGAGTTGAGTTTATTTTACTGGAACGTCTCCTCCTGCGGAAGGGGTGGCGGGAATGCAGTTCTGTTGGTGTAAACGTCTTCCTGTAGATTTATACCGACACAGCTGTAGAGCTCTTGGCACCCGTGGGTAACACCTGCCTTTGCAAATACCGTCTTGGGTATCTGACAAGTTAACCCAGATACCCGAAAAACAGGTCATTTCCGGAAGGGTTTTTTTTAAATTTCCGATTACCAACTGGTAACTTGAAATGGAAAACTGAAAAATCAGGACTACGAGTTGCCATTCGGGGACATTAAAGGTCGTTGGGTACCTAAATCAGGTTGAAATTGGGTACCGATTCACACCCACCGTTTTCAAATCGATTCAGATACTGGACATTTGATGGGTATTAGGGCTGTGCTTTTCGGGTTTTTCAGTAACTAAAACGAATGGAGCCCCATTTGTTTTACTCCCTAATTATATGAAAATGGATGATTAAGCAAGCAATTGTCATTTGTCTTCATTCGTTTTGGTTTAAAAAATAAAAAATACAATTTATTTTTTAAAACTGCGCATGTGCGAAATGGCTACTCGGTCCGTTCTGCGCCTGCATGCCCTTTCCCAAAATGGCACCGATGGAGCTGGTGCCATTTTGGGAAATGGTGCGCATGTGCACAATGGGCAGCCACTTTATGTTTTTTTTTAAAGTTCATCACAGCACGTGCACCAATGGCCACCGGACCCTGGACGCCGGCACACTCTTTTCCAAAATGGCTCTGGCCGCATTGCTGCCGTTTTGGAAAAGGGCAGCTGATCTGCACATGCACAGACCAGCTGTCCTTTTCCTTGCACGGTGATTTAAAATAATAATAATAATAATTGATTTTTAATAATTAGAAAAACAAAGAAAACAACAACAAAAACAAACAGGTTTTCTACGAACACCCCCCCCCCAAAAAAAAAAACCAAATTATTTTCATGAAATGAAAACTAAAACAAAAAGGAAGGATGTGCATTCTGCACACACACACCCCATGGGTATCCTGAACCGGTGCCCGGAGCATAGTGGCACTGGCACCTCCACGCCATTGAGACACTCGGGCCGATGACCTTCCATGATCCATCATGCTGGCCAAGCCACTCCCCCTCAGCCTTGCTTCACACCACCCAGCTCCCTGGTTGGCTGCTGGTCTGTCAGTCGCCACAGGAAGCTCAGTGGATCATCAGTCACATCCCAGTTTCTGTCCCTTCACCTGGTGTCTCCACGAACTCTTGGCCGGCTCTGAACTCCTCATTCTTGGTGTGTCTTTTGGGCTAGTGGGATGCTGGCCCTTCTGAGCTCCCCTGTCCATCTGTCACGTCCATCCATTTCCTAGCCTGCCCTATCTCCTGGTCTGTGTGTTGATTCCTGTCCGAGACCCTCCAGGTTTGACCCTGCACTGCTGTACCAGCATGAAGATTTTGGACCCTGATCCCGCACTAACTCTCTCCTGCATTGATCCTGCACTTACTCACTGTACCCAAGCCCTGTGCTCCTGACATGCACCCGTCTTTATGGGTACTCATTTTAACTGTCTCCGTAATGGCAGAAAGGTATTTACAATACAGCGTAACTTATGGTAGCAATAAGGAAAGAAATTCAGGCCAGGATCTACAAACTACTTATTCCAGAGAAGGGCTGAAACGAGATTTCATCAAAATGGGAAATCTCGTCGGAATCCTAGTTCCCGATACCATCTCACTCAAATCGGAAACCTCTCGATACTCAGTAATGTCTCAACTCACACCTCATTTCTTGAATTACCGTCTTTCCACTTTCCACTATCCCATTGACCGCTTTGCCATCCATTTCAAATCCTGAGAGGTAATATTGATGCAATTCCATATTTCTTGAACTTCATTCTCCCTTGTACTTCCTAATCACTCATTGGCTGGGACGCAGATTCGTTTACTAACCTGCAATCCAGTTGCAGATTAGTCAAAGCAAAGGGAACATAGAACAACAATTCTGATTGGAGGCCCTGGAGTGGAGGTTTGCACAGTGATTGGCTCAGAAATGCATAAAAAACAAACCTGGAAGCAAAACAGTACCTCCCGGCAATGCGGTATTTATTTTATTTAGATTTTTTTTTATCCCATCCTATCGCTTAGGCTCAGGGTGACTAAAACAATTAATTAGCTCAACACTCTGAATCCTCACAACAACCCTGTGAGGTAGGTTAGGCTGAGAGATCTGTGACTGGCCCAAGGTCACCCAGTGAGTTCATGGCTAAGGTGAGAGTTGAATGGAGAGCTTCCTCCTGGTCCAGCTACTGCACTCTTAAGCACTACACCACTCTGGCCCTGGTAATGGTAAATGAACAGTACGTGGTAAACGGCAAGTGAAAAGTCAGTAAATCGGGACAGCATCTCACAGTATTGAGTGAATCGAGACATCGCATCGTATCAGGAACCAGATCCCGGTTCCCAAGATGGTGAAGTTTCTTGCAAGCAGCAATTTAACTGCTCGTATCAGCCTGAATCCAGTGTAGTCCTACTGAAACCCTGTGGGTTTAAGTAAAGATGAGGATCTACACCAGAGTATGTGGACTGTGGATTGCAGGGCAGTGATTCAACCTTCCAGATCATGAGCCCTTACTCTTCTCTGTGGTGTACGGCGCCAGGTACATGGCTGGCGCTATATAAATGCTTATTATAATAATAATAATACTCTATTTCCCCACTACTGCCACATGCATGTACGTACAACTGGCTCCTTATCACCCTTTGCCATCTCGACTCCTGCCCCCTGTCTTCCACTTGCCCCATGCCTCTCTCCTAACCTGCCCAACCCCATCCAGCTCAGAATGGCTAAACTGTAACCTGAGCTCATTATCTCTATTCCTGCCCTCTGTAGCAATGCAGAACAGTTCCTTGCCATCTTTGGGGGGCAGCCCTTTAGATCTTTGAAGACTGCTATCATGTCTCCCCTTAGCCTTCTCTTTGCTCATCTAAACATACCCAGTTCCAAACCCGTTATCTTTGTTGCCAAAGTTTTGCTTGCATGCTGTGTTGTCATGGATCAGGCCTCTTTCTATCTGAAAGAAAGCTGAATAGATATTGAGTAAAATAAAGATTTAATCAAATGTTAATTACCACATGGAAGTGAGGAATGCTAACGAGAAACTGTCCGGGGATTTATCGTAGAAGAAATGACAGCTTTCCAAAGAATTTCCTTTTGCATCTCTCAGTATTTCCTATAAAACGCATCATGTTTGATGTGTCGTCCACACGGGTGGTTCTCATCGACAGCACACAAATCTGACTGCATAAACTGTTTGGAAAAATTTATATAATACAGTCTAAAAATAAGACTTGTTTGTCCTTTAATATTTTTTTTAAAAAAGGCTTCCAGGCAATTTTGCTGTGCATCTCGTCAAACGCCACATATATTTAGCTTGTATTAGCAGACCTTCGCCCTGGCTCGTAGAAAATTTCTTATATCGTCATTCCATGAGAATCTTCAAATTGCCAAGGTCATAATACGTAGCAATGCAAAGCTATAAAGACTGGGCCGGTGTCTGATCTCTTTTACACTCATACCAGTTCTGAGCAAACTCACTGAAATAATTGCCGGCAGCGTACGTGAGACGGGAATCTAACCCCACGCTAGTTTCCACGGTGGGCACCCTAGAGGCCTTTGCACCCGGGAAAGCCTTAGTGGTGTCTTCCAGTGATTAGCATTCTTACTGACGTTGAGGATTAGTCCCACTTTATTGAGAAGATAATGCAGCTGCATTTTCTGGAGAGGAATATCACCCAAATCATGTTAACCATAGATCAGCAGCCATACCCCGCGTACGGGTATGCGCTAGGCCAGACGGAGATCACCATTAGGAAATGTTTTTCTGTAGCTATCTGCAAATAAAAAATAATGGGAAAATATGGAATGACCAGATCTGGAACAGCATTCCCTTTCATTTTGCTGTGTATGAAGCAAGGGTGATGGTAGAATGATTAGTTCGAGAGAGAAATACGGTGCTGAACGCCATTAGTGAGGGAGCAAGGACTTTGCTACAGTTTTGCAAACGTTTTGCTATACTTTAGAGAGCAGCTTTTTAAATGACAAAAACCTAGGAATTTATCCCAGTACTAAACCAAACTTCTGCACCAATGCAGAGTAGGCTAAGGTGAATTCATGCTATGACACAGTGATCTTTTACTTATTATTGTCAGGGCCTGGGACAGACAGGAGGGGTGTGGCCAGGGCAGGGTAGGGCAGGGACTTGGGAGGCTTTGGGGTGTGGGAGGAGGGACCCGTAGGACAGCGGAGCTACAGGCCCAGTCACTGCTCCAAGAAAATCTGGGGTGAGGGTTCAAGACGTGGGTCCTGACTAAAGCTGAAATACCTCATGAATTTCTGGTACCAAATCAACCAGACAACATCCAGTACCAATCAGTACCAGATGTCCTGGAATGTTGAATTCCAGTCCCACATTTTGACTTCTGATGCCTATTTCTCGATTTTCCATCCTGGAAAGTTGACTTCCAGTCCCAGAAAATAAACTTCTGATCTCATTTTTTTTTTTTTTTCTGTCCCAATAGAGCAATCAATAATTAGAAAATTGAAACATCGGGAATGGAATTTACTGACTTTTCAGTTTGCGGTTATCTGGTCAGTCCCCGACGTGGTACCGCGAAATGCAGGTGATTACCCGTGGGTATCTGACATGCAGAGAAAAAACAACGGTGAAAGTGCAAACCAGGAGAGGACTGGCTGTCCAGTAGCAGTACTTCTGAAAATGAAATTCTTGAGTGATGACAGACTTAATTTGAGTCAACAATGTGATGGAGCAGCTAAAAAGGTGAATGCTATTTTGGGTTGCATGAACAGAAGTGTTGCCTCTAAGATAAAGGAAGTGGTTTCATCTAAAGTATGGAATCCAATTTGGGGTGCCTCACTCTAAGGATACTGACACGCTGAAGAGGATTCAGAGGAGGTTGACAAAGATAACCAAGCACTGGAAGGAGGAGAGATTGAAGGAACGAGGAATGTTTTTAGTCTAGAAAAAAAGAATATGAAGGCAGGACATGTTCAGTTTTCAAATACATAAAAGTTTGCTCTAAGCAAAATGGTGTCTGGCTGTTCTCTCTGGCCACCGAGGAGAGGAGGAAGCAGAATGATCTTAAATTAAGAGAGAAAAGATTTAGGCTAAACATTAGGAAGAATTTTCTAACTGTGCCAGGACAGATTGGCAGGGAAATCATTTACTGGAGGCCTTGAAAAATCAGGGGTGGGCCGATTCGTTTGTTTGTTATTTTTAATTACTAAAATGAACGATGGCCCATTTTGTAATGAAAATACAAAAGTGACAGGCCACGACAATGGACACAGATGAAAATGAAGGCGTCCGTTTTCATTACCAAAACAAAAAACCACGGCGCGTACGCAAAATGGGTGTTCTGCGTGCGCATGACTTTTCCCAAAATGGCGCTGGCAGCATCAGCCCCGTTTTGGAAAAGGGCTGTGCATGCGCAGAATAGTCCGGTGGCCATTTTGAGCATACACGGTGATTTTTTTATTATTATTATTATTATTATTTGTTTAATAAAAGGAAATGAAAAATGAACCAAAATGGAAGGGGGGGAGGGGAGGAGGGGGTCACAACCCCGAAAACAAACAGGATTTTGGAAACGAAAAAGGTAACAAAAATGGCTCATGTGCCTGCTGCACATTCCTATTCGAAATAGATTCCATGGACATCTCCCTCACGGCGATGGTGCCTGCTCAATGGCAGGGGGTGGTCCAGATAGCTGCTCGGGTTCCTCCAGGCCTTACAATGGCAATCTATTGTTTTAACCATTTTTTGTTCAATCTCAAACAACATGGGGGGGGGGGGAGATCCCCAAAGGGGCATTTTTCTTCAGCTAGTTTTTCTTGACTTAGTGAATTTGGGGGGGGGGGGGGG
>QEPC01002382.1:3894-24148 GCA_003113815.1 Sphenodon punctatus
CTGGGGCCCTAGACAAGTCTCCCTGCTCAGCTCCATTTCCAGTGTCTCCAGCATGGACTCTCCCCCAGCCCCTCCTGTAGCCCAGCAGTGTGACTGGGTTAAGAACAGAGAGTAGAGGTTGGATCCATCACTGGGGCTGGCAGAGTTGGTTGGAGGATGTCTCCGTACCTCTGACTGCTCTGACCCCCTTCTCTGCTCCCTCCCTCTCCCCCTTCGCATCCAGCACAAGGACCTTGTCTTCTCCTTCAAAGCTCTTCATGGCTTTGTTCCTCCTCATCTTTCTGCCCTGGTTTCCCACTAGGTTCCCTCTAAGGAACTTCACCCCCCTTCTCATAAGAACATAAGAGCTGCCATACTGAGCCAGACCAATGGTCCATCAAGCCCAGCACAAACGCCGCAAAACAAATGGCCTGTAATAATGAAAAGCTATAAAACACCAAATGTTTAATGGAAATCGCAATGTGGTGCACTAGCATCCTTGTCCCTGAAAAACACTATTCCAGCGCAGGGGGAAAGAATACAAAGTCCAAACCGATTATTCTGCAGTGAAATAAGTCGCCAGCGTGTTTCAAAGTAACTTTTTCAGGGCTTCAGAAACCTTTTTCCAGATGAAGTTGACTCTCTGGAAAACAAACAATCATCGAACAACAACAAAATAATTATAAAGATGGGTATCTGGGTTTATACATAGTTTGTTTCTTTACCAAACATTGATGCTGCTGCTGCTGTTTCTCTTTTTAAAGGAATGAGATGCTAGTGAAGTTATTCCCTCTACTTCAAAGAGTTTTGATTTTTTTGAAGTTTTTTGTATGTCTCAATGAGGAGGCCTATTTCCTCATTTTTCATCAAGACTTTTAGTAGATTTCATTGGCGTTACAAAGTTTTTGGAGCTTATTTTTGTTCAAATAGCACATAGGAAATTCTCCTTTTAAAAAGTTTTTTTTTAAAATTTAAACAATACTTTTTGTTTTTTAAGTTACAAAGATATTACATGTCTTTGGGATTTTTGTTGTGTGCTTTAGCTTTGTACTGTATGCTGATTTATAGGGAAGGTAACATTTTCTAAAATATACCCCAAACGATTATTTTGTTGTCATTTAGAGTCCCTAGGTATTCTCTGACAAACTCTTTATCTATCCTGAGCTGCAGTCCTTTCCCCTTGTCATTCATGCTGCATCTTCTAGGTTGGACACAGTTTCTCTTTTGGAAGACGACCTAGAAAAAATAGGGGTTGAGTAGTTGAATAGTTCGGCTTTCTCTTTGTCCTCTGTTAACATTTCAGCATCTTCACCGAGCAGCGAACCTACCGCTTCCTTTTTCCTCCTTTTCTAACATACCTGGAAAACCCCTTTTTGTTCTTAGCACCCCTCGCAAGCCTCAGCTCATTCTGTGCTTTCGCTTTCCTGACACCGTCCCTACAAGTCTGGGCTACTTGTCTGTGTACGTCCTTAGTGGCTCGTCCAAGCTTCCGTTTCTTATACGTGAGCTTTTTAATTCTCAGCTCATCAAAAAGCTCTTTGTGCAGCCACCAATGTGGCTGCAGAAAGACATATTTAGATGTCTCCCATTTTTCTTTCTCATTGGAATTGTTTGTGATTGTGCCCTCATCTCTATGCCTTCCTGCTGGGAATCTCCTCGGTCTCCATTCTCAGGCAGTGATCTCTGATTCCTTCCTGCAGGTGGTGGGGCCAGGAGCAGGTCTGAGGAGCAGCCCCAGGGGGAAGGTGCTGAGACACTGCAGCAGCACACAGCATCCCCGCCGTGGAGATTGGGGGAGAGAACTGTTCAGAGACCCAAGGAACGAAAATCCCCCAGGAAGTGGCAGCGAGAGGCACAACAACCACCTGAACCAGGGAAACCAGCCGCAAGGGGGAACCCGTATCCACGCCCCATGAGTGAGCAAAGCTGCAAGGGAAAGAGAGGCTGGGAAAGACCCCAGAGAAGTGTCCCCCTGCGGCAGAAGCCACACACACATGCAGAGAGCGGGGAAAGCTTCAGGGGACAGAGCCATGATACATCCCCTCAGAGAGTCCAAGTGGAAGAAAATCTCCATCGTGGCAGAGCATGTGGGAATGGAAATGGCCCTGTTGCCGGCCTTACTGCTCAGCAGAGAGTCCACAGAGCAGGGAAGCCCCGTCAGTGCAGGGAAAGCAGGAAAAGCTTCAGACACCAAGGGAAGCTCATCAGACATGAGAGAATCCACATAGGAGTGCGGCCCTATCACTGCAGAGAGTGTGGGAAAAACTTTAGCCAGCGACATAATCTCACTGCTCATCAGAGAATCCACACAGGAGAGCGGCCGTATCCCTGCAGAGAGTGTGGGAAACACTTTAGCCAGAGACACCAACTCACTGTCCATCAGAGAACCCACACAGGAGAGCGGCCCTATCCATGCAGAGAGTGTGGGAAACGCTTTAGCCAGCGCCATCATCTCGCTGCCCATCAGAAAACCCACACGGGAGAGCGACCCTATCCCTGCAAGGAGTGTGGGAAACGCTTTATTCGGCAATGTTCTCTCAATGCCCATCAGAGAACCCACACAGGAGAGCGGCCCTATTCCTGCAAGGAGTGCGGGAAACACTTTATTCGGCAATGTTCTCTCACTGCCCATCAGAGAACCCACACGGGAGAGCAGCCCTATCCCTGCAAGGAGTGTGGAAAATGCTTTACCCAAAGAGGTAATCTCACTGCCCATCAGAGAACCCACACAGGAGAGCGGCCCTATCCCTGCAAGGAGTGTGGGAAACGCTTTAGCCGGAGAGATAATCTCACTGACCATCAGAGAACCCACGCAAGAGAGCGGCTCTATCCCTGCAAGGAGTGTGGGAAACACTTTATTTGGCAATATGCTCTCATTGTTCATCAGAGAACCCACATGGCAGAGCGGCCCTATCCATGCAAGGAGTGTGGGAAATGCTTTATTTGGCAATATGCTCTCATTGCTCATCAGAGAATCCACACAGGAGAGCGGCCCTATCCCTGCAAAGAGTGTGGGAAATGCTTCACGCGAAGAGGTACTCTCACTGCCCATCAGAAAACCCACACAGGAGAGCGGCCCTATCTCTGCAAGGAGTGTGGGAAACGCTTCAGCCATCAAAATACTCTCACTGCCCATCAGAGAACCCACACGGGAGAGCGGCCCTATTCCTGCAAGGAGTGTGGGAAACAATTTATTCGGCAATGTTCTCTCAGTTCCCATCAGAGAACCCACACGGGAGAGCGGCCCTATCCCTGCAAGGAGTGTGGGAAATGCTTTACTCAAAGAGGTACTCTCACTGCCCATCAGAAAACCCACACAGGAGAGCGGCCCTATCCCTGCAAGGAGTGTGGAAAACGCTTCAGCCATCAAAATAGTCTCACTGCCCATCAGAGAACCCACACAGGAGAGCGGCCCTATTCCTGCAAGGAGTGTGGAAAACACTTTATTCGGCAATGTTCTCTCACTGCCCATCAGAGAACCCACACGGGAGAGCGGCCCTATCCCTGCAAGGAGTGTGGGAAATGCTTCACCCAAAGAGGTACTCTCACGGCCCATCAGAGAACCCACACAGGAGAGCGGCCCTATGCCTGCAAGGAGTGTGGGAAATGCTTTAGCCGGAGAGATAATCTCACTGATCATCAGAGAACCCACGCAAGAGAGCGGCCCTATCCCTGCAAGGAGTGTGGGAAATGCTTTAGCTATCGACAGGTTCTTGCTATCCATCAGCAAACCCACATGGGGGAGAGAGACTCTATTCCTCCACAGACTGTGGGAAACGCTTTATCCGGCAATGACATCTCACTGCCCATCAGAGAACCCACACAGGAGTCTGAAGTGGGGCAGAAAAGGGGAGAGTTGTAGGAAGGAGACATTCCATGAGGCAGCAAGTTCCTCCCCCTCCCCGCATTCCTGTACCCCCATCTGAATGCCACTCAGGAGCTGACCAGCCTCCGAGCCACCTCTCCTCCTCAGCTCTGCTCATTTGCTTCCAGCACTGCCTGCCTGGGGCAGGCAGGGAGAGGTGGAAGGGGGTGTAAAAGGTGGGGGCAGTGACAGGGGAAGGTGGGAGGGTCCTGACTCCCCTCTCTAGAGACAGTCCCCAGCTCCCCCTAGACCCACTGCCAGACACCCGTGGTCCCTACCTCTACAACAGTTTCCCGAGGTCCAAGTGTGGGCCCTTATGCAGTTCAGATGGCAGCGGAGGAGCTAAGTCCGTTTGGGTTCTTGAATCCACCCTGGCCAGGAAAGACTACAATTCCCAGCATGCATTGCAAGCTGGCAGGTGCTCGGCGGATGGAGGGGCCCCAATTACCCAAGCCAGGCCACCTGATAAATGGAGCTGGGCTAAGGCCCAGGCTGGACTCCTGCACTGAGTGGGGCCAGGCAGGGTTTACTGTGGTGCAGGAACCACTCTCTGCTCCTCCCTTGCCCTGGGCAGTTTCCTGCCGTCTGTCTGGGCCCTTGGAGCTTGTAGAGGGAGCTGCTTCCTGGGAGGCGAGTGGGAGAGACAGAGCTGGATCCCCATCCCCTGAGCGAGGAGCCAGAATCCCCATTGGGGAGTGGCTGGGGGAGCCCCAGCTCAAGAGGTTGGATGCTGGCAGCCAAGTTCTGCAGCTGCCTCTGGGCTCCCCCTGTTCTGACACTGCCCCCCCCCCCCGCACTGCTCCCCATTCCCCCATGTGCTCTGCCTCCCCCATGTGTCCCTACAGAGACCCCAGAGAGTGTCATCTCAGAAAGGGGCCGTGGAGACTCTCTACTCGCTCCTTTCTTGTACGGCTGCAATTTAATGTGGCCCCAGCAAGACTTGAATTTGCCGTCCTGTGGGTTCTGTATGAAGCAGCGCGGTACAAGACGCCCCCTGAGGCACTAAACACTCTCGTATCTGCTGAAATGGGAGCGGGGGGGCCCTGCGCTAGGGGGATTCTCCCCCAGCCTCTCCTGGGTAGGGATGGAGGGCAGCCTGGCACTCGTTCTCTTGCCTTGTTCTCTGAAGGGGAATCGCTTGCCTTGTTTCTGTTCTCGTGAGGAGAATGAAGGTCTCTCTCCGGCTCTGAATGTGAGAGGGGAGAGAGGGCTCAAATTGGAAAACATGGGGGATTTGTAAGGCTGTTTTCAAGGTGACTTTAAGACCCAGCAATAAAGGGGAATCTTTTGCTCAAAGATGAATAATAAGCTGGTGTTTCCTTCTCTGAGGGGACGGGTGGGGAAATAACAAGGGTCAGTTTCTGGTTCTGATGGGGCTGTGGGTGGGATGGCTGAGGGGGAGAAAATGAGGGTCCCGTTCAGAGATGTAGCTAGGTGGGAATGGGCCCCTGATGGGGCGCTCTGCTCCGGTGTGTGCATGCGTCCTACAGTCTAGACCTTTCTGTTTGGACAGGCATTTAGCAGGCAGGGGGTGGGGGGTAGGGAAAGGCTGTGAGGGGTTAAGGGGATTTTTTCCTATGTTTTATTGGCTGTAAGCTGCCCTGAACCATAATGGAAACAGTGACATATAAATTTAAGTAACGTATATAGCACCAGCAGTGTACCTAGCACTGCACAGTCAATAGTTATAGAAGAGTCCCTGCCCCATGGGCTTACAATCTAAGTGAGACAAGGGAGGGGGAGACAGAGAGGGGAACATCAGGAGAGAGAAGGATACATTCATGAGGTTTCGAAGTTGCAGGTGCACATACTTAAAGGGAACTAACTTAGTTACACTAAGTTAGGGGCAGCAAGAGAGAAGGGGTGAAGATGTTTAGAGGAGCAGGGGAGTTGCAGGCAGGCGAGGGTGGGGGCAGAGGAGGAGAGAAGCTCCAGGGCAGGAGGGTAGCGGGATACAAGAGCAGAGAGATAGGGGGGAGCAAGGCCATGAAGAGCCTTGAAGGTGAAGACCAGGAGTGTGTGCTGAATGCGTTCCCGTAGAGGGAGCCAGTGTCGGGCGAAGAGGAGGGGCTGAACGTGGTTAAAATGATGGGCCAGGTGGATGAGTTTGGCAGCAGAGCGTTGAACAGAGATGTGGGGTGTCGAGATCAGAGCAGGGGAGACCAGTAAAGAGGAAGTTGCAGTAGTCGAGGTGAGAGATGACGGCAGCATGGACTAGGGTTTTTGCAGTGGAAACAGTGAGGCAGGGCTGGATTTTAGCAATATTGGACACAGCGAAGTGGCAGGATTTGGCAACAGTCTGGATCTGAGGGATAAAGGAGAGGGAGGAAGAGTTGAAAATGAATCCCAGGCTACGCACCCCTGAGGAACAGGCTGGATGGTGACACCCTCAATAAACTGAGAGGGAAGTAGGAGGGGAACGGTTTTTGTGGGGAGAGGAAGATGAGTTCAGTCTTGCCCGTATTCAGCTTGAGTTGGTGGTGAGAGATCCAAGCAGAGATTTCAGAGAGACAGTTGTCGATACGAGACTGGCTGGAGGGGGAGAGCATGGAAGCGGAGAGAGAGAGTTGCGTGTCATACAGGCGATACTGGAACCCGTAGGTTTCAATGAGTTTACCCAGAGAGAGTGTGAAGGAAGAAGAGGGCCGAGGCCAGAGCCTTGGGGAACTCCCATAGATGGGAAGACGAGGTAGAGGAGGCACCAGCAAGAGAAATGTTGAAGGAGCGGTTTGAGAAATACGAAGGGAACCAGTCCAGAACAGCGTCGCGGAAACCAAGGGAGCAGAGTGAATTGAGGGGGAGACCATGGTTGACGCCGGTGTCAAAGGCGGCAGAGAGATTGAGGAGAACAAGAATGGAGTAGAGGCCCTTAGACTTAGCTAAGAGAAGGTCACTGTTGATTTTGGCGAGGGCGGTCTCAGTCGAGTGGAGAGGGCGGAAGCCCAATTGAAGGGGGTCAAAGAAGGAGTTTGAAGAGAGGAAATCCCGACAACGCATGTAGACGGCCCACTCCAAGGACTTGGAAGTGGAGGGTAGGAGCGAAATGGGGCGACAGGTGGAAAGGTCAGAGGGGTCAAGAGTGGGCTCTTAAGGACAAGGGAGAGAGTGGTGTGTTTGAAGGAAATGAGTGACCCTGTAGAGATATTGAAGGTGGAGGGAGGTGACCTCATCAGGGGAAGCTGGGGGAGGAGAGGCAGGAGGGGGGAATAGCAGAGAAGGAAATGGGGGGGTGGGTGAGAAGCAATAGCAAGGGGGAGTGAATCTGTCNCGAGGTGACGAAGGCATGGACGAGGGAGGCCAGGTCTGGGCCAGAGACATACGGACACAGGCTCCACACCAGATACAACTGGCGGAAGGCGGCTTTTTCCACCCCCTCTACCTGCTGCTCCAGCCGGAGATCCACGTCCAGCACCACCCGCAGACTCCGGCCCTGCTGAGCTACAGGAGGGCGAACCTCCCCAATCAGGGGGGCTGACACCTCCCTCGCTCTCCCCACCACCATCACCTCCGTCTTATCGGGGTTGAGCTTCAGTCTGCTCTGCCACATCCAATCCGCCACGGCCTCCAAACACTGGGATAGCACCGAGATAGCAGGGTCTGGGTCAGCTGAAAAAGAGAGGTACAGCTGAGTATCATCAGCATATTGGTGACACCGCACCCCGAACCTTCTCACAACCTCCCCCAAGGGCTGCATATAAACATTAAATTATACCTCTATACAAATCAATGGTGTGACTCCACCTCGAATATTGTTGAATTTCATCTGCCATTTGATTCCCAATCTTCTCTTTGCCGTTTTCACCCCTGTTGCACGTTGAACAGATCCCCCCCCCCATGAAGATTCCATGGGAAACTCAAGATCTTTTTTACAAATTATAACAAATCTGACCCCAGCGCTGAGCGCGGAAGGGCCGGCAGGATTGTTTTCCCCTTTGTACGTTACTTTGCACCCGACAGCGCTGAATTCCAGGTTCTCTCCCTCACCTGGTTTCTTCTAGTTTTGTGAGACCCATCTCTGTGTCTCTCTTCACAGCCTGGTTTGGATTTAACTACCGTGAATAATTTTCAATTGTCTCAAAACTTGGGCCCCACGTATATTATTCATTCATGCTGTTCATTTTTAAACTTCCGCTCCACAAAGGATAAATATGTATGAAACACACAAGAATAAATCCCATAAAATATAAACTGGACACAGTTGTCAATAAAACCATTCTCAAGAAGCCTATCCCCTACAGCTAATGACGTGGCCAAAGGAAAATAATAACGTTGCATTGCCTCCAATATATGTCTCCAAAGACATTTTACAGATGAAACAAAGCTGGGAGGAATTGCAAACCCTTTAGAGAACAGGAGGAGAATTCCAAATTCCTACTCTTAGTAATTTGTAACCTATCGCTAGAATATGCCACTGTATCTGAGGCCTGGAAGGTGGCAAATGAAACCCCAATATTTAAAAAGGAATCCAGAAGTGATCCTGGAAATGACAAGTAAGCTCGACGTCTCTGCCGGGCACAATGGTGGAAACTATTATTAAGAACAGAATCACTGGGTATGTTGATAAACATGTCTTAATGGGGAAGAATGAAGATGGATTTAGCAAAGAAGGGAAGTCATGCCTCACTAATCTGCTGGAATTCTTTGAGGGTGTAAATAAGCATGTGAACAAGGGAGACACGGTAGATATAGTGTACCTGGATTTCCAGAAAGCATTTGATAAGGTCCCACATAAAAGGGTCTTGAGAAAATTAAAAAGTCATAGGATAGGAGGTAGTGTCTTACTATGGATCGGTAACTGGTTAAAGGATAAGAAGCAAAGAGTAGGACTAAATGGTCAGTTTTCACAGTGGAGAGGTGTAAAAAGTGTTCCCCACGAATCTGTATTGGAACCGGTTCTGTTTAATGTATTCATTAATGATTTCGAAAAGGGTGTTAAGAGTGAGGTGATCAAATTTGCAGATGGCACCAAATTATTCAAGGTAGTTAAAACACGAGCAGACTCTGAAGAACTGCAACAGGCTCTTACAAGACTGGGTGCCTGGGCATCTAAATGGCAGATGAGATTTAATGTGGACAAGTGCAAAGTGATGCACGTAGGGAAGAATAATCCAAACTATGCGTACACAATGCTGGGTACTAAGCTAGGAGTTACCACTCAGGAAAAGGATCTGGGGGTGATTGTGGACAATACACTGAGATCCTCAGTGCAGTGTGCCGCAGCCGTCAAAAAAGCAAACAATGTTAGGAGTTGTTTGCAATGGGATAGAGAATAAAACTGAGGATGTCATAATGCCTCTATACAAATCAATGGTGCGACTCCACCTTGAATATTGTGTGCAGCTCTGGTCACCCCATCTTAAAAAAGACCGAGCTGAACTAGAAAAGGTGCAGAGAAGGGCAACGAGAATGATAAAGGGTATGAAACGGCTTCCATACAAAGAGAGGCTCGACAAGCTGGGTCTCTTCAGCTTAGAGAAGAGAAGACTGAGAGGGGACATGAGAGAGGTTTATAAAATCTTGAGTGGTGTGGAATGAGTAGCTCGGGAACGGTTATTTACCCTCTCAAATAGCACTAGAACTAGCGGACACTCCATGAAACTAGCTGCCTGCAGATTTAAAACAAATAAAAGGAAGAACTTTTTCACTCAACACATAATTAACTTATGGAATTTGTTGCCAGAAGACGTTGTCAAGGCCAGTAGTAAAGCTGGGTTTAAAAAAAGGACTGGATAAGTTCTTGTAGAGTAGGTCCATTAATGGCTGTTAATCAAGTAGCTTATGGGATGAACCTCTTACTGTCGGGAGCTGGGAGTGAACAACGGGGAATGGATCGCCCATTGGGACTGTTGGTTCTTCTCCCATGTGATCGAGATTAGCCACTGTCGGAGACAGGATGCTGGGCTTGATGGACCATTGGTCTGACTCAATTCAATTCAGTTTTATTGCGTGGTCTTAGACCATTGCATATATACATATCAACATACAAACAAAAGGACACACAACTTTGTCCACTGATTACCTCTCCATCTAGATATAAAATACAACTTATCAAGAATATACGTGAATGAACTAAATAATATAATAAAACAAGGCACTCAAATTCTCCGAGTGCCGAAGCACACCAGTTGGAGCCCCCTCTCTATTCCTCAAGGACAGGCTCCAGCAGGGGAGCTTTGAAAGCCAAGAAATTTTCCCTGTCATTGGCCATCTGGATGAGAAAGGCTGCAATGGCCTCAATTACCTGAACCTTTGGATTGTTCAATAGGGAACTCAAAATGAATACCTCAGAATGTCCTGGGTACTTGTTCAAATGCCAGGCTAGACATTTTGTCCTGGCCATGTCATAAAGATGGCAACTTAAGATCATATGCCCCGCGGTTTCGGCAGTGATCTGGTCAACAGGACATAGACGGTTGACAAAAGGCACACCCCGAAACCGTCCCTCTAAAACTTGTGAGGGGAGGGCATTTACACGGGCACGAAAGATAAGCTGCTTTGCCCTTAGCGAGATGGAAGTCAGGAGATAACTAGCCATAGAGCCCTGCTCTGGCACCCAATCCACATAATCCCTTCAATGAAGTGAGGCATTTATAATCCCGACCTCCCTCTGCCTATATATGTCCCTCAGTCTAGTAAGGACCTCCCTCCTAACAGTGCCAGGGGGCTTGTGGGACAGCTAGTCCCTGGAGATCCCTATCTCCGCCAGATACACCTCCCAAGATGCTTGCCATGGACTAAGGAAAGTGACTCCGGCTGCCTCCCTCATGAGTTCTGAACACTGACCTAGGAAAAATTTGCACCACAGCTTGGCTGCTGCCTCCAGGGCTACTAGTTGCCAAGCGTCCCGGCCAAGTTCCAGTCTGAACGCAGCGTGTGGAACTGACCTGGGACTGCCCAGAAGTTTCACTAGAAACTTGGCCTGTACAGCGTTCAGGTCCTGAGCAAACGGGAGGGCCCATAACTCTGCCCCATAGAGCAGCTGGGCCCTCACTTTCGTATTCAGAACCCGCAAGGCAAGATGAATGGCATTCCTCCCTTGATGGAAAAAAAGGCCAAGGATTGCCTGCAGCGGAGCTTTAGCCGTCACAAGAGCTCTACTTTAGATGTACCCTCCAGGAACCAGATTTATGGAAGTAAAGGCCGAGATAGCAAAATGAGGCTACCTCCTGCACTCGGTGTCCACCTATATCCCAAACAGAGGGACTAAGCTTTCTGCTGGTGAACACCAGTACCTTGGATTGATCGTAATTAAATAGTAGACGATTTTCCGTACTAAAGGAGGCAAAAGCGTTAAGTTGCCTCCTAAGGCCTATTCCAGTCTGGGATAGCAAAACTACGTCGTCGGCATAAGCCAAGCATCCTACAGCCCTGGAGCCCAGCTTTGGTGGAAAAAACCGGGCATCCGCCATTAAAGGGATGACTTCGTTGATATAAAAGTTGAACAACATCGGGGCCAGGACACAGCCCTGCCTCACACCCCTATGGGTGTCTATCGGGGCTGTGACATGGCCCCGATCATCAGCTCTCACCACCAGCGAGGAATCTCTGTGGAGGGAACAGATGAGAGCCGCAAGCCTTCTGTCAATGGTAGACCTCCGCAGCTTTCCCCAAAGGATCTCCCTATCGACAGTGTCGAAAGCAGACTTAAGATCCAGGAATGCCGCAAAAAAGATTTTATTCTGAGCTCTGTATTTAGCCTGCAAATGAGACAGAATGAAGCATTGCTCCAGAGTGCAGCGACCACTTTTGAAACCCGGCCTGCTCCGCAGCCAGAGCCCTGGTCTCAGTCATCCACTTCGTGAACCTTGTCAACAGATATTTGGAATATATCTTTCCCACTACTGATAGCAAACTTATGGGTCAAAAGTTTGCCGGGTTAGACTTAAGGCCCTTTTTGTATAGAGGAATAATTACTGCCTTACCCCACTCCCCCGGGATTCTGCCCGACCCATTGATTGCAGTAAAAAGAGCTGCTAGTAAAGGGATCCACCACTCCCTGTATTTTTTAATAAACTCAGTATGGATCCGGTCAGCCCCGGGTGCCTTCCCGTTCTTAAAGGACTCTACGAGCTTCTCAACCTCAATCTCTGTCACTGGAGACCAAGTAAGCAGATCCTCAGTCAAGAATGGAGAGAGACCCTTGGCTGGGGGTCTGCTAGTCAGACTATACAATTTTCTAAAGTGGTTCCTCCAGGCTTGAGGGGTAACTGAGAATGAGGCAACCCTAGGTTCTCTAACAGTAGATCCCTTGACCAGACGCCAAAAAAGTCTGGTGTCCTTGTTCTCAGCCGCTTGACAAAGTCTCGCCCAATTTCCCTCCTGGAAATCCCTGTTTTTCTTTATAAGCAATCCCCTGTACTCAGCCTTACAAGGACCAATATTCAGATGGAAGCCTGGCCGAGGTACTGCCTCTATATTGAGAGTAAATAGATTTCAATCTGACCCAAGCGGCGTGACATTCCCTGTCAAACCACAGCTTACCCCTTCTACAGTGAGGTCCGTGAGGATCCTTACCCTGCAGACACGGCAAGCTAGACAGCAAGGAGGAGATCTGGTTAAAAAGCTCCACCGTCTACTGGCTATCCGAGGAATAGATTAATTGATCCCTCAGCTGACAAATAGAAGGCAGGGCGAGAGAAATTGCCAGCTCTTTAGCCAAGGAATCGTTCCAAGGAGGGACCTTATGCCTCATTAATCCCGTGAGATCGCCCTCCTGGGGCATCGACAAACCCTGAACTGGAAGGAACAAAGCCAGGGTAAGAGACAATGGTAGGTGATCTCCAACCAATTCTGACCCAGTAGTAAAATCTAGAACATGGGGAATCAGGTCTGAAGAAACAAGGGGAAAGTACACTACACTGGAGCCCGAAGGCCCCAGATATGTGAACTCACCCACTGGGTCAGAAAAGCCAGTCCCATTAAGGATATGCAGGCGATGACAACTGGCAAGGTTTGCCAGCTGAACACCTGATAAATTGATAGATGGATCCTTAGACTTTCTGGTCAAGAGTTCGTTCGAAGGCAACTCGAAGCTCGGATCACAGTACGGCAATAATGCACTATCTTCCCGACCCAACCTAGCGTTAAAATCCCCAAGCAAAATAAATAACCCTCCCGGGTATTTATAACTAAGGTCACGCAATAAATTGTCCAATTCTCCCCAAATACTGTCCTTCTAGAACCTGGAATTTCGCGGGGGGATATAGATGGCAGGAACAATCAGGGTAAGAGCCCTCGTCCTAGCCACAAATCCCAGGGCAAATTGGGGAGAAAAAAATCGGCCCAAAATCGCTAATAGGCAGTTCCTGTGACACAAAACACCCCGGCCCACCACTAGCTCGCCCCCGTACAGCAGAACTAACCGCCGGAAGATCATACGCATTGTAACCTTCCAGATCCAAGGGAAATTTGGCCCAGGTTTCCTGACACAGGACCACCTGGTGTAGTTTTATAAAGGAGAGAAAACTGGGATCAACCTTGTGCCGCTCCCACCCTGCAGTGTTCCATGAGCAGAGACGAAGGCAGAGACTATTGTCACAAGAGGCAGTTGGTGGTCAATCCACATCACTCAAATTCCCCTTGTCCTGTGAACTAATCTGTTCGGGCCCTAATGGAGGGCTCCTATCCTCTCTGTCTGGCACCTCCCCACGGCCTGACCTTGGTACAGGGGGCAATATGCCCCCAGCACTACCCCGAAATCCTGCAGATGCTACCTCCCCCCCTGGAGAGGCAGGCCCTCTAGCGGTGGGGGTGGGTGGGTGCCTGGTTCCCTGGCTCCCTCGTAATGAGCTATTTCCATAAGTCTAGTGCCAGTTGGTGGCAAAGAGGCAGGGGACTCAGTAGGAATAGACGGGTAGCTACCTCCAGAGATGGTATTAAGGAACTGACCAAGCCCCCAGACGAAAGGGACATGGGGGGGTGCAAAGGTAAGGACATACAGGAAGGCGTGACGGCAAGATTCTGATATACTTTATCTAGATAAACCCCCAAGAACTAAATAGATCTACATGCGCCAGAAACCTTTGAACAGTTACAGGGGCGTTAAAGTAAACCATCAAACGTTGAGTATCGCTGTTCCCCGATAAGTAAGCCACGCGCCTAATATAATGCATGGGACTAGAATAATGCAAAATATTAGATACAAATGCCCGGATACGTGACTTGGAGTTCCAGGAAGGAAAATACCCAGAAGGCAAGGGAACAACTGTAAACAACAGAGCATCAGGTACCGGGCCTACTAAGCAACTCCCATTTGCTGCAGACAACAATACAGTGTCCGACAAATTATCCTGCTGAGGCGCTCTTGGATCTGTACTTGGAAAATCCAGGGTCTGACTAGCAACAGAAGCTGTCGTGAGTGCCCGGGAACCCTAGACAAAACATCCCTACTGTCTGCAATCGCCTCAGAGATTGTAGCTGAGCTTTCAACTGGGAAAATATGCTATCCAAGTGGGTATAAAGCTTGGACACCAAATCCCCAATTAAAAATCAATGGTTCCCCACATACCCAGCAAAAAACTCGGAGTCCGTGTTCCTCGGAGACGCAGTAAATAAATCCTCCGCCGCCTGATCAGTAGGAATCGTTGCACCTGACAAAGACCTAGTCCTCAGGGGGGCAGACGGTAAATCCTCTGCCACCTTGCGCCGGACAGAGACACGCTCCTCGATGGAACAGATAATCTCTCCTCTGTCAATTGAGGGGTTGGGCCGCTTGGATCGGGCAAGGCCAGTGGCCTCGAGGGAACACGTGGTAAGTCCTTAGCCACCCGAGTAACTGACATGTTTAAACCGGGCAAAGCAGGGGACCCCTTGCATAAATGAACAGCTGGCCCCAACCGCTCAGGCTGTAAATGCCGCACTCTAGGTGGGGACAGCAACTCCCTCTCCCCAATACAAGAGGCTGGGGAGGGGCTCTTTAAAAGAGCATCCAGCCTCAGTTGCCTAGAAGCCCGTCTAGTTCCAGAGCTCGCACCCTGCCTTTTCCCATTCCTCCCCTTCTTTGTCATGGCCCGTCAGTGGCTACTTACTCTCTGCTCTGACTCAGTCTGGCACGTCTTACGATCTTGATAAACTGGAGAATGGGGTTGAAGTCAGTAAAATGCAGTTCTCAGCCAGGGGGCTGGTGTCTCCAGCTGTCCAGCCCAGGGAGGCTCTGGGAGGTTCTTGCATTGAAGGCCCCAATCACAAAGCTGGTCCCCCCCTTGCAGCAGGACAGGGGTGCAGAAATGGGTCAGAGTGAAGAAGACAATTGCATCTCTCCGTTTTCCTTATCTAAAAAAAGACAACTTCACCCACCAGTTACCTTGCCTTATCCACTCCCACCCATTCCTGCCTCCTTAGAGACCTGCCCTAAACTTGCTCCGTTTCTATAGTTCTGACTGGCTAACTACGCTACAGGCCTGAGGAAGGGCGCTGCCTGGCTGAAACATTTGCCCATTTTCACCAACAACAGGGGGGCAACTCTGCTTTAACCCAAAGGAATTTATTTAAAAATGTGGGAAAGTTTATTAGTTAATTACGTTTATTTAGGCATTAGCTTATGCCATAGCCACTACAAAGTTAAAAACACATACTTATTATATAATACACAAATAGACATAAGAAAACATTAAATAAATCATTTAGTCACTGGGGTTAAAGTACAAACATGGAAAACCTTAATCCCTACACTGGGGCAACCAAAACATTTTGCCCATGAACTGGCACTTAGTACACACGTAATCCCGGAGGAGAATCAAACTCTGTAACGTGACTTGCCATTCCTGGGACCAAGCAGCCACGTCACAACCCAGAAAAGGGAACTGGGGCTCTTACCTGTCAGTCCCTGTTCTGCTCCGGCTAGGCCAGCCCAGCTCACGGGTGACACTGCGCTTGGCCAGCAGGAGGCAGGAATCAAGGTCACCCTCTTGCACAACTCAGTTGTAGTACAGCCATCGACCTGCAATGCACTCAAGACATAGTTAATGCACTCCAGGAATCCGCTGCACTATTCTTAGACACACACACACCCCGCTGTCGGGAGGGCTGCTGGACTGGCCTAGCCCGAGCAGAACAGGGACTCACAGGTAAGAGCCCCCAGTTCCCTTTCCTGTGTTGTGACTTGGCTCCTTGGTTCCAGGAATGGCAAGTCACGTTACAGAGTTTCATTAATGATCTGGAAAAGGACGTTAAGAGCGAGGGGATCAAAGTTGCAGACGACACCAAGTTATTCAAGGTAGTTAAAACACGAGCAGACTGTGAGGAACTGCAACGGGATCTTACGACACTGGGTGCCTGGGCATCTAAATAGCAGATGAGATTTAATGTGGACAAGTGCAAAGTGATGCACGTAGGGAAAAATAATCCAAACTATGAGTGCACAATGCTGGGTACTAAGCTAGGAGTTATCATTCAGGAAAAGGATCTGGGGGTGGTTGTGGACAATACAATGAAATCCTCAGCCCAGTGCGCAGCAGCAGTCAAAAAAGCAAACAGAATGTTAGGAATTATTCAAAAAGGGATAGAGAATAAAACTGAGGATGTTATAATGCCTCTATACAAATCAATGGTGTGACCGCACCTCGAATATTGTGTGCAGTTCTGGTCGCCCCATCTCAAAAAAGACCTAGCTGAACTAGGAAAGGGGCAGAGAAGGGCAGCGAGAATGATAAGGGTATGGAACGGCTTCCGTACAAAGAGAGGCTCGACAAGCTGGGTCTCTGCAGCTTAGAGACTGAGAGGGGACATGATCGAGGTTTATAAAATCCTGTGTGGTGCAGGACAAGTAGATCGGGAACGGTTATTACCCTCTCAAATAGCACTAGCTAAGGGCCGGCCGCGTGGAGGCCTGGTGTGTTCTCCCTCCAATTTATTGAAAGCCCTGATAGTTGCAGCTTATTCTAAACCCCCGTGTTTCCTGGCAAGAGTAATCAGTAGCGAGGGACATATCATTATTATTGCTACAACATATATCCCCCCAGCAAATGCTGAATCTTATAATGTCAGCTACTGGTCTGTCGTGACTGAGGCACTGGAGGAGGTTGTGGTGATCCACCCCCAAGGGAAAGTAATTCTATCAGGCAATTTTAATGCTTGTACAGGCCAGGATGAGGAATCACTCAGTCAGTATTGTGTCCAGATTGAGAATGTCACCTCATTAGGCCCCAGCCGCTCCAAAGATAAATAGATAAACGCTACAGGTTTTCTTTTTGTCAAAATGTTGACGGAACTCAATCGGTTTGTTCTAAACCGTTCTGGTTATGAGGATATTTGTGGAGAATTTACATATATAGGCCCTGCTGGCTCCAGCGTGGGGGGGATTATGTGGCGGTTTCTCTGGAAATGATACTTTTTATCAGAAATTTTGTGGTGGGCTCTTGCCAAGATAGCGATCATCTTCCCCTGGATCTTAATCTCAAACTTAGAGTACCCAGGGTACTTTTATTGCCTAGGGAGGGGCCTTTTCTCCAGGTTGGGCCTCGTCCTATAACTATTAAGCTTAGTGCGGCAGTCCTGGAAAGTGTGGGTTCCCTTTTGGTGGAGTACCCATGTACTGCTTGGGGGTCAGAGGTGACCCCGGGGGAGGAACGCCTGGATATTATTGGGACATTCTCCTCCCTGAGTGATAAGATAACCAATTTGCTATTAGCCCATGCTCCCGGCCCGGCAAACTCCAAAAACCAGAATCCCTACCGTAAACCTTGGTATGATGCAGAATGCAGGCTGCTTAGAGAGCGGATGGTATCAATATATTTGGAGTACAGGAAAGGGAGTTATGCTTGTTTCCCCCTACAATACTTTCAAGTTAAGCGCCTCTATAAAGCTACTATTAAGGCTAAGAAGCGGCTATCTTGGGAAAATTATTGGGAGACACTGGCAGCCTCAGCCGAGGCACAGGACAGTAAAATGTTCTGGTTATTGGTCAACAGCTGGGGCAAATCTAGGCTAGATCCATTGCCAGTGTTGGTCCCAGATTCTGTATGGATTACCCATTTTCAAACATTGTATGCTGGGAATCCTTTAGTTTCCGGCTCCCAAGCAACCACGGAGGAGCTGACTCTTTTATCATCATGGTCGCCGGTGGCAGCTAGTGAAACTGTGGCGATTATTGGTACTTTCAAACATGGCAAGGCACCAGGCCCAGATTTAATTTCAATTGATTTGATTAAGACCAGTATAGATTGGTGGGCTCCGATGTTGGCCGCCCTTTTTACACAAATAAATAGTACAGGAAACATGCCGGCTGTATGGGAAAAGGCGATTGTGGTACCTCTTTTTAAAAAGGGTGATCGGGCCTTGCCAGCCAATTATAGGCCTATTAGCCACTACAAGTAAAATGTATGGTAAGTGGCTCCTGCTTAAACTTAATGCCTGGTTGATTCAGGCCGACATTTTCTGCCCAGAACAGGCTGGCTTCCAAAAGGGCCGCTCCACGGTTGAACATTGCCTGATTCTCCAGCATTTAATTGAAAAATACGTGGCCTGCAATCAAAACTCTAGGTAGCATTTTTGGATCTTAGACAAGCTTTTGACAGGGTTAGTAGGACTATTCTGTGGGAGAAATTGGGGGAAATGGGCATCGACGAAAGGCTATTGTTCCTCTTACAGCGTTTGCATAATAATACCCTGTTGGCTATAAAGGCCGAGCGCTCAGCCCATTTAACAGAATTAATTCTGTTAACATTCCCCTAACATTCCCCTGCACTCGTTCAGGCGTGAGAGAAGGGTGCGTTCTGGCACCCACACGCTTCAATTTATTTATAAACGGAGTGGTTCCTCTCCTGGCCTCCTCTTCCTTTTTCCCTCCAAAATTGGCAAATCGCTCGGTGGCGTGTCTCTATGCAGATGACATTGCAATAATGTCGCAGACCAGGGTAGGCTTAAACAGACAGTTGGTCTGTTTTGCAGTTTTTTTGTCATCAGAATAATCTTGCAATAAATCAGGACAAATAAAAAAATCCTGGTCTTCTCCAGGTCACGTAAATCCTGTTCTTGGTCAATAGGGGGCCATAGGGTCTCCCAGGTTAAAAGCTTCCAATATCTGGGGGCTGAATTTTCAGGTATCAGGCGCCTGGGATGATCATTTAGAGAGAGCTAGAGGTGCGGTGCTCATTGTGTTCAAACTCTTCCTTAGTTCAGGGAGGGTTGCAGTGGAGCCTGCAATTAAGGTTCTCAATGCAAAGGTGTGGGCACAGCTCCTTTATGGAGCGGAAGTTTGGGCCCCGGTTATACAACCTAAGCGGGGGAAGTTGGACAGCCTCCAGGCCAGGTGCCTGCAGAGGCTTTTGAGGATTCCCAGGGGTACACCCTTTGTGGTCATAAGGGCGGAAGTGGGACAACTGAAATGGACATCGGTAGCATGGGGTCTAGTCTTGAAATTTTGGGCGAAACTCCATAAGTCTCAAGGCCAGGAGCTGGTGTGGAGAGCTATATTTGCAGGTTGGGCTTCCATCCGGAGTACTGGGCTCAGAAAGATTTGGGCGTCATGATTAAGGAATTAGCCATCAGGCTTTCCGATAGGGAACTGCAGGAGGAGACGGCCAGTATTAGGGCTTCCCCCCATGTATCGGATTATCTTCCCTATATTCATTCTCACCCATGTATGGCCAAGTATCTGACCTTAGGTTTATCTGAAAGGGGTAAATACCTTTTTATGTGTGCACGTCTAAATGCACTTCCCTCCATGGTACTGGAAGGACGATTCAACGCCATCGAGTTTTCTGACAGTGTCTCCATTTTATAGACAGCATGTTGAGACGGTAGCCCATATTTTGTTTAGCTGCCATCTGCATGACACACTCCGTTCCCGGTTTTTGGTTACCTTTCTGCAGAAATTTCCGGGTAGGTCTGAGAACAATTTGCTTACGTTGGCTTTAGCGGATTCAGATACCTCAACCACGACCGCGGTTGCCCAATATCTAGTGGCCGCATTCAATCTTCAAAAACTGTTTTTACAGTTCAGAGAGCCACTCGAACAGTATCAAGGGTCATGACACACATGGGTTTTGGAATGTGATGACAATGGGTGGGATTACGGCCATGGATTGGCCATCGGTTAATTTTGTATTCTTAATTGTCTTTCCCTCGTTGAAGGGAATTGTATGTGATTTTATTATTGTACTGTTCGTTCGTTTTGTCTCTTTGGCTTATGGCTGCAAATAAATTCTAAATTCTAAATAAATTCTAAATAGCACTAGAACTAGGGGACACGCCATGAAACTAGCTGCTGGCAGATTTAAAACAAATAAAAGGAACTACTTTTTCACTCAACGCATAATTAACTTACGGAATTTGTTACCAGAGGACATTGTCAAGGCCAGTAGTTCCCCTTCTCAGTTGGTGTTCCTCAAGGCTCTGTTCTTGGCCCTCTCCTCTTCTCGATCTATACCTCATCCTTAGGCAAACTCATTGCCTCCCATGGCTTCCAATACC
>QEPC01002382.1:34131-49826 GCA_003113815.1 Sphenodon punctatus
TTGAGAGCGCAGGCGCTGCCAGATGTTCGACCTAGGGTACCCTAGCTCATGGTGGCAGCTAGCCGGGACCATCCCCGAGCTGCCTGTCTTAGTCTGGGCCGGTCGGGGCTGCCCATCATGGCGGGGGCCGGCAACCGCCTGCACGTTCCCCCTTCTCCCCGGGCTGAGCGGCTGGGAGCACCGTGCTTTGTGCTGCGGCCGGTGAGCGCGCTGTCCGGACCTGGGTCAGCCCGGCCGTGACGGCTTATTATTATTAGCAAGCATTTATATAGCGCCAGCAATGTACCTGGTGCTTCACTCAGAGTCTTTTCAGTTAAGCGTCTATCTAGGACCCGTTTAAGCCAGGGCTTGTTTTTTATGTGCCCCCTTTTGTTATATCTGTCCAGTGACTCCAGCCCCCACCCGCACCGAGAGTCTGAGCTTCGGGGAAGGGAGCAGAGAGGAGGGCATGATGCACGCAAGGAGAGGGAGAAAGATGGGGGCGCTCCCCTTCCGGAGCCCCCCTAGCTGCTCTCAGGCCCACGGGGCTTGTACTGATTCTTCCAAGCGAACAATGGGGCAGACGGATTCCCCGCCCCACCGAAAGCGTTGATGACAATGACACGGGCGTTCCAGAAAGGGGGCCGTGACTGGGCTTAATCTCACCCCTCGTTCCCGCGATGACGGAATTCCTTTCCCTTGGAGGGGCGTCGAAACCCAAGCCCGCTCCTCTTGCAGAAGCGAGGCCAGGCCTTTTCGGTTAGGCGGGCAGGGAGAGTAGGGTGGGTTTTTAAAGGAGATTTTAAAATGTTTTTATGTGGTGGTTTGTTTGTTTGTTTTTTTTACACATTTTAAGCTGTGCTGAGCCTTAGGGACGGGTGGGCTGGAAATTTGAATGAATAAATAAATGAATAAATAAAATGCACACTATGCTAGACCCCGATTTCTTTCGGTTACACACAGGAATCCTGCCTGCAGAGACTCTCCTAGGAGACCAAGCCGAGCCATTCACACAATCGGTTTTATTGCACCAGTCTCTTAGCAAGCCTGGCGGCGGCGGTCTGAATGGCTCTGTCTCCCTCTCTTACATTTGGGACCAACACAGCAATCCCCTGGCCTCTTCCTAGCCCAAACTTTCCCATTTGTGGGTGTTAGTGGGAACCACAGCCCCTGCTTTGCCTAGTGTCGCCACCGGTACCCGCTTCTAGAGAACATGTAGGAAAGATGCATGTTGCAGGGCCTTGCAAGGATACCAAGGCTGGCCCAGCAACATGTATTTTTCATATATGCTCCTTAAAAATGTGCCGCGGTAGCAGCAGGGTAAGGAGGCCCCTGTGGGTGCAGGGGGTAGGGTTGTGAACAGACCCCCCTGGAGGCAATGGGAGGGCAGGGGGGGGGAGATGAGTGGGGTCCCCTGCAGATATTCTTCCAGGGGGTGGGAAATCTATTGGGGGGGGGCTGGAGGGAAAGGGCCCCTTGTCCCCCTCCCTGCAGCCCGCCCCACATTAGCAGGGCCCCAGCCCGCCATGGCCTCCCCTTACTCGGCTTTACGCCCACATATGGGGGGGTGGGGGTTGCTGATTCTCAGGGGGTGTCTGGTCTTGGGGGGGGCAGATCCAGTTAGGCCGCTGCTCCTGCTGCTTCCTGGGAGCCGGGGAAATGCAGCAGCAGCGACTCCTGTGGGTGGGAAGGGGGGGCACAGGCTGCTCCAGGGAAGCTTACCTACCCTCCTTCCGACCCACCCCCACGCAGGGTAAATGCACCCCCCCCATGAAAGCACTCGCGGCCTAACACTGCCCCCCCCTCCCCAGGCAGGGCATTTGCACCCCTAACTCGTCCCCACTGGGTAGGACAATTGCACCCTCCACACAAAATGGGCTGCCAGTTCCCNCCCCTTGTCCCCCTCCCTGCAGCCCGCCCCACATTAGCAGGGCCCCAGCCCGCCATGGCCTCCCCTTACTCGGCTTTACGCCCACATATGGGGGGTCTCAAGGTGCTGATAATAATAGTTATTATTATTAGTTATTATTCCGTCCCCATCCCCACCCCCAGGGCAATCTCTCACTCTCTCTTTACCATTCCACCCCACCTCACCCCCCCCTGTAGAAACTTTCTTGCCTGACCCAGCTCTCGCCCTGGTAGGGTAATTGCACCCCAATCAGGGCACCCGGCCTGGCACTGCCCCCCCACCCTTTGCAGGCTTATTGCACCCTAACCCCCACTTTGTGCCGGTGGCCTTTCCTCTCCGGAGGACATGGCAAGGCACACGGGAGGGGACCTTGCGAAGGGAAAATCTCTGCCTACCTCTGTGGCCGTGTCCATAATCTGCTGCAAAGTGGGACAGGGAGGAAAATCTAAGGGCAGCCCCATAAACCATCTAGCAGTGGGATTAAAACAATTCACAAAAGGATGTACTTTCCCCATCCGCACGTAACCTGTGGAACTCCTTGTCACAGGAAGCTGCACGGGGGCGGGCAGGGCCCTCCAGGATGGGGCACAAGATTCCCCCAGGAGGAGGCAGTCCTACCTCCCCCCAGACAGCGCGATTGCCCCATCCAATGGGATCGCTGTGTTCAAAAAAGAATTAGATACGTTCAGAGGATAAGTCCATCAGCAACAGGGGTTGGCCGAGGTAGCCAGGGGCAGCAACCTCTGCTGAGGAGGCGGGACCCCATGAACTGCCTCTGGTGCTTGAACTCTTCCTGGGACAGGTCCCTGCTGCAGGGCGTCAGATGCTTGAGTGAAACCTAGGCTGGCAGCCTGGAGAGAGAAGATGGGAGCTCTGAGAGTACCTAGTATCAAATCTAGCTTGAAAATGGGCCACCTTCCAAAGGGGTCTCGCAGCAACTAGGGGAAGCTTGATGCCTTTCTAATAGGAACCGAGCAGGTTTCCTGCCTAGGCGCATCTTTACTGAAAAATACATGTTGCAGGGCCTGCACTGGCCCCTTAGGTGCCAATGCAGGCCCTGCAACATGCGTTTTTCATAAGTGTACCTTAAAAATGTGCCCAGGCAGCAGCCCTAGAAGCTAGGGCAACGGCGTGCTCTAGCAGCTTCCGACAGGGTGCAGAGTTCCATGGAGCACCGGTCGGACGCAGCCTGGTGGATCCTAGCAAAAGGAACAGGGTCCCCGTGTCATTCCCAACCCCTCCCCTCACTCCTGTCCCACCCCACAAGCACGGTCAACCCGGGGTTTTAAAAGCAGCCTATCAATCCCCTAAAAAAACCCACAACACAATCCATATAGCAAACATCCAAAAGGATCATATAAAATTTTATTAGTGGAGCCCCCCACCCCCATAAAAATCTTGCAAAGAAATGTAAGCAGGACACTGGTAGAAGCTGGCACCCAAATCCTAGTGATTTGCAATAGTGTCTGGGAGCCCAACAGCCCAGACGCTAAGCCAGTTGCCTTCCCTGTTTCTTTGGCTTGCTTTCTGTCTCTCTCAAAATCCCCTCGGGCCTCTGCTCGCATTTACGATTGCTCCAGACCAGTGAAATTGGATGTCCCCCCCATGAGATCACCTTTAATTTGGATAAAGTGATTTGCCTCTGCCCATCATCCTGATCCTCAAAGCACATAAATGGGGGCTGTGGCGTGAGAAAATTAAAAAGTCATGGGGATAGGAGGCAGTGTTTTGCTATGGATTGGTATCTGGTTAAAGAATAGGAAGCAAAGAGTGGGACCATATGGCCAGTTTTCACAATGGAGGGGTGTAAAAAGTGGTGTGCCCCAAAGATCTGTACTGGGACCAGTTCTTTTCAATGTATTCATTAATGATCTGGGAAAGGGTGTTAAGAGAGAGGTGATCACATTTGCAGATGACACCACGTTATTCAGAGTAGTCAGAACACGAGCAGACTGTGAGGAACTGCAACGGGATCTTACGAGACCGGGTGCCTGGGCTTCTAAATGGCAGATGTGGACAAGTGCAAAGTGATGCACATCGGGGAAAAATAATCCAAACTATGAGAACACAATGCTGGGTACTAAGCTAGGAGTTACCACTCAGGAAAAGGATCTGGGAGTGATTGCGGACAATACACTGAAATCCTCAGCCCAGTGTGCTGCAGCAGCCAAAAAAGCAAACAGAATGTTAGGAATTATTCGGAAGGGGATAGAGAATAAAACGGAGGTCATAATGCCTCTATACAAATCAATGGTGCGACCGCACCTCAAATATTGTGTGCAGTTTTGGTTGCCCCATCTCAAAAAAGACCTAGCTGAACTAGAAAAGGTGNGGGAACTGCAGTCTCAGGCTTGGAGGCTGAAGAATTGGGGCCCTGCTTTTAACCAGCTACCAATCCATGACACGACTCTTCCTCTTATCCCATGACGACTTAGTTTGCTCAGGAATCTCCGATGCAGAGAGGGACTTTGTCAAAAGCTTTTTGAAAATCCAAATATACTATATGAACTGGATCACCCCAATCCACGTGCTTATTAACAATCTCATAAGATTCTAATAGATTAGTGAGGCATGACTTCCCTTTGCTGAAAGCCATGCTGGTTTTACCCATCAAATCATGCTTGTCAATATGCCTAGTAATTCTGTTTTTCACAATGGTCTCCACCAGTTTGCCTGGTACTGATGTCAGGCTTACCAGTCTGAGTTTCTAGGGTCACCTCTGGAACCCTTCTTTAAAATTAGAGTTGCATTAGCTAACCCCCAATCCTCTGGCACAGAGGAGAATTTTAGCAATAAGTTACATATTGCTGAGAGTAGTTCAATAATTTTAAATCTGAGTTCTTTCAGTACCCTTGGATGAATACCAGTTGATCTGGGTGAGGTGCTACTGTTTAAATTGTTGATATGCAATAAGACCTCTTCTGGCATGATGCTATTTTCAGATAATTCCTCAGATTCCTCACCAACAAAAAATAGTTCTGATGTGGGTATCTCCCCAACATCCTCTGCAGTAAAAACTGATGCAAAGAACTGATTTAGTTTCTCAGCGATGGCCTTGTCATCCCTGAGGTTGCCCTTTGTTCCCTGGTCGTCTAGTGGATCGACTGCGTCTCTAGCAGGTTTCCTGCCTCTGATGTACTGGAAAAAAAATTGCTATTGGATTTTGTATCCTTAGCGAGTTGTTCCTCAAATTCCCTCTTGGCCTGTCTCTTAGCATGGTTGTACACTTTCTCTGCTAATGTCTGTGCTCATTCCTTTGACCTCATTTGCAATACTTCTTCATTTTTTGAAGGACATTTTTGTTGTTGCTCCGATAGCCTCCTTAATGTTACCATTCAGCCATGCAAGCATTTGTCTGGGTCTTTGTCATGGAGAAACATAGGGTCACACGTGTAACATGGGCCTACATGTAGACTACAAGTCTGGTAAATATGTAAAGCAAAAGGTTCCACATGTATGTAATGTTACAACTGAGAACTGTAAAACCCAAATCAGAGCTGTTACATGTGACCAAGCCCCAGAAAATGGAAAGACAGTTTTGATGATTGCCCCAGACGGGTGGCCAGAGACATTTATATGTTATGCAGGCAGCCATTGCCTATGTGCAAGAGACACAGAAAAGCTGATAATGAGAACAAAGGGAATTCTAGAAGCCTCGAGAAGATACGAGGAGTTTCCTCCTGGGGATATAAGGAGTGGTACCCCAGAGGGGGAGGGACTATCAGAGCTGTCTCGCTTAGCCATCTTAAGCACTCTCATCTGCATCCGAAAAGCTGTCAGCCAGCAAGGCTGGAAACCATGAACTGAGAGACAGGACTTTGCTCTCTAGCAACTCTAAGGCTGAAGGCCCAGTCGCTTACATCAAGGACTGAGAGGAANTATAGGCTAGAGGTCTATAAAATCATGAGTGGGGTGGAACTTGTAAACAGGGAACGGTTATTTACCCTCTCAACTAGTACTAAACCTAGGGGACACTCCATGAAACTCATGGGTGGCAGAGTAAAAACAAACAAAAGAAAGTATTTTTTCACTCAGCGTACAATTGGGTTGTGGAATTTACTGCCAGGGGAGGTGGTCAAGGCCAGCAGTAGAGCTGAGTTTAAAAGAGGCTCGGACAAGTTTCTGGAAGATAGGTCCATTAGCAGCTATTAGCCAGATAGGATTGGGGAACAAAACCCTTTACTGTCCGGGAGTCTGGGGATGACCCACAGGGAATGGATAGCATGGTGACCTGTTGGGGGTTTCTCCCAGGCCCCCGTGATTGGCCACTGTCGGAGACAGGATGCCTGGGCTGGATGGACCATTGGTCTGACCCGGTATGGCACTTCTTATGTTCTTATGAGTGTGTTTTGGGGTGTTAGAGACCTGTTCCTGACAAAGTTAGGGCCTGTCTCAATGAACAAACTCGAGTTGGGGGAGTGAATTTAGCGTGGGTAGGCCACCTTGACACAGGGGTTTACCCTGGAACACAGGGTAGCTCTATGCATTACCATTAACCACCAGTGAAATTAATGTAGTATCATCCTGTGGTGGAGCAGACTTCATACTGCTCTGTGGTCATGCAGTCACGCAAAAGGATTCTGACCAAAGGGAGAGGAGGGAAGCCTGAAAGCCCTGCTGGTGAAATCGACACGGCAAATCTCCCCAGCGATATAACTGACAAGTAAACCTTCCCACTTCAAGGCAAAGTTCCCACAGGTGAAACTGACAAAGCTCCCTGCTGGTGAAACTGACAAAGCAAAGATCCCTACAAGGCAAAGCTGCCTGCTGGTGAAACCAACAAGCCCAAAGTCCCACTAGTGAATAGTGGATGATTCCCTGGCATGTTTATCTGCCCTATGGGTCTGCTGAGGAATTCCCTGGATAGGATCTGGGGAACGAACCTCCACAAACCAGCGTTCCCTCTGTGGGCTGCTCTGGGCTCTGTGTGACCAAACGTAGCGCTTGCCCCCGGGTTAGCCAACTGGAAGAGTGGCAGGCCCCTCTTGCTTCAGTGCAGCCAGCGCTTCCCAGGGTACCGCTTTGGGGATTTCTGCGACCATAGGGCAAATACAGGGTCTTTTTACCAGTTCTGCAAAGCATTCTGGGACCCCATCTCTCGGTGCCATCCTCTGACCAAACACTACCAGTGTTGGAGCTTAGCACAGACGAACGTCCCGCTCAGGTGAATAAAACTCACGCCTGGTCCAACAGCTTGGACAATCCTGCTGCCTACGTCTCTCATAGATTGTTAACCTCCCGTGTTCACATACGCCCGACTCACCCCGGGGCAGCTGCCTCCACAGGTCCATTAGCCCGAGCCCCACCTCCCCGTCCAGTGAGGGGTCTGCCCTAGGCCAACGCACAGCCACAGAGCGAGTGGGAACAGCCACGGGATAAGGGCCGAGGGTGAGCACCACTGTGAGCCAGGTAAAAACTCCCATGTGGGCACTAAATTCAGATTCAAAATGCCATTTGGGAGTTAAATATCTCTGTTTGAAGCAGGATTAAATTCAGTCTGAAAAGGCACTTTCAGACAGGATTGGGGTGCGTGGCAGACACCGTAGGGTAGGGTGGCCAGAGAGAGACATTTTCCCCAGGACACTTATAAAAATACATGTTGCAGGGCCTGCACTACCATAGGGTCCTCTCCTCCCATATTCGTTGGCAAAACCAGTATCGCCCGTCAGGCCAATGAGCATCTTTGAATTGAGCTGGATTCCTGATCAGGGGCCAGAGCGGTGACAATAAGACCTAGGCCCCAAGACAGGGTGAGGGGCAAAACACAGCTTGCAGAAAGTTTTTATGTGGCTTCTTCCCAGTTCCTGGATCTGGCCCTTGGATCCAGACCCTACCCCTGAGCATGGAGAGAATGAGCTCTGGGGAGGAGAGCAGAGAGCAGGGCCTGCCCACAAGGGGAGAGGGGGGGGGAGACCCTCCTTCTCAAGTGCACCCCCGACCCAACTTCTCTGCAGCCTTCCCAAGTGGGCCCCGGAAGGGAAAAGGTTCCCCACCCCCGGAGACTCTGAGAGCAGAGATTACCAGCAAGGACTCGCGTTCGCTGGGGTTTCCCCCGTTGCGGCTAATGGGGGGGGGGGGGGGGGAAATGCAGCGATGGGTTTCTGAGTACCGCAGAGACCCTCGGACGGTAGGATCGGAAGGGATGCGAATCTGCAATAGAAACCCTTCGATCCAGTGGCTGGGGCTAGATCTAGAGGTGTCTGTATGGGGACGGGGGGGGGGGCTTATACCATCACTCACAGCAACAGTGTGTTTGAGAGCTCGGGGGGGGGCATGAGACGTATCTGGGAGAAGGGAGAATCCGGATTCGAGAGATCCGGAGACCAGAGAAGGGCTGGTGGATCTTGTAGAGGGGTACCCTGCCAGGCGTGCCCATTTTCTAGACTGGAGATGGAGAGACTCCTGCCACCCCATTGTAACCAGGTCCCTTAATCCTTGTACAAATTCCATATTGAAAAAGCCTCAGAGGCTCCAATTGGATTAACTCATCCCTGTTTCGATTCATCCCTCTAGTCAATCCAGATTCATTTCCTGCTGTGGAGAAACCTGGGTGTGTGTGTGTGTGTGTGTGGGGGGGGGCAGGGTGTGGGGTGCTGAACCCCATGCAGCCTCAGGAGCAGAGGCGACGGAGCAGTTCCCAGGGCAGAGGGATTTCCCTTGTCGGGTGTCAGACGGAGGATCTTGCTCCCCTTTTCCCGGGGGCCGTGCCGGGTGACGTCACTCTCAGCAGCTGCTCAAGGGACTGTTTATGGCAGGGGCGCTTGCTGCCGCGGCTGCAGGATCGGCGGGCTTCGCCTGCGTGGCTGTGTCAGGAAACGAAGCTTGCTCTGTGGGGCCGTGCTGGACACCGTGCGCTCTCAGGTGCTGCTTGAGGGACTGTTTGTAGCGGAAATGCTTGTTGCAGAGGCTGCAGGAGTAGGGGTTTTCCCCAGTGTGCATCCTCTGGTGCTCTAGGAGGTACTTCCGGCGCGCAAAACTCTTAAGGCACTCGGTGCAGCGGTGGCGTCTCTCGCCCTCGGCGTGGCTAGCCTGGTGGCCGAGGAAGGCCTGGGCGTGCGGGAAGCTTTGCCCGCACTCCCGGCAGGGGTAGAGCCGGGCGCCGGCCTGGTGGACGCTGCTTTGGTGCTTGACAAGGTGGTGGGCGCGGACGAAGCGCTTGTCGCACTGGCCGCAGCGGTAGGGCCGCTCCCCGGTATGGATCCGGTAGTGGTTGGTGAGCTTGGACTTCTCGGCGAAGCGCTTCTCGCACTCGGGGCACTGGTAGGGCTTCTCCCCGGTGTGCGTTCGGGTGTGTTCATCCAGGTGCTGCTTGCGGATAAAGTTCTTGCTGCACTGCGGGCACTGAAAGGGGCGGGGCCTCTCCCGGTGGGTTTTCTGGTGAACGACCAGGCTGGATTTGCGGTTAAAAGCCTTGTGGCACTCGGGACACTGATGGGGCCTATCGGCGTGGACCGTCCGGTGCCTGTTGAGCTGCCCCTGGTGGCTGAAGCCGCTGCCGCACTCGGGACAAACAAACAGGCTCTCCCCCTTCCCCACCGTGTGCGTTTTCTGGTGGATCATCAGGCTGGTCTTCAGACGGAAGCTCTTTGGGCACAGAGAGCAGGCGTATGGCTTCCCCACCCCGGGGGGCAATGGCTGCTTCCAGGGGCTGCTCTCATCGTGGTCGGGACTCCCTCCCTGCTGGGCTCTGGGTTCAAATGCTGGTGAGACGTCGTCCCTGTAGGCTTCCCCTCCTGCGTGGATTCGATGGTGCTGGAGGAACTGCTGCTCGGTGCTGAAACTTTCCCAGCATTCTGTACAGACATACGGCCCCGTCTCCGCCCGCATTTCCTGAGGGACTGGCTTGAATTCATGGAGGTCTTTCCTGGATGGAGCCGCCTCCTCCAGCATGCGAGATGCCTGAACTCCCACAGGGAAGCTCCCGCTCTCGCAGGCTGCTTCTGGCTTTGGGGTCTGGAAATTCTCTTCTGGGAGGGGGACGCCCGAGGGCATGCCGTTTAGCGGGGGGGGGAGCAGCACTGGGACGTCAGGACCTTCCACAAGATTCTGCGCCTCGCTCTTGATCATGACGCTGTCATCTGGGGGAAGAAAAGGAAATGCAGAAATTTAATCCAATCGGTCTGCACTGGGCTAGAACGCTACGGACTGGAGCGGGGCCATCAGGCACGGTTCGACCGGGAGCCCCTCGGACACAGCGTGGGCTGGACTCCCCCACAAGCAAAAAGCAGCCCTGTCCCCATGGAGCAACCGTGACGCCATAGTGTTCCGCGAAAGCAGGGCCACTACAGTACGGCTTGGGAGCCCTGTTACGTTGGGACCGGCCTCGGGTCGGTCTTGACGCAGTCGGACTCAGAGCGGGTCTGGGGATGATTTTGGAGCCTGTGAATTGATCTGTGTGTCAGGGAAACCAGTGAATCCCAAGCTATGAGAGCGAACGAACCATCGTACACAACCACGCTCTCCTGCACACCCCCGCGCACTCAACAGAGAGGGCTGCAGCTCTGCACATCCTGGGGGCTCGTACGCACGGACAGCAGCTCTGGGCACTGCCGGCACTGTACTCTTTGCCCAAGGTGATTGTAACGGACACATCCTGTTGGCCGCACCGTCTCCATGCCCCCCACCCACCTTACCCTTTGGAGAGGACTACGGCACAGGCGCCAGCCAAAACGGACCATGCTGCAGCCACGGCCGGTTCCACAAGTGAGCTGTGGATGACGTACCGTGGAGCAGCAGGGGTCCGCACAGCACAGCTTGAGAACTAGAACGACACAGGAACCAGGCTCCCAAGTTCCCACAGGACCCGGTACTGTCCATTCTTGCCTGACTGCTCTGATACACGAATGAATTTGGTGGAGCTGGGATTTGTGCGTTACAAATCAGCTGCGCCTTCCCCTCTTTGTTTGGTCGCCAAAGTCCCAATCTGGCCGCTTCTCAGGTCTGAAGCAGAAGCCCAATGATTAGGGTGGGTGGGGGCTGTGCGTGTGATGAACCAGGTTTGCATCCGCATTTCCTATCCCGAGCCGCACACAAGAAGCCTCCTGTGGCAGGGCTTAGAGGCCTGGCATCCTGAGCCCAACGGTGCGACTGCCACAGCAAGGCGCTTTGTGGAGGCGTGGCCAAGTTGAAACAAGGGTGGGGGCTAAGGCATTTCCCTGCCCCCCTTTCCAAATGTGGCCATGCTCTTTACGGAGTGCCGTGATGTCAGGGTGCTCTGAGGGGATCGAGGGCGGGCAAGCACGTCAGCCCAGACGCAATGGACTTGGAATCAGCCACATTTTCTTGCCCAAGCACACCTCTAGCAGAGCTCCGAGTCTTGTTCTCGCTTGCACAATGGACCCATTCTGTGAGCAGGGCTCCTGTGCACGGGGGCAAACCCGGCACTATTAACACTGAAATCTCCGTCACCGCGGTTAGTGGCGCTCTCCATACAACTCACCAGATCGGAGGGCTGGAGGGATCTCTCTCTCAAAGTCCTGCTTTTCCCTGATAGGCGACTCTTCCTGTTTAATCCAGGATAAAATGTCCTCCTTGAAAGCCAGAGAATCTGCTCAGGGGAGAAAGAAGCATAGTTTGTTTTAAGAGGCACTGAAGAACTGCCATGCGACTGAATAGTCAGCCCCGGTTAGGATTACTGCAGAACCATAAGGAAAGGACACCTGCTCTCGGCAAAAAGTGCTCAAGTCAAGGATTCCTGCATTTTGGAGTCTCTTAGGCTGTTGCTCACCTGTTCTGGGATCTATGGGTAGCTCTCTCTCCTCTGCACCCCTCCGATCTCGGACACATGGCTGCTCCACTGGCTCGTTCCGGGATAGAACGTCAGGCTTGGAAAGTGCTGAGTCTGCCCATGGAAAGAGTTTGTAGAAAAACAGGGCCCTTTATTAATATCTGCCACTTTGCTTGTGACAAGGAGCTGCAAAACGTCTCTAGCTAAGGACTGTTCACTGCCAGGTACATTGCTGGTACTATATACCAGCATATGGGGGTGGGCCATGGCTCAGGTGGTAGCGCGCATGATTTGTATTTTATTATTATTATTATTATTATTAACAAACATTTATATAGCGCCAGCAGTGTACCTGGCACTTTACAAAGTAATAAAATAGACACGGTCCCTGCCCCTAGGGCTTACAATCTGAGAGACAGGAGCTGGGGGAGAGACTTAGGAAGGGGAACAGAGGGAGAGACAAGGGGTCTAACATTCATGAAGATGTGAGGTCTCAAGTGCACGTACTTGGCTTGGTTACGATGAGAATGACAGCAGGCAGGTCCATGTGGCAAGGAAAAGGGTAAACAGACTGTAGGTATAGGAATAGTGGCTCAGCAGGATAAAGAGTCAGACAGAGCAGAGCGAAAGAGGTGAGTTTTAAGGAGAGATTTGAAGGTATGAAGGGAGGGGGCGAGGCGGATGTGGACAGGGAGGGAGTTCCAGGCATGGGGGGCAGCAAGTGAGAAGGGACGAAGGCGCTTAGGGGAGCAGGGAAGGCGTGGAAGGGTGAGAGAAGGGACAGAGGAGGAGCGAAGTGCACGGGCTGGAGTATGGAGGGCGATAAGTGCAGAGAGGTAGGGGGGAGCGAGGTTGTGAAGAGCTTTATAGGTGAAGACTAGGAGCTTGTGCAGGATTCGTTCAGGAAGGGGAAGCCAGTGAAGCGAAGAGAGGAGGGGCAGGGACCTTATATGTAGGTATAAGGTCCCAAGTTCAATCCCTGGCATCTCCGATTCAGGATCTCTAGTAGCATGCTTGGGTGAGGTCTCTGCTGGAGACTGGAGAGCCAGATCTGAAACCCTGCTGGCGTGTCAGGTTGTGACAATACTGGGCTAAGATGGACCATTGGTCTGACTCAGTTAGGCAGCTCCTTAGATCTTTTTATATAAATACTACTAACGAAGTACCTCCACAGGCCATCGTCCGCAAAGAGCTAGGTGTGCATGGAATTGTACATGCTGCTCTGGTCCGGACAATGAACCAAGTTATTTGTAGCTAGGAAGCGGGGAGAGAACTTTCAGAACCCTCCCCCTCCCAAAAAAACACACGTGTTTTTGTGAATGTGAAAATCTCTGGTTTGGTTTTAATTTTTTGACTCAACAAAAAATAGAATCAGATTTTTAAAAAATAAAAATAAATTATTATTGTTTTTTTTATTTCCTTCCCTGTTCTGGGAGCAAAACGTTACTGAAAACAGAACTTCTACAGCTTCCAGAAATCTACATTTACCCAAAATCAAAATTATTTCAGTTTGGGGATTGTTGAAAACTTTTTCCAAAAATAAATATCTATTCTGAGCACTGCGAACTGAAAATATTAGTTGCGTTGTTTTTTTAAAAAAGACGGGGGGGGGGGGGAGGATGAAAACGTCAACTGGTTTTCATTGAGAGGTCGCTATTCATCCTTTCATCCCCTTTCCTGCGAGAGGGAACGAGAACATGTTCTTCTACAGTCAAGTCACTCTAGCAGAAATCTTCTCTCTTGCTAAGAGTTGGCGAGCCGTCCCGCGGGATGAAGCGTGGGATAATCCGCAACAGAGCTCGCTCTTTCCCTTCCCTCACGTAAAGCACCGCGGCGCTGATTCGTAGGGATTGAGAGAGGAGCTTGGCATGGAGAGCATCCCCCAAAGCAGGGATGGAATGGGGACACTTGTCTCTGACACATTTATATAGCGCCAGTCGTGTGACCTGGTGCCGTACAGAACATAGAAACAGACGCGGTCCCTGCTTGAGACTACATCACACAACAAGACCAGTCCTTACCCAGCGAGATCAGGGTCTCGTAGTTTGCCTTTGTTATGTTCCGGTACAGATCCTTCTGCCACTCATCCAGGTTGCCCCACTCCTGCTCAGAAAAGTAAACTGCATCGTCTTCAAACGTCAGAGGGACCTGAAATCACAGACGTCATACTGTCAGGGTCTCCTAGCAGCGGGGCATCGTGTGGGTCGAAATGTCACCTGCTTGTAGCACGAGACGACGAAGGAGACAATCAATAAGACTGAAAAGCAGCCCGGTGTCAACCTGCTTGGACTTTACATGAAATACTTTTGATTGCAAAACACAATGAGCTTGTGGAACTCACTGACACATGTAAATGCTGATCCCAAGAGTTAAGCAGGATTTAAAAAAGAGCTGCCATCTGTGGAGAGAATGAGAAGATCCAGAATGGTTATAATTAAACAAACAAACCCAAGAGTTGGAAAGGTCTAGAAACCCCTCACACGTTTGGTTTATCTAGTGTGGGTTGGGCAAGGAGCAGAAGCGCTCTCTGAGACCAGTACAGCAAAGCAACTGGCGAGTTAGGGATCAACCTGGCCCACAGTAAATGTCTGCCCTTGTACCCGTTACTCAGAGCTTGCTTTCAAAACCTTCTTCGCAAAGAGCTTACGTGCAGGTGGATATTTCCTGTCCCCGCTATGGAATCCTGCCCTGGTGAAGCGGGTGGGTGGCATGCCAGTTCAATCTTTAGCCTTCATATTCTTACCGACTGGGTTATCGTTACCTTGGGGACGTCTCCCTTGGCGCCCGGGGGGAGTCTCAGGATCCAGAAGTTCCTGTTCTTCAACAGATTCTCCATGTTCTCCAGCCTCCGCTGCAGCAGCCCGTACTCCTGGATCAGGGTCCCCAGCGCGGCCAGGTGGTTGCTAAACTCCAGTTCGGTTTTCTCGCACTCAAATATCTTCTTCTCAGCTGTCCCCACCCGGCTTTCCAGGTTGAGCAGGCGAGTGGCGTAGGAATCCACCTTCCTCTCCACGGCCTGGATGGCGGCCACCACCGTCCACAGCGAGATCTCGGCAGTCGGGTAGATTTCTCTCTCGGGAGCCTGGTCGAAGACGGCAGGGGGCTGGAGCGCTGCCAGGTGCTGGGACTCGACATCCCATTCCCAGGCCTGTTTGCAAGGGGGGGAATTCAGAAAAGGGTTGGAAAACGTGTCCTAACGCAAGCCCCCACAGTAGAGAAACCCTTCCAGCCAAGGAAGTACTACAGCACAAGGGACATATGACTGCTCTGTCTCATCCACCATGGGGACAACACATTCTCTGGCAGGGCCGGGGAACCTTTCCCCTCCCAGGGGCCAATTGGAAACTCAGCACAAGCTCTGAGGGCTGCAGAGAAGTTGGGGGCAGCGGCGCTTAACAGGGCCAGCCCCAGGCATGCGCCACACGTGCGCGCACATGGCCCTGCGGCCAGCTGGGGCCCCGCACTTGCCTGGCTGGACAGCAGGCTGCAGCCAGCTTCTCCTCCAGAAGGTGATTCTTCCTCTCCTCCCTGGCTCCAGACCCCATCCCTCACCTGCCTCTGCCTCCTAGTAGCAGGGCTGGGAGATAAGGCTGTTTGTTTACAAACAGCTCCTCCCCACGTGCTGATCAGAAGGTTGCTGCCTTGTAAAGAAGGTTCTTCGAGATGGCTCCCAACATTCTCGCAACTGGGTTGTGCACGCTCACCCTATTCAAATAATAGACCACATGATGGTCTCACGCTCCTCTCGTATAAAAAGCACTCTGCCCCCTCAGAATGACAGTTCCTTTCAACCCTTTCTAGAAATATAAGAAAAGAATTCCATGCGGGGCTGGAAGGGTGGGTATTTGTGAGAATGTTCGGAGCCATCTCAAAGAACCTTGTTTGCAAGGTAGCAACTTTCTGTTCTTCAAATGGCTCCTCACATGATATTTTTACATGGCTCCGCCAGGTGGGGAGTCCGTGGGCGCGCCAGTGCATGGATGGAGCATGCACACGGCTGCACACGCATCCCCACTCACCCACCACTCATCCACACCCACATAGTAACCACCGTTTCCCCCGGTTGCTCCGTGCGTGGGG
>QEPC01002382.1:104176-114888 GCA_003113815.1 Sphenodon punctatus
TTGAGAGCAGAGACAGCGGAGTCAGGGGAGGAGGAAGAGAAGACTGTAGGAAGAAGGGGAGAGAGAGAGGAGGCAAAGTCCAGGGGACCAGGATTGTGCCACGGCGCCATCCCCTCTCCGTGTGTGCGTGCCCTCATCTCTGCTCCCTTCCCCTCAGCTGGCTCTTTCAGGGCTTGAGGAGAGGGACTGGATTCATAGGGTCAGGTGCAGGCGCCGGAGAACGAGAGGTTCCCCAACTCCATGGTCCTAGAACGTTCATGTCTTTCCAGGTGAAGAACTGGCCTTTCCAGATGAGGACGCCGATGTCGTTAGGCCTTGGGACTTGTGCTTGTGCCAAACCGAAGAAGAGGGGAGCCCGGCAGATGATGGCGAAGGTAAGAGGGTTCTGCCAAGGGAGGGGAGACCAGGAAAAGAGGAGGGTTTAACCATTGGTGCAGGCTGCCTTGGGACTGCAGGGGCGGGGGCATCCTGTCACTCACCATCTGCGGATCAGTCCAAGATGTCATTTTTTTTTAGACTTTAACCAAACACAAATACAGGGAACTCTCCAGCCTGTACGTAACAAGTGACGTACTGGGTCAGAGCAATGGCCACTTGGAAGTGTCCGCCCGGTCGGAACGGGGCGATCTGCTCCCAGCTCCCGACAGTTGGAGGCTACCACCTCCGGCCAACTGGATGAATAGCCCATGTATGGACCTGTCCTCCAAGAACCTAGCCCCTCTGCTGCTGGCATTGACAACATCCCCGGGCAACGAGTGCCACGAGTTGAATGAAAAAGCACTTCATTTTGTTTTAAATCTACTGCCAGTTAGTTTCACGGAGTGTCCTGGTTCTAGTATTACCTGGCGGTAAATAACTCCCTACTTACTCATTCCACTCCCCTCGTGATTTCATAAACGTCTATCCCACCCCCTCAAACGTCTCTTCTCCGGGCTGAAGAACCCCAACCTATCCAGCCTCTCTCTGAGCCATTCCAGACCCGCCATCGTTTTGGTTGCCCTTCTCTGCAGCTTTCCTAGTTCCGCTATATCTTTGTTTTGAGATGGGGTGACCACAACTGCACACAAAATTCAAGGATCATATGCCAGTCGGTTTCATAGTTTTAGTATTTTTAGGGAGGGGATTTGCCCAGGAGGGGAGACGTCAGTCTAGATGATCTTCAGGAACCCTCTGCCATATGACGCTATGGGTGAAAACAGACATGACGCTAACCACCCTTGGGGGTCATTGATGCATGTTGCAGGGCTGCATAGGGCACCAATACAGCCCTGAAACATGCATAAATAACCACCAAGGCTGGTTAAAGGGTGGTTAGCGTCATGTCTGTTTTCACCCTCTGAATCCATTTCCCCTGCGCCAGGCAGCCGTTGCTGGAAGCTTTCTGTCTGTGTGTTTCTCTGTGCCCCATGCAGATGACCTCCAGGGCAGCCTGCACCTCAGTGCGCTGGTGAAGTTGGTGAAGGAAATCCCAGAATTTCTGTTTGGGAATTCAAAGGGGGCAGCAGACCCAGCTGAGGCCGCAGAGAGCGGTGAAGTTGAGCTGGGGGGTGAGGAGGTGCCCCCTGAGGGTAAGTGCCAGCACGGTGAGCAGGAGAGCTCACTGCATTCTGAACATGCCTACGCTTTGCTTTGGGAGGCGACGCTCCATCTTAAGGAGGGATTTAAGAGAGAACAATGCTGCAGTTCTTGTTATTTCTCTTTATTGTGTCTTGGCTTCGGTATAACCACAAACTGTTGAGCAAACAAGAACCTATTGACTTAGAGACAGATTAACACTGACCAAATCGGGCTCCAGATTCTAACGTTAATTAACTCCTAACTGTCCAATGCTAACTGTCCCTGAAAGCTCGGCATGTGTCAAGGGCCCCAGGTGTGGGGCGTCCGGGATGTAGGCGGACGTAGGGGATCAGGATACAGAGCCATCGGGACCAGCAAGGAGAAAGCAGGAGACAAAGCCAAGAAGCGGGGCTAGGAGCAAGACAAGAGGGAAAGGGAAGTAGCCTAGAGGCCAGAGCGAGGGTTGCAGGGAGCAGATAGGGGAGAGTTAGGGGGAAGGGAGAATGGAGGGGTCTGGAGGGCAGCCAGGGGGCTAGAAACAAAGGCGGGGAGGAAAGCCCCATAGCTGGTCCCCCAAGGTCAAGGGGAGCAAACCCGCTCATAGCTCTACGATCTCAGAGAGAGACTATGACTTGCTCTTGGGGAAAGGTGAAGCACGCTAAGGATCAAGGGACCGCGTCCATTTCTGTGTTCTGTACAGCGCCAGGTACATGACCGACCGGCGCTATATAAATGTTTATTATAATAATAATAATAATGAGGCAGAGAGGAATCGGAACAAGGGGCTGAAACCAAACCCCAGGGAGCCAGGATATTCGAGGCGAGGGGCCAAGAGAACTGGAAACCAAGGAACCGAGAACTCGAACTGTAAAGGGAGGCTGGAATAGAGCCCATGGGGGGGGACTGGAAGCGACAAGATCTGGAGACGTGAGGAATGAGGCAGGGAGGGAGTAGGTGTAGCCCTGCCCGACATCCTGCTGGTCCCACACGCCTTTTCTGCTGGCTGGGACCCGATCGGAAGTCGGGAGGTGGGGCTGGAGTACAGAGGAAAACAGCCGGGAAGGGCGTAGTTCAGACAAGCTCTGATACTACAGAGAGGACAAACGGGGCTGACGTTGGGCCTACGCGGCGGCATCAGAGGCTGAGGCAGGGTCCCCCCTGCAACCCTGGGGGCTGGCGGTTCAAGCCTCAGTGGTTCATGGTGGCCTCTCTCATATTTAAGCTAAAAACCCTAAACTAAACTGAGTCAGACCAATGGTCCATCGTAGCCCAGTATTGTCACAACCGGACACGGCAGCAGGGGTTTCAGATTTGGATCGGCTCTTTCAGGGTCTCTGGCAGAGGCCATCCCGGCATGCTGCCTGGGGCCCCTCCAGGCCCCCAGCAGGGAGACCTCCCCCAGACGTGCTACCAGGGATCCTGAGATGGAGATGCCGGGGATTGACCCTGGGACCTTATACATATAAAGCATGTGCTCTTACCACTTGAGCTATGCCCCCCCCCCCTTTTAAAGGGACACACACACCCCAGACCGGGTTACAACCGTTTCAGTCGAAATGGATGCGCTAGAAGGAAGGGTTATCTCGTCCGGCCTAGAGAAAAGAGATGGATGGCACGAATCGAAGCACTGGAGAGCTGGAAGGAACCTGCCCTGTGGCAGGATAACGCTGTACCTAAAGCTTCCTTAGGAGTTGCTGTCACGCCTCCTGCCTGTAGACCAGGGGTGCCGCCCATGTCAATGTTGTAAGGAACACTTATGAAAAATGCATGTTGCAGGGCCTACTGTAGACTCCTCTCTCCATAATAACCATTGCTGCTCCTCTGCCTGCTGGCTTCCTAACAATCCTCCTGTCCTTCGACAAATCTTGACGCAACCTGTGGTTGTCTTCTCTACAGGTATTATTACAAATATGAGGTCTCTTTTTGGGGACATTCGTTTCCTTGCCTCCTCTGTGAAAAGTCCTTCAAAAGTCTGAATGGAGCGGAAGCTGTGAATGCTTAGGTTTTAAACAAATATCCCCTGAAACATAAGCTGTATCAGGGTGATCTTCTTGGGGTGTAAGTCTTCCCAGGACTAGTCCCCCGATAGTCAGCCCATGCTCTTAGCTCCCCCGTGTGCTAGGAGGTACGGTGGGTGCGAGTTCCTATCGAACACACCCTGGGGAGCGGCTCGGAGCGGAGACCGAGACAGGCTTTATTGGCCTCCAAGGGAGGGGCACCGCAGTGCAGTGCTTACCCTCTGGAGCATCGAGCTTGACCCGTAGCAAAGCCCTACCCTGTCTTTTATTTACAGGTCCCCGTCCCCAGCTAGTATCGCCCCTCCTAGTTTATCCCAGTTAGAGACACTGTTCCTCCTGGACTCACGGGCTCTCCTGGCCAGGCTGAGGCACGATCCCTCCCTCCTGGGTTTGTTTGGAAACCAAGCTCGGCCCAACTCCTCTCTCCTCAAGCCTCCAGGTTCTCAGCCAGCCCCTCACCTCCGGGCTCTTGCTTCTCCCCTCAACTAAGCCCCGCTCAGGCTTTCCAGGTCTGGGCCGGCCTAGCCACGCCCAAGCCTAGCTGTGAGGTATCCGGGGGCGTGATCCTCGTTCCTTCAGCGCCTGGGCCCCGAGAAGCAACGGTTTCACCCTTGCTGGTGCTACCCCACTTAAAGGGCCAGTGCCCCACTTAGGCTGCGTCCTGCCACAAACATCGGTATTGTTTCTTTCTGCTTCATTCAAATTATTCTGAAAAACGGGTAAAGTTCTATCCAGGGTGAAATAAACCCCTTTCTGTGAATCCCACTAAAAACACAGAAGACTTTATTACTGTTCCTAATGCATCCTTGATAGAAGCCCAACCTCCGAGATTCCTCCGGGGAAGGAGATTCCATAATCTTCCTCAGTGTCTTATTCCATTGTTGAGCTCATCATCTAGCTGGAAAATGTTCCTATTATTTAAGCCAAGCCTGCCTTTATAGAACGTAAACCCTTGTCCTGTCCGCAGCGATGGCCAACAGAGAATAAACGTTCTCCATTTTTTTCTGGCCTCCTTTTAAAGCTTTGAAAACTGTCACTATGTTTCCCCACTCCCTTCCCAGATCTTCTCTTCGCTAGGCTAAACGTGCCCAGTTCTGTCGGCCTTTTTTCCTAGGACTTGCATTTTAGACCCGTGATCCTCTTTGTTGCTCTTCTCGGACTCCTTGCCCCTTTGTCCACGTCCTTCCTGAAACGTGGAGCCCGACCTGAACAACACGGTGACCTAAGAGAAGTGTTTTTCCTCTACTCTCTAGTTAAAAAAACGGAAGCAGGCGCTGAGAGTCCGTGTTTCCTCCTTGACCTGGAAAGCTGCTTGGCGGAAGTTCCCGTGAACAGACCCTTTCATCCTGACACTCCGGCCAGCAGCGTCTCCACCAGCAGCTCCGAGGAAGAAGGCTCAGGGACCCCCGTACATAGGCTGTGCTCGCAAGGTGAGTCTGTTATCGCCGTGCTTGATTGTTCTGGGTTGCTGGGCGTCAGAGCAGCACGGCCCGTTTGCCCGGGATAGCGACGTCGCTGTGTGTAGAAGTGTGCCAACGTCTCGCTCTGCCCCTGCATCGCTGTTGAGGTCCGTGCCTCAGTTTCTCCAGAAACCAAGCAGCCTTGGTGCTGATGTGTGTGTGTTGCTATCCACGCAGCAGCCACTCTGGGCGAGAGCCCCCTCCGAGGCCTCCTGAGCTGCCTGAAGGAGCTGCCCGCCAGCAGAGACCACGCTCCCCATGGCGCACGGGAGAGGCCGAAGGCAGGGCCAAGGGGCTTGGGTGCTAGAGGTGAGTTGGACTTTGGTGCATCGTCGTGGATAGGACTTGGCCTCCGAGATCAGAGTTTAACTTCTGGCTCCACCGTGGTGCCAAGAATCAGGTAGAATTCACAGAATTTCCTGGACCTGGATCCCTTTTTCATAGGGGTCTCTGCCCAGAATCCCCATCTCTCTTGAGACCTTACTTCCAGTCGCTCTTGGCGGCTGCCTTGCCCTTCTCCTGGAGGTTTGCCAGAGCCGGAGGGGGTTTTGGAGGCAGTGGCAGGTGGGGATAGGGGTAATGCTTTGCAGGGGTTTGCTGAAGAATTAGGGCGTGTCGGGAGGGAGGAACATCCAGGCAAGAAGGGAGAAAGGGGCAAAGACCGTTCAGGAAGCGGCAGAAAGGGGAGCAATGCTCTTGGGTGAGAACGTAGCAGGAAACGGGCAAACGGTGGCTAGGTTGCGACAGAGGCCCCCAGCCAGTTTCTACATGTTGAGATTGGGAGGAAGCTGGTCCCCCAGTTCCTGGCCTGGGGCTGAGCCGGAGTTTTCTGCTTCCTTTCTGTAGTTAAAAGTGAAATAGCAGCGGCGAGCTCTCCGCTCCGAGGCCTGGAGAACTGTTTGAAGGACATCGCTGCAGACGTGCCCGGTACGAACCTGCCCGCCAACGGCGCGAGAGGAGAGCTGGGAGAGAGGAGGCTGGAGTCGTGGGCCTGGCAGTGGTGCTACAAAGGTACTATGCTGCCAGAGGGAGTTAACAGGCCCTAACGTCCCTGAAAGATTCCCACTGATCGCCGGGGAACGGCGCAGATTCCGAGGGAGAGCCCAGCTAGGGACGCTTGTGTTGTATAAACACTCAGGCCGCTGGGTTAATATCTGCTGGGAACGGTTTAGTGATCGTGTCTATGGATTACGAGGAGGGGCTTTGAGTACATCATGGCCCAGGAAATCTCCTTCCAGGCTGGAAACGCTAGGATTCTGTTCAAGAATTGGGTCCCTGTGGAATCGGAGGAGAAGGGCTCGGAGGATTTTTGGAGGAAGTTGAAATAGCACCATAATTGACGTTACTCCAACAAAATAGTGACAGATGGTGGGTTTCATGTATTTTCCCAGGATCTCCACAGTTCGTTAGGAGCAGAGCTCTGGCCGGGACTCGGAATTTTGCATTTGGCCAAACCTGTTGCAGAAACTGCCTCTAGCAGAGTAGAATGACAGCCTGGGTGGCCAATGGGAGCTAGCCATTGGGGTGCTGCTAGTGTATAGTCTGAACCTCAGGGGACCTGTGTTGCAGCAGCTGAAGAGGAGCAGCCCAGGGGAGAGAGAGGAGTCCCCGCCCCTCCACCCCCTGCTTAAACATCTTGGATGACATTTTTTGAGTTTTGTAACCCATAAAATGTCCAAGAGTGTTGTGGTGGCATGCTGGGAAATCACACAGCATGGGAGATGGCCCCTTTGAAATGGACTTGCAGCGGGCAGACTACAGAGCATGGGATCCGAGTGCGAGGCTGCGTCCAGATTAGGATGGTTTCCATGATTCTGGGCCGTTTGAATTGGGGAGGAGTGAATGGGATCAGGAAGGGTGTTAGCTCTGCCCACAGCACTGGGGAGGCTGCAGCTGGGATACTGGGGCCCAGTTCTGGCGTTCATATCTTCAGAAGGATAGATATGGAAAACTGGAAAGGGTTTAGAGAGGAACTATGAGAGGGTTTGAGGTCTCGAAAGCCAGACTTGCAGCAAGAGCACAAGCTGCTCTGCCCCAGAGGGGTTACAATCTAGGAAAGAGAAGAGAGAGGGAACAGGTGGAAAAACAGGGTCTGTCTCCCATTAATAACTTTCGATCCTGCAGGCTAAGTTTTTGGCAGACGGGCAGCAGGCCCAAAGGTAGTTAAGAATCCCAAATTTTGTAACCGTAGAGGCACTGGGAGGGGGGATCTGGCCACTTTTGTAGCCCCAAATTCCACCGCTTGAGCATGTCTGCCCTTAATTAACCAGGCTTCATTAGCGTGAGTGATTGCAGTTGGGGAATTACTATTGCGGAAAATGTAACTTGATTCTGTTCCCTCCCTTCCTGGAGAGAAAGCGCTCGGGACTTTTCACAGCGCAGAGGAAGCCAGAAGCTAAAACTGATCTTGTCCCTCCTGTTTCAGCGGAAGCTACCGCAGGGGCTCACTGCCCGAGCCTGCTGAACCACTGGAGGAAAAGACTTGCCGACCGTCGCCCCGGTTTGCCGAGCAGCGCCTCCTCCAGCAGCAGCGTGGAAGGAGAGGCAGGGCTGAGGGGGTTGCCGGAGACAGCAGCCCGCGGAGCATACGGAGAAGGTGCGACGGCACTAGGGCAGGGGAGGCTGGGGTGGGGGTCATAACCCAGGACGATGCGTTGGGCAGACCCCAGGAAAGAGCGCTATCTTTGGGCAAAGCCACGCGAGACAGGTTGGGCCCGTCCCCCTGCCCGTCCCAGGGAGGACAAACGCAGCCGCCACACTTTGGGGAGAGCAGGCCAGACGATCTGCCCCACTGTGGGAAAACCAGCGGGCAGGCTGCGGTTGCAAGTCCTGTCATACCGCAGGGCGGGCTGAGGAGCCAGCCACCTGGTTGGGCGCCCACCCGTCCGCTATCCCGCCCCTGGCTGCGACGCGGCCGGTCCCCCGGGAACGTTGGAGTGCGCCTGCCGCTCTGTGGAGCTGACTCGGCTGCACGGGCCTGGGCACGCAGGAGGCGGCCCGTTGTCCAACTTTGGGCAGCGTTAACATTCGGGATGGGGGTTTCGGAAAGAACCGGAAGTACCGGATAACGGCCATTTTGGATTAATCTGAAATTTCGGTATCGGTTGTGTCGGATCTTTTGCATTGATTTTTGTATTGGATTTTTAACATTGCGCTTTGTACCCATTGACTTCAGTAGCAAAGCTGCAATGTTAAAAATCCAATACAAAAATCAGTGCAAAAGATCCGATACAACCGAAACTGATACGACAAGAACTGAAATACGTGAGAACTGAAACCAAAAGTAACCAAAATAGAAATTTTGCCCAGAGCCCCCCCCCCCAGTTAACATGCACTGGCCTTCTCTGGCGGATGTTGCGTAGCACGTCGGCGGGACTGGATGAATATCTAGAGGCCACTGGCCGTACGATCCGTTGCATCTCATGTTAACGTTGCCCAGAGCAGGATAACGCTGCCCGAGGTGTGTGTTGTTGTCTTGTGCGGCCTCACCCTTTGAGGTTTTGACAATAACGTTCGGGTAATACCACCTACCGCCCTCTCCTGCTCACGACTCCCTCGCTGCCCCCCATGCCTGGAACTCCCTCCCTGAACACATTCCTTCTGCTCCCTCCCAACCCCCAAATCCCTCCTGAAAACCTACCTCTTCTGCCAGGTTTTCCCTAGCTCCTCACCTGATTTTCTTAGTATCCTCTTCTCCCCTGTAACGAAGCTAAACACGTGCACCTGCAACTTTGTGGATGTATTCCTACCTCTCCCTCTGTTCCCCTTCCCTACGTTTCCCCTTCCCTGGAGGGGCAGGGGGCAGCAGGTATAGCTGTCTCTTTTTTGGTTTTGTTTACAAAAAACACTTAGTTTTTTTTTGGGGGGGGAGGTTTCAGACCTCTACTGTTCTCATTTTTCCGTTGCTTTTTTTGTTATTGAAAATAATCATTAAAAAATCACTGCGCCTGCGCAAACTGGCCACCAGCTGTTAATTTTAGTAATTAAAATACGAAAACGGATGACAAAGGTAACGAAAACAGACAAAAAACAACAAGAAAGCAAGAATGGAGCCAATAAGATTTCTCCTATTTGCAGTGGGTTCTGATGGGGTTATTCTGAAGCAAGTGGCTTGTGGATCGCAGTTTGGGTACATTTTAGGGCTCGGGGATAGGTGGGACTCCTTCCCCCAGCCAATGGGGTTGCCTTGATACCGTGTTTGTCTGGGTTTTCAAGCAGGAGCGGCTGCTGAGGACAGTCCCCTCCAAGGCCTGAGGAACTGTCTGAAGGAAATCATTTTTCACAAGCGCCGCCAGTCCTACTGCCAGTTGCCGAGGGAGCTGCCCTTCAGCGGCGTGCAAGGACAGAAGAAATGGGAGAGCGGGACCTGGGTCTCGTCTGTGCAAGGTGAGCGTGCATAAACCTAGCTCACGCCCGTGGGTGTCATGATCAACGGTGTCAAACGCCGCTGACAGATCTAATAGAATCAGCAGGGCCGAACGGCCCTGATCTAATTCTCGGCAAAGATCGTCAGCCAACGCCACAAGCGCAGTCTCGGTGGCATTTTCCGGGCGAAACCCCGACGGCGAGGGATTAAGAAAACCAACACGATCCAGATGCTCCTGCAACTGCTGGGCCACCACCTGCTCAATCACCTTCCCTAAAAAGGGGAGGTTAGAGACCGGCCGATAGCTGGCAAGGGAGTCAACGTCAAGCGATGGTTTCCTGAGCAGGGGTTGGTACCCTGTCCTCCCTAAGGGAGGCATTGACCACCCCCGCCAGCACCGTCCCCATCGTCTCCCGGCAGGCCTTAACCAGCCAGGACGGGCAAGGGTCCAGTTCACAACAGGTGGCCCTGACAGCCCCAAGAACATTACCCCACTGCAGAAAATGCAGCGTCAAAACCATGGTGAATCCGAGTGATTTTATCTGCACAATAATCCACAAACAAGTCACAGCGGGTACTAGATGACTCCGCTGCAAGGAGGAGGGAGGCCGGACTGACTGACCAGCCCCCACACCACCTGGAACAGCTCCGCTGGACGGGATTTAGCGGACGCTATAAGGGCAGCAAAGAACTCTTTCTTTGCTGTCCACATAGCAATGGCATAGGCTCGTAAACTCGCTCTGTGCCGCAACCTGTCGGCTTCATCATGTGAGCGACGCCACCGTCACTCCGACCGCCTTCCCTCCTGCTTCAGCACCCGCAGCCCCTCCAAAAACCAGGGAGGCCGGCGCTGCTGCCACCCGGGAAGCAGACGCCTCAGAATGATCCAATCAATGACCTCCGACAGCAAGACGTTCCACAGCTCGACGAGGTCATTGATGGGACAGTTGTCGAGATCAGAGGGTATATCCCCCAAAGCCTCCCGGAACTGCTCCGGCTCCATCTGTCTACAGGGGCGAACCATTTGAATAGGTTCCACGCCCTTCCGGGGGCAAACGTGCGCCAGGAGAGGGGCCTGCAGGAGGTAATGGTCCATCCACGACAAAGGCACAGCTGATCTTCGGCTCTGGCCTTGAGGCGGGGGGTCCGGTTGTGGGGGAGGTGACATCGGTGCCCTTGTCGTGGACGGACCATTATCTCCTTCAGGCCGGTCTTCTAGCGCACCCCCTCCAGAAGGGGAAGGGACCAGTTAGGATGGTCCGCCCTCGGAGGCTGATGGAACCCCAGCGGTTCCAGGAGGTCCTGAGGGAG